>JAJTUV010000732.1:600000-787500 GCA_021653895.1 Mastomys natalensis | reverse complement strand
GGGGGTTTTTTTTTAAAAAAAGGGGGGAAAAAAGGGGGGGGGGTTTTTTTTTCCCCCCCCCCCCCCCAAAAAAAACCCCCCAAGGGACCCCCCCGGGGGTTTTTTAAAAAAGGGGGTTGGGATTTTTTTTTTTTTTTTCCCCCCCCGGGGGAAAATTTTTTTTTTTTTTTTTTTAAAAAAAAGGGGTTTTACAAAAATTTTGGTTTTGGAAAAAACTGGGGGGGGTTTTTAAAATTTTAAAAAGGGGGGGTTTTTTTGGGGGGGTTTTTAAAAAAATTTTTAAAAATTTTAAAAACCCCCCTTTCCCCCCTTCCCAAAAAGGGGGGGGGCCCCCCCCCCCCAAAAAAAGGGGTTTTTTTTTCCCCCCCCCCCCTTTTGGGGCCCTTTTTGGGGGGGGTTTTTTTTTTCCCCCCCCCCGGGAAAAAAAAAAGGGGGAAAAGGGGGGCCCCTTGGCCCCCCAAGGGGGGAAAAACCCCCCAAAAAGGGGGAAAAGGGTTTTTTTTTTAATTCCCCTGGGGGGAAAAAAAAAAAGGGGGGGGGGCCCCCCGGGGGGGGGGGGGAAAAAAAAACCCCGGGGAAAAAAATTAAGGGGGGAAAAATTTTCCCCCCCTTTTTTCCCCCCTTTTTTTCCCCCCCCCCCCCCCCCCCCTTTTCCCCCCCCCCCCCCTTTTTTTCCCCTCCCCCCTTTTTCCCCCCCCCCCTTTTTCCCCCCCTTTTTTTCCCCTTTCCTTTTCCCTTCCCCCCTTTTTTCCCCTTTCCTTTTTTTCCCCCCCCTTTTTTCCCTCCCCCTTTTTCCTCCCCCCTTTTTTTTCCCCCTTTTTCCCCCTTTTTCCCCCCCTTACCTTTCCCCCCCCCTTTTCCCCCCCTTTTTCCCCCCCCCTTTTTTCCCCCTTTTCCCCCCCCCCCCCCCCTTTTTCCTTTTCCCCCCCTTTTTCCCCCCCCTTTTTTTTCCCCCCCCCCTTTTTTTCCCCCCCCTTTTTTTCCCCCCCCCAAAAAAAAAAGGGGTTTTTTCAAAAAATTTTCCAAAAAAAATTTTTTAAATTTGGGGCCCAAAAAGGGGGGTTTTTCCCCAAAAAATTTTTAAAAAAAAAAAAAAAACCCCCTTTTTTCCCCCTTTTTTTTTTTTTTTTTAAAAAGGGAAATTTTTTTTAAAAAAACCCCCCCCCCCCTTTTTTTTTTTAAAATTTTTTTTGGGGGTTTTTTTCCCCCCCAAAAAAAAACAAAACCCCTTTTTTTTAAAAAATTTTTTGGGTTTTTAAAACCCCCCCAAAAAAAACCTTTTTTAAAAAATTTGTTTTTAAATTTTTTATATTTAAAAAACCCCCCCTTTTTTTTTCCCCCCCCATTTTGGGAATTTTTTGGGAAAAGGCCGGGAAAAATTTTTAAAAAAAACGGGTTTAAAGGGGTTTTTTTTTAAAAAATTTAAATTTTCCCTTTTGGGGGGTTTTTTGGGGGGCCCCCCCCTTTTTTTGGGGAAAAAACCTTTTTTTTTTTTTCCGGGGAAAAAAATTTTAAAATTTTTTTTCCCTTTTTTTTGTTTTTTTTTGGGCTTTTTTAAGGGGGGGTTTCCCCAAAAAAAAGATGGAAATTTCCCCCGGAAAAAAGGGGAAATTTAAGGGGAAAAGGGGGGGGGAAATTTTAAAGGGGGGGGGCCCCCCCCCAAAAAGGGAAAAAAAACCTTTTTTTAAAAAAAAAATTTTTTTTAAAAACCCTTTTTTGGGGAAAGGCCCCCTTTTTTAAAAAAAAATTTTTTAAAAAAAAATTTTTTTTTTTAAAAATTTTTTTTTTCCCCGGGTTTGGGGGATGGGGGGGGGGGGGGGAAAAAAAGGGGTTTTCCCCTTTGGGGGGGGGGGGGGGGGGGGTTTTTTTTTTTTTTTTTCCCCTTTTCTTTTTTTTTTTTTTTTTGGGGGGGGGGGCCCCCCCTTTCCCCCTTTCCCCCCTCCCCCCCCCCCCCTTTTTTTTTTTCCCCCCTTTTCCCTTTTCCCCCCTTTTTTAATTTTTCCCCCCCCTTTTTTCCCCCCCCCCCCCCCCCCTTTTTTTTTTTTTCCCCTTTCCCCTTTTTTTTTTTTCCCCCCCCCCCCCTTTTTTTTTTTCCCCCCCCCCCTTTTTTTTTTTTCCCCCCCCTTTTCCCCCCCCCTTTTCCCTTTTTTTTTTTTTCCCTTTCCCTTTCCCCCCCCCCCCCTTTTTTTTTTTTTTTTTGGGGGGGGGTTTTTTTTTTCCCCCGGTTTTAAAACCCCTTTTGGAAACGGCCCCGGGGGCCCCCCCCCCCCCGGGGGGGGAAAAAACCCCCCCCTTTTTTTAAAAAAATTTTTTTTTTTTTTTTTTTTTTTTTTTTTTTTCCCCAGAAAAAAAAAAAACCAAAAAAAAAAAAAAAAAAAAAAAAAAAAAAAAAAAAAAAAAATTTTTTTTTAAACCCCCCCCGGTTTTAATTTTAAAACCCCCCCCCTTTTTTTTAAATTTTAAAAGGGGCCGGGGGGGGGGGAAAAAAACCCCCCCCAAACCTTTAAAGGGGAGGGGGGGGGTGGGGGGAAAAAAATTTTTAAAAAAAACCCCGGGGAAAATGGGGGGGTTTTTTTGGGGGTTTAAAAAGGTTTTTTGGGGGTTTTTGGGTTGTTGGGAAATTTTTAAATTGGGGGGGGCCCCCCCCGGGGGCCCCCCCAAAAAAAATAAGGGGGGGGGAAAAAAAACCCGGTTTGGGGGAAAAAGGGGGGGGGGAAGGGGGGAATCCAGATCCTTGGAGATGGGGGAATTAAAGGAGATAATGGAAAAAAAAATTTTGGGGAAACCAAGGATATTTTTGATGTTTCTGTCTTTTCCTACAGAAAGATGCCCGGGAAATCAAGGGTGGTGTTTAGCCCCGTTTTTCCCAGTTCTAGGGAGCTGAGGAGGATGCTACAGTGTCGGGTGGGCCTCGTGTCTCCAGGTCCTTGGCCTCTAATTCAAGGAAGTGAAATAAAGGCACGCAGAGATAAACAGTGCAGCAAGGGAACTATATTCACTTTTTGTTTGTTTGTTTTATTTTATTTTTTATTTATTTATTTATTATTTTTCGAGACAGTGTTTCTCTGTGTAGTCTGGCTGTCCTGGAACTCACTCTGTAGATCAAGCTGTCCCCCAACTCAGAAATCCACCTGCCTTGCCTCCCAAGTGCTGGGATTAAAGGCGTGCACCACCACTGCCCAGCGGGAAGTGTATTCACAAGCAACATGACTATGAATAAAATACATTGTCCAAAGTGACAGTGGGCCACCTGAGGGGCGGGGCTCAAGGACTCTAGGTTAATGCCTGGGAATTCCTGTATTAGGGTCTTACGAAGAGGTGGGTATTACCGCTAAGAAACATGCCATGTGCAGTTCTTTGTTTTGTTGGACAGATGTGAGTTCTAAACCCTTTTGTATACTGCATATGTCCCTTCCCATAGAACATCTGGCTTTAATCGTAGGGGATGCCTGGCTATACACAGGTAGAAGACGGAGCTGGGACTCTCACAGAAGCTCACTTAGACGGCGTGATAAGCCTCGGTTGTGTTCTCGCAACAATTGAGGTCGGATCAGCTCCCACCTCCATTCTAACTGGACTGTGACTGACTGAAAATACTCCACATTTGATGGTGACTAAGGGGGAGAAACATCCCACTGTATGGAGAGGGGTGGGCATGCAGCTTACTGTGCACATGGCTGCTAGGTTGCTCACAGTTTGATTTGTGCACTGCTTGGCTATGTATATAGTGAGTTCCAAAACAGCTAGTGTACATAGTGTGACCCTGTCTTGACAAAACCAACACCCCACCCAAAAGAAAAGACAGAAAGATAGAAACAAAGGAGAAGGAAGGAAGAAGGAAGACGAGGAGGAAGAAGAGGAAGAAGAGGAGGAAGAAGAGGAAGAGGAGGAGGAAGAAGAGGAGGAAGGCCTATTAGAGAATTCATATAACCATGCCATTTGGAAGGCTGAGGCAGGAAGATTGCCACTCAAGGCCAGCCTTGTCTATGTAGTGACACACTATGTATGGCATAGGACACGTAGGTGAGTGTCCTAGGCTAACAATTGCCCAAACCATGTAGAGTTCCATGTTCTTAAACCATTCCCTAACCCTAACTCTGCCTCAGGATGGATTGACTCCAGCTTGAGGCCAGGCTGAATTACATGGTGGGTTCCAGTACAGCTTAGACTATGGAGTAAGCTTAATATTGTCTCAGACTTAAGCAAAACGACAACAACAGACCAAACAAGTCTGATTTCAGATCACCTTCCTAGACTGAGTCATGTGACCCAACAGGCTTCACTTGCCTTTGCCCTCCTGCTCTTTCTCCTTGTTCAGAGAACTGAACTCACGGCTTCACACAAGCTATGCAAGTGTGCTACAGTACTGAGCAGTGGTCCCGGCCTACTCTTGTTTGTTTGCTTTTGGTGTATCAAGACTGAGTCTGAGCCGGGCGGTGGTGGCACACGTCTTTAATCCCAGCACTTGGGAGGCAGAGGCACGCGGATTTCTGAGTTCGAGGCCAGCCTGGTCTACAGAGTGAGTTCCAGGACAGCCAGGGCTACACAGAGAAACCCTGTCTCGAAACCCCCCCAACCCCCCCAAACCCCCCCCCCCAAAAAAAAAGACTGAGTCTGGCTACATAGCCTAGGCTGGCCTTTAATTCACTACATAGCCCAGCCTGGCCTTGAGTGGCAATCTTCCTGCCTCAGCCTTCCAAATGGCATGGTTATATGTGTTCTCTGATAGACTTCTCCTCCTCTTCCTCCCTCCTCCTCTTCTTCTCCTTTTCCATCGTTTCTCTCTCTCCCTTTCTTTCTCTCTCTCTCTCTCTTTCTCTCTCTCTCTCCCTCCCTTCCTTCCTTCCTTCCTTCCTTCTTTCTTCCTTCCTGTCTTTCTGTCTTCCTGCCTTTTTTTTTTTTGAGTGGGGTGTTGGTTTTTTTTTTTCAAGACAGGGTCTCACTATGTATATTAGCTCTTTTGGAACTCACTATATACACCAGGCTAGCCTTGAACTCATCTACCTGTTTCTGCCTCCCAAGTGCTGGGATTGAAGGCCTGCACTGCTATACCTGGTTGAGACCTCACTTTTGTAAGGGTTTAGTTACACTTACTATTCTCCTTTGGAATGCACCAAAAAATAGCTACAGTATTTGTGGTTGAAATATCATGTCTCAATCTACAGAGAGCAAGGATCAATTCAACATTTTAATTTATTACTTTTTTTTTTTTTAACGGTGTGTGTTTGGGGGGCTGTTCACACGCCATGGCATATGTGGAGGTCAGAAGACAGCTTATAGTAATTGTTTTCTGTCACCATGCAGGGCACAGGCATCTACCTTAGCAACACAGACTTGGCCTCGGAGGCCTTTACTAGTTGAGCCGCCCAGAATGTCCCAAGTTACATTTTAATGGGGATTATATGATTAGATCAGTCTGGCCTACTGAGCGTGCCTCTCACACCAGGTCGTCAGAGAAAAACAATCACGGAAAAAAAGGTTCTGGAGGAGGGTCTGGAACATGACTGCTCAGTTGTGGAATGCGGAAGGCAGCTGCTATCTCCTAGGCAACAAAAGAAGCCCAAGAAAGAGAGTGAAGTTGAGAGAGGGGGTGCGGGAAAACCCTCAGACCAAGTCACCAGGGCTCAGACACCAGACAATTCATGATTTTGTCAGGAGCCTTGGGAGCCTGGTGTGAGCATACTGCAAAAGAAATCCTGTCACTCAAGCTTGGAGAGTGGACAAGTCAGGGCAGCCTGTGCTTCGGGCTGTTCTGTTACTTGTGCAGCGTAAAAAACGCAGCCTTAAAAGAACAGTGGATTTGACCTTTTGCTAGATTGTACCTATAGATCACAGACCTCACTATGCAAAAAGCATGAAATTTGAGTAACTCCCATGGTCACGGGGAGGGGCTATTGAATGAGTTAGCTTAGTGGAGGAAGTTGGCCCTTGTGTCTTGGTAGTCACTGTGGAAATACTGACAGGGTGTGTGTGTCAGGTGGATGGGCCTTCTCGGATGTTCTCTCCGCCTTAAACCTTTCTGATTAGACGATACCCCATATTTAGGGATGATTAAATAATGACATTATTTTAAAGCCCTCGGACAACTGTTCCCACCCTCATACTGTCTGTTTCTTTATCAATGAAAAATAAAGAGTTCCTAAACTTCCAGGGCTTAGTGTGTCTCCCATTACCTTTCACTCCATCCTCAATGGAGCTCTTTGGAGACTAGCAAGGCTGGAAGAACCTCAAGCCCTGTGTCACCCAGAGTGGAGCTGGCCTTAGTAACACTGCCACAATGTGTTTGTGACATCACCTTATTTTCGTAGTGATGAGAGTCCGTGCGTTCGTCCACTGTTGACTTCTCGAGGAGCAGCGCACTGTGAGAGGTGAGTCAGATGACATAAGGACAACCTATGCCTGTAAGAAGTGTGTTTAGTGTACCATTTGAGAGTGTATGTATTCTATACCAGTCCAGAAACCCAGAATATACACATGTGTATGTACGGGCCTACACATATGCATGGAAAGTTAGTCAGGTCTCACTATGTATGTATTGAATATTGAGTACGTATTGAGATATTGGTATCTGAATCAACCCTCAAGAGTTTTGATGCTATTTTGGTATTCATATTTAAGTGAAATTGTGGCAGCAAGTCATCAAGCACCTCAATGTACCTTACCTGCTGGTAGAGGCAGCCTGGTGGTCTCCCCTTGCTAATGGAGCCTGGGCTGACTTATGTGAGGGAAGGCGGGCACAGAGGAAGGCAGGACCTCATGGGCACTGCTCCTCCAGTCTCCTGTGGCCTCTGCCCTCACATGGTGCGCATTTAGAAGAAAACCAGCTTCCATATTGTGAAATTGCATGGGCATCCCTGTAAAGGCAGCCATGAATGCTATCCAGCGCCTTCCAGGCAAGCGCATGCATGGTACACTGTGAAAATGGGTTCCCCACCTCAGGCAAACCTTCTGACATCTGAGTTTCCACTAATGTTTGACTGAATTTCATGATTAACCTTGACCCTGGACCACCCAGTTTAGCTGTAGGTTTTGGATTCTAGCATCATGGAAATGGTGAGAGATACTAGATGCTCTCTATTGTCTTAAACTATTGACTATTGTGCTAATTCCTTATATAAAACTAGATAATGAATATGCATGTAGCTGCAGTTTTTGCATTTCTTTCTTTTGGGAAGCAGGGGAGCCCTCCTCTGCTGGTGTATGAATACTAGGGGAGGTGTTATGTATGTGAAAGAAAATTCAGAAGTACACTGAAATGTAGTGGAATTAATATGGTTACTTGTACGGTGCCTTTAAGGGTCCCCTGTACCTCATCCACTGCTTCTGGGCTTCAGAGGAAGGAAGGAAGTCTTTAATTCACAGTCTTCATTAGCACTCTGTCGGTTTTGAATCTTTGCTCTCTTTTCTAATTAGTGAATTTCTCTTAAAGCTGAAATTTCCCCAAGCTCTCTTAGCAGCTGGTTTGTTCCCCTCCCTTGTTGGGGACCTTCCTCTGGAGTTTCAGCTTCTGCTGGTTTAGAAGCTTACTTAGAAATACCACCATGTTAAAGACAGGGTTAATAGAGAAACACACGAGGCCACAGCCCCAACACCACAGCCAAGCCTCAGTTAATCCCTCATGGCTCGAAATCTCAATCCTTATCATGAACTGGATTAAGTTTGTGAAGTAATACTTATGTTATAATACTTACGATATTTTAAAATGCATGTATGTATCACAAGATGCTATCATGTAGATCCCGGGGAGCCGAGGAGCCATAGGGAACAGGCCTGGAGCAAGAATGGGATCAAGGCTTGTCTGAACCTGGAGATCCTAAGAGCAGCAGAAGTAGGATCCTCCCACCTTGGGCCTGCATATTCTGGTATAAGTAGCTCTGCATCTCCACCTTTACCCCACCAGAGGGGGCCAAGCAGCCCAGTAGCCAGGTTAAACTTCCTCTCCCTGATAAGGTCGTTCCCAGCAGCACCTGGGATTCCTCCTTATGCAAAAGAGGCATCCCCAGCACCCTGGCCCTGACCAATGATGTCATCCCTAGCCCCTACTCACACCCGCCAAGGTTTAAATAACCTTTGTTCCCCACAATTAAAGGAGCTGCTCAATGAAGCGTGACTCCAGAGAAGTGTGTTTCCTACTGCACTGACCCGTTGTCTGAGGTCTTCATCACCCTCAGTTGTTCCTGCCTGGCTTTTTCTCTCAGGCCACGGGTCTGATCTCGGGCAATCATGCCGTTCAGGGAACGGGAGTAGAGTGGGAACAGAACGACGCTATCATATGTACATACTTCATTTGTCAATTAAAAGAAAAAAAAAACACCCAAGGATCTGACAATAAACGTCTTCAATTACTTCTAGCCACTTCTTTGTGCCAAAGAAGCCCTCTCTCCTACCTCAGCTTGTCCTTTGATGTTTAGCTAGTGTGATGGTTTGTATACTCTCAGCCCAGGGAGTGGCATTATTAGAAGGTGTGGCCCTGTTAAAGTAGGTGGGGTCTTTTTGGAGTAGGCATGGCAGTGTGGGTGTGGGCTTTAAGGCCCTCATCCTAGCTGCCTAGAAAGGAGTATTCTGCTAGCAGCCTCCAGATGCAGATGTAGAACTCTCAGCTCCTCCTGCACCATGCCTGCCTGGATGCTGCCATGTTCCTACCTTGATGATGATGGGCTGAACCTCTGAACCTGTGAGCCAGCCCAATTAAATATTGTCCTTTATAAGTCTTACCTTGGTCATGGTGTCTGTTCACAGCAGTAAAACCCCAAGTAAGACAGCTAGGAAACCCAGAGAGCTGGCGTAGTGACATGGATCTATAATTCCACTATTTGGGAGTCTGAAACAGAAGGATCCTAAGAGTTAGAGGCTAGCCTAGGATCTGGGTGAGTTTTGTGCTAGCCTGGGCTACATAATGGCTTTTAAAAAGGAAAGAAACCAAAGGAGGGGATAAAGAAAAGGAAACCAATCATCTCTTCCACCCTTCTACATCAGGCTAAGACATAAGTCTGCTCTATTTTGTTCACTCACAAACACCAGCTGGTCAGTTCCTCTGTGTTGGACACTATTCTAACTGTACTTCAAAGGTTGCAGAGAACAATGCAGAGGACTTTGTAGAGTTTGCAAGCCAGATAGAGAAGACGAATGAACAATAAACAAATTGTTGGTATTTAAATTGGTATGAGAGAAACACAGTACAGCCCAGGAAGGGGAATTTGGATCAGTGCTGATGAATGATGTCAGAGAGCAAGCTGGGGATCTTGATAGGGTGGGCGGTATCCAAGGGATATGGGAAGGACCACACAGAAGAGAAAAGCCAGGCGGATGCTCAGCTGCAACTGTCAACTTGACACAACCTAGACTCGCCTTGGGAGAGTCTCAATGAGGATGTGTACATTGGGTTAGCCCATGGGGGATTGTCTTAATTAAATTAATTGACTTGGGGAGACCTCGCCCACTGTGGGCAGTACCATTCCCTAGACAGGGAGTTTTGAATTGTGTAGAGGGATGAAGTCAAGCTGAGCACAGGTGAGCAGGCATGCGTACATCTTTCTTTCTCTGCTCATGACAGTGGATGTTCTGTGAGGAGCGGCCTCAAGCTCCTGCACCTGTCTGTACACTTCAAAAACTTGAAAGAGCTCTAAATTTTGTGTTTTCACTGAATCATGTTTCAGTGTTTAATCCCAGAGACAAAAATAGGATTTTTGTTTTGTTTTGTTTGTTTGTTTTTTGTTTTTTGAGACAGGGTTTCTCTGTGTAGTCCTGGCTGTCCTGGAACTCACTCTGTAGACCAGGCTGGCCTCGAACTCAGAAATCCGCCTGCCTCTGTCTCCCAAGTGCTGGGATTTAAAGGGGTGCGTCACCAATGCCCGGCTAAAAATAGGATTTTTTAAAACTGATGTTCTATTAGTATCTTACTAAAAATTTACTATCACATTGGCTTACCAAAAAAATTTCAAGTTATCTTAAATTTAGCTGGTGACTTTGTATATTTTGTGAATATAAGTTTAAAAACATATAAAAGTTATAGAATTGAAAAGAGAAGCTTCTTGCT
The DNA here is from genome assembly GCA_021653895.1 of Mastomys natalensis. Lineage (NCBI taxonomy): Eukaryota > Metazoa > Chordata > Mammalia > Rodentia > Muridae > Mastomys > Mastomys natalensis. Next base: position 777,464 of record JAJTUV010000732.1, on the reverse strand, counting down.
GGCGATCATGCTTCAACAGTTGCCGTGGTAACAGCATCCTCCACACTGAATTAAGCTCACTTTTCTTCATCTTTGCTGACCCCAGCCTCTTACTCACTTTTTCCGTTTGCACAAGTTATCATCACACTCTTCCCCCATGACCATGACCTTGATAATCCTGACTTAACACCTTTAATGGAAGAGTTTTGGTGGCTAAAGGTGGACCATGATGTTGTTAAGAATGCTGATAATCAATAGATGCTTGTAGGGCCATTGTATCTGAGCATGACAGACCTGAACCCAGCAAGGATCACTTGCAGAACTCAGCCTGTATTTAACCACCAGGTTATATTACCTTTTAAAGCTTTCCGGAAACCGTACAGAATAATTATCATGCTTCGAAGATCCTAACTTGTTTTAGTAATCTAGAGAAACATCAGAAAACTCAAACAAAGGCTGGGGGGAGGGTGGACTTTACTTGACTCCTTCTAAAATGTTGCTCTTTAAAAAAAAAAAAAAACCCGTGGTAAATTCTCACTGTGATTCAGAATTCCTGGGCCTTAAGCACCATGGAGAGCCTGAGAGATTATGTAAGCTTCTGTGGGCTAAGAGAGTTATGTAACATGGCTGGACGGATCAACCATGGTCAGATATTTGGTGCCATCCCATGGCGTAAGTGAACTTACAGAAGCAGTCATTAACTAAAGGGAAGTTCTGAGGGTAACTGTGTAGACTCTGGAGTTCTGGAATATCTTTTGCATATTGAGACTTTTGCTGAGTTCAGACTTCCCTTAGCTGTGAGGATCAGTGAGCTTCTACCCTCTACCATATGTTTCTACAAGTTGGGTCTGCATATTGAGTGGGGATCCTGAGAACTGGAGCTGTTGACCAGTCGTTCTCCAGGGTCAGAAATTATCAGGGAGACCCCTGGGAGTGGGAAGGCCAGGTATCTTTGTTGATGTTTAGTGAAATTCTCAGAAAAAGATGCAATGTTTTCATAGTTGAAATGTGCTAACGCCACACCGGAATCAGCTCTTGAGCTAGCTCCTCCTTAGCGTGTGTGTGTGTGTGTGTGTGTGTGTGTGTGTGTGTGTGTATGTGTGTGTGTGTGTGCATGTACATGTGCCAGTGTGGTGTGGTGTGTGTGTGTGTGTGTGCCCCAGCTGTTAGGACATAGGATGCCATCAAGAAACCTCTGAGGGTGTGTCAAGTTTGAGGATGTTATTTCTGTGCTAGTTGCTATTTTACCAAAGTCTGTATTCTGAGGACCTGGTGGAGAAGGCTCCCTGGAATGTCGTGAGCTAGAATGGACATCGTGCTGCCATCTTGTTCTCTAATGTGGGTGATCAGGTAGGAGCTGGCCTATACTTGGGGGAAAACTAGGTGGCTAATGGCTCTTTGTGGCTACATGCATTTTCATAGATGACTTGTAAACAAATAAATATTGGATAAGGTTAAATTCCCACAGGTTAAATTAGTGAAAAATTTATAAACTTTTAATTTGCAGAGTTATTATTTAGACCTGGCTGTACTACTCTCCTAAGTCAGCTTCCATTTCTTTATTCATCTTGGAGGCTGCCATCTAATCTTTCCTCATAAATAATTTCCCATGGAGATGATTTTATAGAATGCTTCTCATTCATCTGCTTGTAGAAGTTAGAGTCTGTTTTAGTTAGGGTTTTACTGCTGTGAACAGACACCAGGACTAAGGTAACTCTTACAAGGACAACATTTAATTAGGGCTGGCTTACAGGTTCAGAGGGTCAGTCCAGTATCATCAAGGCAGGAGCATGGCAGCATCCAGGCAGACACTGTATGGGAGGAGCTGAGAGTTCTACATCTTCATCTGAAGGTTGTTAGTGGAATAATGGCTTCCAGGTAGCTAAAATGAGATTCTTTTCTCTTTTTCTTTTTTTCTTTTTTTTTGGTTTTTCAAGACAGGGTTTCTCTGTGTAGCCCTGGCTGTCCTGGAACTCACTCTGTAGATCAGGCTGGCCTTGAACTCAGAAATCTGCCTGCCTCTGCCTCCCAAGTGCTGTAAAATGAGATTCTTAAGGCCCATACCTGCAGTGACACACCTACTCCAACAGGGCCACACCTTCTAATAGTGTCACTCCCTGAGCCAAGCATATACAAACCATCACAGAGTCCTTTAGTCTATCTTCTCCCCTGTCTTTTGCTTAGCTGATTAGGTCACTCATGTGACTGACTAACGTCTTTACTTTTCTCTCTTGCTTCTACCACAGTCTTCATTCAGTGCGCCTCATTTCTAGAGTAATCAGAACCCCTCTCCACTACCTGATTTTCTCACTGTGGACTTAGATCTCCAGTCTTTCTCACCCTGCTGTGGACACGGCATTCCTGAAAGTTGAAGCTGCTCACTCTATATCCCTAAAGTCTTAGAACAACACTCATAACCTGTACAGGAAAGAAAGTTAGCATTCCAAGCAAAACCTTCAGAGACAGGATCTGACCCACCCTTTACCTTCCCCGAGTGTCTACGTCCACTTTAATGTTGACAATCCGTTCCTTTACACTTCTATCCTCACAATGTGTTTCTTTTTGTAATGCTGAAAATTCCCACTAATCATCCAAGCCTCAGTAAAAACCACCAGTTCCCCAGTACAACTTTCCCATGTTCCAGTCTGTTGTGCACTCCCTTTAAGTTAAGCACTTTCTCGTCTTTCCTCCCATAATTCCTTACTCACACCTCAAAGCCTTTAGCTTCTCAGCCACAGTTCTAGAAAGAAACCAAAACCTGACTAGAAGTTGGTTGTTGGCTTGGCATTCCAGAGTGAGAGCTCTATTTAGCCCTCCACCTCCTGCCCGCTGGTGACATTGTCTGTGATTTGATGCCAGTAAGCCTGTGCTCTGAATCCTGAAGGAACAGTGCCTGTGCCCAAATGAGTCAGCTAGGGACCGCCAGCTTTATATTTTAAATTTAATCAACTTTTCTTTCTTTGAAAAAAAAAATTCTTCGTTATAAACACTTAATATCCAGGAGTTTTCTGTGCAAGTATATTGTATTAATTACTTGTCTATTGCTGTGATAAAAACACCACGAGTAACACAACTTATAGAAGGAGAAGGTTTAAGAGTTCAGCATGACAAGGAAGCAGCAGCAAGCAGTAGGCGTGTTGGCTGGAGTAGCAGTTGAGAGCTCACATCTTGAACCACAAATGGGAGGCAGAGAGCACACCAAGAATGGCACAGGTTTTGGGAAACCTCAAAGCCCAGCCCAGTAAACATGCATACATCCTCCAGCAAACCCAGTGAGCACACAGCTTCCAGCAAACCCAGTGAGCACACAGCTTCCAGCAACCCAGTGAGCACACAGCTTCCAGCAAACCCAGTGAGCACACAGCTTCCAGCAAACCCAGTGAGCACATCCTCCATTAAACCCTACCACCCGATCTTTCCCAATCAGGTCCATCGACTAGAGACCAAGTGTGCAAACATATGAGCCTCTGAGACCATTCTCTCCAAACCACCACCCATATCAGCATGGTTGTGTAACACGTTTACTAAGTTGAACTGTGTCTAGGGTGTAGATACAGCAGCGTCTGAGTCTAAGTAAACTGAAAGGGAAAGTGAATTTGCCATGAATATTTCCAAGTCCTTGGTACCAACCAGATATCGTGAGAGTCATGTCAGCTCAGCATTTTTATTGATCTTGGAATAGTGTTGTAAATTCTCAGGAGTTATGTCTACAGGTTAGATCATAACTTGAATTCTAAGGAAAAAAAAAAAAACGAACAGAAGAAAGCAATGCAGAATCATGTCCGTTTATTGGTGGCATCTAAGGTTTGTCTTTCAAATGTCTCTCAGTCCTAGTGTTTCACCTTCAGTGAATTATCTACCCCATCCCAGTGTTTCACTGAGGGCGTGTCTGCAGGTGGGTCTGAATACATGTGGGTCTGAAATTAAACTATCAGCGTCTTGAAATTAGGGACCATCAAAGTTTTCTCTTGGTACCACATATATAGAAAAGTGTTTAATAGTTGCCTGATGAATACATAAATGAATTTTATGGTACGTTTCCTCCCAAACTGTGCAAGGAAACAGAAGAGAGCACCAGTGAGCTGACACTCACGATACAGCCCAGAGTTGTTCTTGGTTTTCCAAATGCAAGTTTCTAGGCCATTCCTGAATAGTCTATGACATGATTTAGCTCTAGATAATCAAACTTACTATTGTCTTTATTTCTTCAAGATTTCAAATAAGGAACTTTTCCACTCACTAAAAGTAGCTTTAAAGATCCATTTATATCTATGTTTATGTGTATGAGTGTGTATGTCTGCATACTTTTGTGCAGGTAGTGCCCTTGAGGCAAGAAGAGCTGCCCATTGAGGATGGTAGGAATTGAATTCAGGCCATCTGTAAGTAGAGCAAGCATCCTTAACCAGTGAGCCAGCCCATCACAAAACACCTTAAAGATGCTCTGTAAGTCTGTCTCTATGGTCTTCCGTGAATAAGTAACTTCTGGGTCCAGGACTTTTGAGGTGTTTTTGAAACATGGAAACTTGGAATGCTTAGGAGAGGGGATTTCCTGATTCATTTGGAAATGTACTTCCTGGGCTGGGGTTTGTGAATGAGTATGAGGAGATGCCCTTACTCAAGTCTTTCCAAGCAGTGAGTGCTGTCAGCCTCAACCCAGTCTTCAAATGTCCTCTCTGCACTGGGAGCCATTCACATCTCATCCTTCTAGAGCCCTCAGAACTCTCTCCCCCTTCTCTCCCTCCCCGTGTGCACTGTAGCACGCTCACATACACATGAATACAAAATAAATAAAAATGCTTAAAAAAACCCTGTATGAATGTTAACCCACTAGTATTTAAGATCGGAAATCTGACGGCTGTCTTTTTCTGATCTCACAGTGTACTTTCAGTTCCTGTCACTTGATGATTTTGTTGCAAGTCTGAACGTCATTTATATTTGACATATTGCTACTTTTAGAAAAGGTTGACCCATGAATCAAGTACTATCACCCCTGAGCTTAGGCTTCACTTTTACCCTTGACGGTTTCCCTTGCTTACCTTATAGAAGTCAGATGATACAGTAGCAATGGGGGAAAATTCTTTTGACATTTCATTTGGGAATCCGATCGCAGTTGGAGCAGGCTCAGGAGTGTCTTACGCAAGATTTAAGTATGTTTTTATTTTTCTTCCTCTGAATTTCATTTTCGAAGTTTTTTAAAAGATGGTAGATGTATGGCTTTTTCTCTTTATTTTTCTAAAAATACTGTTCATGAAATGCAAATGGTTTGTGTTCTCAGCTAGGCACCTCTGACTGTTTCTACTGAGTAGTCTTTGCTACAGGAGGTTCTGCTAGGCCTGCTAGGTAGACCCTCCTCGGCTGTGATGGGAATAAGTGGACCCTGACATTCAGGTGTCTTCCAGCAAGCACACCCTCCTTCACACATGCCGTCAGAACTACCGATTTAGTGAACGAGAAGAGAGAAACTACTGTGAGCCCTGGACTTTTCCATGAAGTCCTCGTTAGACTTCAATCAATTATAGCTGGGCCTGGCGGCTTGCACTTGTAGTCCTCCTAGGGAGGCGAGGCAGGAGAATTGATATGAGTTTCAGGTCAGCCTGGTCTACATAGTGAAGACCAGGCTAGACAGAGCTACATTGAAAGATCTTGCTTCAAACAAACAAACAAACAAAAAAATGGTTTATAGAGGGCTAGCAATATGGTTGCTCTGGGTGAAGTGCTTGCCCAGCCACAGAAGCATAAGGACCCACACAAACAATATCAGGCCTAGCCAGTGTGCTTATAGCCCCAGCACTGGGGAGGAGGGCACAGGAGGACCCTGGAGCTCACTGGTCAGCCAGTCTAGCAGAGTCAGAACTGAGCAATCACTGAGTGTGGTTAAAATCCCTGTCTCAAAGAAAATAAGGTGGGCAGCAACCGAGGAAAGCACTGAATGTTGGTTGACTTCTGGCTTCCACATGGATGCACACACACACACACACTCACAGTGAAATCATACATACACATACCCATTCACAGTGAGTTCACACACACATATTCACAGTGAATTCATACATACATATTCACAGTGAGTTCATACACACATATACACACACATTCACAGTGAGTTCACACACATTCATAGTGAATTCATACATATTCTCAGTGAGTTCATACACACACATACACACACACTCACAGTGAGTTCATATACACACATACACACACATTCACAGTGAGTTCATATACACACATACACACACATTCACAGTGAGTTCACACACATACTCACAGTGAGTTCACACACACAAACACATTCATAGTGAGTTCACACACACATTCACAGTGAATTCATACATATTCACAGTGAGTTCATACACACACTCACAGTGAGTGCACACACATTCACAGTGAGTTCATACACACACATACGCACACATACAGTGAGTTCACACACATACAGTGAGTTCATACAAACACATTCACAGTGAGTTCACATACACACATATACACACATTCACAGTGAGTTCACATACACACATATACACACATTCACAGTGAGTTCATATACACACACATTCACAGTGAGTTCATATATACCACACACAAACACACACATACACACACACGCACATACACACATGTGCACACTCACACACGCTGATCATAAATGTTGACTAAAGTTGATAAAAGTTGCACCTCCAACTCACTGATCACAAAGCTGGTCATATCTGGTCACCGCCTGTCTGGCAGCGGTGCTGCAACGGTGTGGCCTCCGTTTCATCCTGGAGGAGGGGGTCAACTGCAGAGAGCTATTTCCTGTCACCAGACAAAATCACCTCCTGATATCTAAAATAGAATATGTTGGTACTCTCTGCGCTCTCTGGCTTGTTTATGTTTTAAAATTAACATTTAATAATTTCATCTTATACTAGTAAGAGATTTCCAGGAAAACAAAAGCAACAGGTAGATTTATTTCATTACCATTATTCATTTATTTCATTATTCATTTTAATTTCAGTGAGGTAGATTGTATTTCATTATCAGGGATTGGCTGAGGTGACTGTGGCGACTGAGAAACGCCATGATTTGCTCTCTGCAAGTCGGAGGCCCGGAGAATGGGTGCTGTGTGCTGATGCTGAAAACTGACAACTAAGCCAGGGTGGCTGAGACAAGCGAGATGGTTGCATTCCTATTGTCCTGGTCACTCATGAGGCTGAAGCAGGGGTTGTTCATGACCACTTGAGTCCAGGAGCTCCAAGTCTAGGCTGGCCAACATAGTAACACTCTGTATCCTAAAATTCCAGACACACAGGCGGGAAGCTCAATGATCTCACCTGTAATCGACTTCCTTGCCATGAGAGTGACTTTTAATGGGGAAATAATTATTAAGAAGCAGTTCACCCTGTGACCTTGTCAAGTTGACTGGTAAAACAAATCAGCGCAGACACTGATGTTTCTGATGTGTTTCTTAAGGTGTCACCTTTAGACCAGCCTCCCAGCCCTGCCTGAGAACTGGATAGACATACAGTTCCAGGGGTTGGGGAGATGGCTCAGTGGTGAGAGCACCTGCTGCACAAGCATGAGGACCTGACCTCAGATCGGCAGCGTTCATATGAACAAGTAGGGTTTGGCCAGTTGTGCCTGCAACCCCAGGGCTGTGGGAGGTGGAGACAGGAGGATCACTGGGGCTTGCTGCTCACCAGCCTAGCCAAAACCTGTGAGCTCCAGGTTCAGCGAGACCTTGTCTCAAGGGAATAAAGTGGACAGTGATAAAGCAGGACCCTCAGTGCCCTCTTCTGACCTTGCATGTGCACATAGATGTGTATATATGTATATATGCACACATGCAACACACACATACACACACAACACACACACCATGGGCACATGATGCTTGGGAAACACTGCTTTAAATTATTTTATTTTGCTTTATTTTATGAGATGGCCTGTACGTAGCCAAGCCTGCCCTTGAGCTTGTATGTATCTGACATAGGCCTTCAACTATTGATTTCATGCCCCTTCCTCTCAAGTGCTAGGATTATAGGCATGTGTCATCATGCCTAGCTACTACTTAATTCTTCATTCTTTTAAGATTTATTTTCTGTCTAGTGTTTTGCCTGCACTAGGTATGTGCACCACATGCACGCCTGTTCCCAGAGAGGTCAGAAGAAGGCATCAGATACCTATTATTAGAGTTAGATGGTTGTGGGCCATCATATGAGTGCCAGGAACCAAACATTGGTCCTCCAGAAGCGCAGCAAGTGCTCTTAACCACTGAGCCATCTCCCCAGCCCCACTCCTTAATTCTTAATTGTGTCATGTATTACAACCCATGAACAAATGGGTTCAAGCAATGTCTCATTCAGAAGACATGTCATTTGCTTGTCACAGCAGCCTCTTGGAGCTTAGTGGTTCCTAGCCGAGGGTTCTGATCATCTGTGCAGCCCTGTTGGGTTTCCAGGCCTTTCTTAGAACCACAAAAGCAGAAACTGCAGGCTTCCTGGTGTGGACTGTGGTGGAGGGTCACTGGAGCAGGAAGTCCTATGCATCCATTTTCATCCATGAATATTGAGGCTCAGCGTGGGATAGTGCTGTCAGGTGAGGCTGCACAGTATTCAGCAAATGCTTATTGACAGTGAATGCTTTCTGGGTCAGTCTCGTATTCTACACTGAGCTCATAATCCTTCGGATAGACTCTATTTACAAATAGAGCCTCAATAAAAAGCTTGGTTCAGGTGAAATATGGCTAATCTTGGCAGTGACTTACAGCTCCTTTATAAAACATCACCGCCACCAATGTTGGTATCTCTTTAAAAACCACAGAATTTGCTAGGTGTGGTAGCTCATACCTGTAGTCACAGCCCTGAAGGCTGAGGAGGGAGGATTCTCATGAGTTCGAAGCCAGCCAGATTTATGCAGTGAATTCCAAGTCAGCTTAGGCTACATGGCAAGATCCTCTACCATAAAATCACACCATAGCATATCATAGGACAACACCATACTACAAAATACCATACTATACCATACCACAGCACGCCATACACATATATCTACCTGTGCTATATAATCCCGTGTACCACAACCCACCCCATACCACTACACCATCCCACACTGCACCATCCCACACCACACCATTCTATACCATACTGCACCAAAAATCAATACCAGAAAGAGTAGGGTGCAGATGTCATGGAGGTTAATAATTTGCCTGAAATCGCAGCAGGTCCTAGGCTGAGTGTGAAACTACACTCCGGATCTCATCTTTTCCCCACTACTGCACATTTAGTTGCACATTTGTTTGTGAAATTAGAATGAAGATCATAGTTAAGTGACAGTTAATCTTGGTTAAACTTGAGAAGACAGAACCTCTATTAAATAATTACCATCGTCAGATTGGCCTGTGGCCATGTCTGTGGGGGATTTTCTTGATTGCCCATTGTGGATGATACCAACAATAGGCAGGGCTCTGTCAGCACAGAGGAAGCAAGCCAGTAAGCAGCAGTACTCTGTGGTCTCTACTTCAGCTCTTGGCTCTAGGTTCTTGCCTTGAGGTCCTGCCCTCGCTTCCCTCAATGGACTGTGCTCAGTAAGCCAAATAAACTCTTTTCTTTCCCTATGCTGGATTTGATCATAGTGGTTATCGCAGTAGGGAGAGAGCAAACTAGAATATAACACTTGCAAGATTAATTACCCACCTTAATATTGGAGTGATTTAGAAACTGTAGCAAATAAAAATTAACAAAATCCCCTAAACAACTGCAAAAGAGGCAATGGAATACGAACAGTCCGTACATGCTAATCTCTCTTCCAGACGCAAGGACTCTGGTCTCACCAATTAGCTCATAGAAACACTGGTAGTATCCCATGTCTTTGTTAACTCTGAATCCATTTCTCGCTTTCATGGAGGTATTTTGTATTCAACCTGACTAGGTTGGCAGAGTGGTGACCGGGACATCACTTTATTCATACGAGGAGGAATGCTGTTAGGAAGGGTCTGCGCTGTCTGCTCTGCCAGGGCCGAGTCACAGGCTGAGGACAGCTTGCTCTAAGCTCTTGGTTTGTGTTTCTCTTCTCTGGTACTCTGGTGACCAGTCAGGCAAGTTCTCTGCTGAACAGTTTTATTTATTTTTTAAAGTTTTATTTATTTATTTTATGTATATGAGTACACCATTGCACTCCTCAGACACATCAGATGAGGGCATCAAATCCCATTACAGATGGTTGTGAGCCACCATGTGGCTGCTGGGAATTGAACTCAGGACCTCTGGAAGAGTAGTCGGTGCTCTTAACTGCTGAACCAGCCCTGAGCAGTTTTATTTAAAGGTACTTGCGATCTGTGGCAGTGTGTGGAAGGAGAGACACACGGCTGTTTTAGGGTCGGATACCTCAGAATTTGGGCCACTGGTGACAGTACTCCTCACACTCCAAAGAGAGGCACTGACCCAGCCCCACTAGAGCTCCCTGCTGCAGGTTGGCTGGGCCATCATTCTTGTCATCAGCTTTTGAAGAGAGCCATTAAACATTGAAGGGGAGTTACGGTAGAGAACTCTGTGTTCACATACTCCTCCTTTATAGGGAGAGGATGGCAACTCCTCCTTCCTCCCTAAGCAAGTGTTGTGGTGCTTCAGGATTATTGATTGATAGATCAGGAGATGTTTGCTGGTTAGGAGCCCAAGTTCAGATCTCAAGAACTCACATAAAAAAGCCATGCGTGGCAGTGTGATCTCAGAGCTGGGGTGCTAGAGACAACATCCCTGGAGCTTGCTGGCCAGCCATAACAGAATCAATGGGCTGTAGGTTGAGTGGGTGACTGTGCTTCATAAAAGGTGGCCCATGTTATCACTGAAGGCCACCTGGATGTTCATGATCTGTGCTGCAGCCTGAAGCCATGCTGATGTCTCTGTGTGCTGCTGCTGCAGGGAGTCATAGTGATGGGAATGGCCTGTGTAGTCACCTGCGGCATTGATGTCTGTGGTCCAGCTTGCCTCCAAGGGTCTTGTCTGTGGTCCTATGGCAGCTGGTGGCCATATTTGCGGTCTGCACTGTCTCCGGAAACCATGAGAAAGCCCATGATCTGAGCTTCTGCTGACTGTAAAGGCCAAGGAAGCGACTTTTTGCAGTGGTATTGATGAAATGCAGACTCAGCTGAGAAGGAGGGACATGGAAGGCTTCTGTGACAACCCCTACCTTCACCTCCACCCCAAAAGTAACATCCAATGGAAAGTCATCAGAAAGAACTCTTAAAAATCATGATAAGGATTCTGAATTGTGGCTCTCCACAACTGATGGCTTCTGGGGGAGGGCTCAATTTTCCTTAGGGGGCAGGCTGCTAGGAGCTTAATCGTATTCCAGTAAGTATATGGACAAGACAAATTGGACATGTTTAATCTTGTCTTGGGGAAGTCAGGTCAGAATTTAGGGGGACATACATGGAAATGTGATTGGGGTGTCTGAGGTAAGATTCCCAAAGGATCAATAAAAATATATTTTGAAAAACAAAATGTGGAGAAAGTTTGAGGAAGACACCTATTGTTGATCTCTACCGTGCATGAAGACATACACACACACTCTACATGTGCTTGTAAAAGAGGTGCTGGCTATGAAGGTTAGGCTTTTGTGAAGAATAGATGACCCTAGGCTGGATGTTTGCACAATTATAGACGCTAGAGGTGTTCCCCTGCTCCCCCCGTCTCTACCTGAGCAGAGTGAGTTTTGTTTACTTTTTTTTGGATTTGCTTTTTGTTTTGTTTGTTTATTTGTTTTTGAGAGAAGCTGGCATGTGTCCCTCATGTGACCTGGGGCAGCAGTGTGTGAGAAGAAAAGCAATTGTTTCTCCTCTGGGGAAGACAGTACCGAGGTGGAGTGGTTGACTGTAGCTGCAGGTGGAGGGTCAACAGCAGGTTGTCATGCTGTACACACTATTCCTGTAGGCAGAGTGGGCTGTCTGTGGAAGTGATGTCGTGTGGATGCTTTGAGTATAAGAGTGTACCTTGAGCTGGAGAGGTGGCTCAGTGGTTAAGTGCACTGACTGCTCTTCCAGAGGCCCTGAGTTCAATTCCCAGCAACTATATGGTGGTCCATAACCATCTGTAATGGGATCAGATGCCCTCTTCTGGTGTGAGTGAAGACAGTGACAGTGTGCTCACATACATTACAAACCAAACAAACAACAAAAAAAGAGTGTACCTCAATAGTAGACCTTCATGCAGGCTGCTGCTCAGCGGAGCACTGCCTTATAGACCGAGTCCACTGCTGGGCTGGCCTGTAGGTGGTGCACTGGTTTGGTGTGAAGAGTTAAGTACTATTTTTAGGAAGCAGCTAGGTCAGAAAGTTGCCAAGATTGCCTAGAATTCACTACTATACCCGAAGCGTCCCAGTGACAGAGGATATCTCAGCCAACTGGGAATTAAAGTACGAGGTCACATTCTGATGGCTGCTGGGGTCCAAGTGTGAGGAGAGAAGAAAGCAGCAAGAAAGGAATGTTCCAGAGCCCTTCCTGTATCTTCCCACTGCTTCCCTCCCTATGTCAAGTCATTCCTGAGCTGTCAGAAGGGGAGAAGATCCAAACAGATTGTTAGATTAATGCTCAGAATTAGACAAGATGGAACTTTTTAATACCTGATGGCAAAATTGTTTCCATGCAAAGAAATGCTGAAAGAGAGGCTGTCAGGGATAGAGGAGAGACCTCTCCGGATGTTTTGAAGGCGATGACGGGGGTGTGGAGCGGTTTCCTGATTGCTACTGAGCCTAGCTCAAGTGATAATGAGTGTCATTAAGGGCCTGGTGTCTTCTACAGATAAATTGTAAGGACAAGAAAAAAAAGATGAAGGAGAATGTTGCTTGGATTATAAACAACTTAGGGAATTATTGCAGTATGACGCTCATTGAGATGAAGGCTCAGTTAGTGTCCACAACGCCCCCCAGACTTCAAAATGTCTGCATGTTTGCAGTTTGGGAGTAAGGACAGTAACTCATTAGCAGATTCTGGCCAAAACAGATTTGTCAGATCTCAACGTGGTTTTGTACAGACTGAGGAGCCCAGCGTTCTTTAGTGGACTGCTATATGCTCTTCCTATCATCTCATCTACGTGCCTTTCCCACACCTCATCTACGTGCCTTTCCGACATCTCATCTATGTGCCTTTCCTCCCATCTCATCCTTTTTTTCCTTTGAAGTTATTATAGAAGCATTTTCATTATAATTTTGAAATTACATTTCCTATTGCTGACAATTTAAACTGTGGCTTGTAATTGTGGCATTAGTGGTTGGCATTTTTATTTCTTTATGGTAGAGGACCCAAATGACTTAAGCCTTTTGAATATAGGCCAGTTCATTTGTCTAGCTCTATCATTTTTTTTTAAGAGCTGAGATTCAGTGAGGAACAGTTTTAATAGACTCTCTGATTGATTTTTAGACAGCAAACTTTGGGTTTTGAAAAACCTCAAACATATAGTGCAATAAGATCTGAGACCCTCTTCTAGCTCCCCTTATTTCTCTTTTAAGTTTCTATCTCTAAGGCTCATGTTTCTTGATCCTCTCTTGGAATATAGAATAAAATCACCAGAGTCATTAGCTGTTGAATTTTGTTCTTTTCATTAGTCTTCAGGGACTAGTCTGTTTTACTCTTAAACTGACAAAACTGGATAATAGCACTTTTTTTTTTTTCTTCGAGACAGGGTTTCTCTGTATAGCCCTGGCTGTCCTGGAACTCACTCTGTAGACCAGGCTGGCCTCGAACTCAGAAATCCGCCTGCCTCTGCCTCCCAAGTGCTGGGATTAAAGGCGTGCGCCACCACCGCCCGGCCGATAATAGCACTTTAAAAAGTTGACTGTAGGCTTACATTTTTCAAAACCTACTTTGTTAAGTGTTCTTAAATGCTTTAACTTTCCTTCTATCCCACTACCCATGAGAGGTAGTGGAAAGGAAAGGTTAACAGGGCAAAGGTGGATATGGACCTCTTTAGAAATAGTTCTTTGGAGTGAATCTCATATGTGTTGTCAGGATATCAGCAGTTCAGTTCACACAAATCAGCAGTGGTAGCTCGATCCACTTGCAAACATCATTCATGAATCAGCAGTTCAATCCAGACAAAACAGAGGCTTTGCCAATCAGCCCCAGTTTGCAGAAGTGACAAGAAGCTGTAGGAATACCACCAAAAGCCTTTTGGTGCATTTCTCTCTATGAAGTCACGACAAAGGATGACCAGCAAAGAATGGAAAGGTAAACCAATACCACAGCATCATTAGTGAAGACCAGTGTCAGCAAAGTCCATCAAAGACCAGCAAAGAGTGGCAAGGCGAACCAATACTGTACAGTGTTGTTCACTGTTGGGTTATACTTATACCCTTTCCAAACATCACATGTCCTTTTTCTAGGCTGCTTCCAGAAAAACACCATGTGTCTGCTCTCAGCAAAACATCCTCCCATATGTCTGCTTCAGCAAAAACATCCTCTTATGAGACAGTTTCTAGAAAAACATCACACGACACAACGGAATATCTAAAGAAACCAGAAATTTCCATTTCAGTTGACTGAGTTAGAATGACCTTAACTTTTAAATATTTTCTTATATCTAGGCTTCATGGGAAACAGGGATCCAGAGAAGTAGCTGCTCCACAGCAGACAACAATCTTTTAGGTTTTGATTTTTAAAAAATGAATGTTGGGGGTGAATGTCTGTAATTCTTGGACTTGGGAGGTAGATTTCAGAAGGCCAGGAGCTCAAGGTCAAACTCTTTAATATAGTGAGTTCAAAGCCAGCCTGGGAGATGACTCAGCAGTTAAAAGTGCTTGTTGTTCTTCCAGAAAACCTGAGTTTAGTTCTTGGCACCTATATCATGTAGCTCATGACTGCTTATAACTCCAGCTCCATTGGATCTGACACCCATTTCCAGCCTCTACAGACCCATGCATTCAGATTCACACACACAAAGACAGACAGACAGACAGACACACACACACACACACACACACACACACAAACACACACAGTTAAAGATATAACAAAATATCTTTAAAGCAGTACAAATGAAAGAATAAATTAATTAATAAAATGTATTAAAAGTAAAGATGAGTTATTGGTTATAACTTGTTATTCTCTTTAATTTCTTTGATGCCTTCCATGGCAATAGTGTGCCCTGGTCCTTTTGATGCTAAGCTTGCTTATTTCCACTCATGTCCAAGGACCTATAGACTCACTGGCTAAAGCAGTGCGGCCAATATAGCATCTGCATCTAATTCTTTGCTCACCTTCTCTGTTTTAAATCATAACTCATTCTGTGCACATCTGAGCTTTCTTCCTGATGGATAGGCTCATAAATCCTCCAAGTTTCCATAATTGTCTGTATTAGTCAGGGTTCTTGGAGTAACAGAACTTACAGGATGGATCTCTCTCTAAATATAGAAAGGAGATTTATTAGAATGACTTACAGACTGCAGTCTAGCTAATCCAACAATGACTGGCTTTCAATGGAAAGCCCAAGAATCCAGTAGTTGCTCAGTCTACAGGCTGGATGTCCCAGCTGGTCATCGGTATACACTGGAATCCCAAAGAAGGACGCTCTAGTGCCACTGGAGGAGTGGACTTGCTATCAAGGTGAGAGTAAGCAGATAAAGATCAAAACCTTCCTTCTTCCATGCTTTTATATAGGCTTCTAGCAGAATGTATGGCCCGGGTTAGAGGTGGGTTTTCCCAGATCAGATGATCTGGGTCACAGGTGTGTGTCTTCCTACTTTAGAGATCTAGATTAGAAGTGAATCTCCACAGTAAACAAAAAGTCCCTCAGAGGTGTTCCCTGTCTCTTTTGAGTTATAGTTAATTCCAGATGTAGTCAAGCTGACAGCCAAGAATAGCCATCACAGTGTCTTACAGCATAAAGCTAAGAATTTTGTTCTGAATTTCGTTAGTTTATTCTATTGCTTCTTATAGTATTTGTATTATATTTGGGGCCTAGATTTATATTTTACCCCTGTCCAATACTGTTATCCCACACCCTGGGTAGTCTTTCTATTTTTAAATTTTGTAAGTTCTTAGAGACTCATGGCTTTTAAGCTTTTAATATCTTATCAATGGACATTTATGGAAAGGAGTACATACATAGAAGCCTGCTTATTAATACAAATACGTAAAAGTCTCTAGATATTCTTTACACTCTGAATCATCTACAACATTCCCAAATTTGACTCAAGATAATAAAAGTTGGCAACTTGTGTTAATGGCTAAATTATTCATTTTTTCCTTCTGGGTAGTTGATTGAGATAGATGGATTCGGATTCATTTTTTCTTTCTTTTTTTTTCTGAAGATAAATGAATTTTGGCTTCACGATTTTTCTTGTTAAAAGTCTGTAGACTCATTTCACATGTATCCTTCTGTGTGTTCTGTCTCCTCTAACGAAATGCCATCTTTTAAGAACACTTTCTTCGTCTTCTGTTCTTTGAAAAGCTTTCCTAGGTCTTAACCTTCCACATATGACCCTCGACAGGAGGTGTGATTAAGGGGAAAGGCACTTATTAAATGTATTAGGCCTCTGAAAGAAGAGCATTTGTTTAAAGTTCATGAGAGGAAGGCATGCATTAGTGTAAGGAGAAAAGTTGGGGAGAATCTGCTCAATGACCCACAGTTTATTCTTATTCTACATCTGCTGTTGTAAATGCCTATACACTGGCTCAGTCCAGGTGATTAGTCACGGAGTTATTTTTTGTTCTGAATTGCCATTGCTTCTTATTCAAACAGAACACCTTTTCCCTAGTAATCTGATGGTCATAATTCAGGATCCATTTCATACCTGATGGAGAGTACTCCTTTGAGCAATTTAAACTGTGGAGTTAATTCTTTTTATTTATAATGAACATTTAAAGCCTATTCAAATCAGTATGCTATCATATTTTATTTATTTTTATGTCTGTGTAGGTCAGAGGTTGAAGGTTGTGTGTTTTTCACTGTTGGTCTCACTTAATTTGTGTGAGACGGGGTCAGGTTGGCCTCAGACACAGTGTAGCTGAAGCAGGCCTTAAATTCTGATCCTCCTGCCTCCACATCCCAAATGCTAGGATTACAGACTTGTGCTATCATATATATTTTTTGAGAATGAATCCTCCTTGAGACAAGAGTTCACTGGTGTAGCCAGCTGGCCAGTGAGCTGCAGTTATCTGTCCATTTCCATCGTCCCATCCTGAGATTTCCAGTGCTAGGGTTACATGTATGTGCTCTCATGACCAGCTTTTTAAGATGATTCTTTGAGAATTTCATATATGAATACACTGCATATTGATCATATCCACTCTGCCAACTCCTCCCATATCCTTCATACCCCTCCACTTCTATCAACTTTGTCCTCCCTCTCTCCCTTTCTCTATCTATTTTTCTACTTCTTTTATAATCAGCAGCCCAATTTATGCCGTCTTTATATGCATGCTTGCGGGGCCATCCACAGGAGCATGGCTGAATTACCTTTCTTAAAAAATGACTTACATCTTAGAAAAAGCCCCTTGATTATGTCTCGTGTATATTTTATCACTTCAGTAATTACTGCAGTTCATGAGGTTCACTCACAGCTGTGTAAGGCTATCACTGATGTTCCCCCATGGCAGCCTGTGTAGCACCTACCATTAGTAGGAAAGTTAGCTAGTAGGGAGGAAGCCTCTTAGAACCAACCTGATTTCTCCATGTCCTGAGACCAAAGTGTGTGGTATTTTCAGCCACAGAGTCTTACTATCATGTTCTGGTGGGTTACCAAGTGCAATGTCAATAGACTGTATCTTTCGGAGGTTTCCAGGATTACCCGTCAGACAATTTGAGGAGTAGCATCCCATGCCTTCCTTTTACGTGGGTGCTGGGTATCTGAGCTCAGATTTTGATGCTTGCACGACAAGCACTTTTCCAACTGAGCCATCTGTCCACTGACTTTCCACTCTTGTGTTAAAGCTAGCACCCAAGGCAATGGATTTCATTTTTGGCACATTCATACAAATGAGTCCTATACTTTATTCGATTTCATATCTCTCTCCTAATATGCAACTGTCGGTTTGAATTTTCAAACTGCTTTACCTTAGCAAATATGATAGATTTTTAAATCCTAATACGTTTTTTATTTCAAGTGCCCCAGATAAATTGATAAATAAAAATGATGTACATTCACCATACACAATATACTAATTTGAAGTGTGTAAATGTTTGAAATAAAACATGCCAGGTAACATATCCATCCACTCAAATGTTGTTTTGGGGTGAGAAAGTTTAGCATGGAGTCTCTTGGGGATTTTTCTGGTGTATAGTCCATTACTGGGAACTGTGGTGTCTTGCTACCTAAGCAGAGCTTATGTTTCAGGTGAAACTAAAACTCAGAATGCTTTGCTCATCAGCTCCACCCCTCACTGGCCCCTGACAACCTCCGTTCTCTCTGCTCTGACTCTTGTTCATATTCTACAGAATAGTGAAATCATGCTCACTTGTGCGGCTTGCTTCACTGTGTGCATCGTTCTTTATGTTTAATCAGTGTTGCAAACAGCAGGATTGATTGCTTTTTAAAGAGTGGAGGAAAGGCTGGGGAGATGGCTGAGGTAGGAAAGCAATGACCCTCCGTTACCCCAGAATGTCTGACTTGTGACTCATGTCCATCATCCCAACTCTGGGAAGATGGAGACAGAGAATCCCGAGAGCTTCCTGGCCAGCTGGCTTAGCACAATTGGTGAACTGGATCCAGACTGACTGGAGACTCTGTCTCAAAAAGAGGTGGGTGGCCTTTATCAAGGAATGATGCCAAGGTTGTTCTTTTTTGTTTATTTTTATTTATTTTTTATATTTTGTTTTTTGTTGTTGTTTTTGTTTTTTTTCCCTTTTATTGGATTTTTTAAATTGACATTTCAAATGTTATCCCCTTTCCAGGTCTCCCCTCCAGACCCCCCAACACATTCCCCCTCCCCTTGCCTCTATGAGGGTGCCCCCCCACCCATCCACCCACTCCCACCTTCCAGCCATGGCATTCCCCTACACTGGGACATTGAACACTCTCAGGCCCAAGGCCTGCTCCTCCCACTGATGTTCAACAAGGCCATCCTCTGCCACATACATGGCCGGAGCCATGGGTCCCTCCATGTGTTCTATTTGGTTGGTGGTCCAGTCCTCAGGAGCTCCAGGGGTCTGGCAGTTTGACACTGTTGCTCCCTCCATGGGGAGGTTTGTTTTTTGATAACCCTTCCCACATCTGTACCAGCAAACACACAAACGTGCACACACATATTTCCAAAATTAAGAATTAAACTTAGGGGAATGCTAGGGTAGGGAGGCTGGAGTGGGTGGGGGAGCACCCTCATAGAAGCAGGGGGGAAAGGGATGGGATGGGGGTTTGCAGAGCGGAAACCAGGAAGGGGGATAACATTTGAAATGTAAATAAATAAAATAACCAATAAAACAAAACAAAACAAAACAATTAAAATGGGTTGCTCACTGGTTTCATTGTGTATGTCTCAGCACATTTTCTCAATACATATTTTGTCAATGTATGCTTAGATCAGTTTTATATCATAACATATAATACCATCATCATTATCATCATCGTCATTGTTGTCATTCTTGTTTTGAGACGAGGTCTTATTTTATAGAGCAGGCAGACTGAGAGCTCACAATTTGGCTCAGGATAGCCCTGAACTGGTTGCAGCTATGCCGCCTCAGCCTCTCTGCGACTGTAATTATAGACGTGTGCCATCATGCCTGTCTTGGTTCTGCACTTTGGTGGAGAATACTGCAGTGACCACGAGAGTGCACACTGACACACTTGTAGTGGCCATGAGAGTTCACACTGACACACTTGTTTTCTTTCCTTTGTATATAAACTGAGTACTTGATCTTCTGAGACTGTTCCATACTGCTCTCTCTTACTCTTATGTCATTTTTTTGTCCCTACTAGTGGTCCACTGGGTTTTCTTTTCCATACTCTGCTACTGAAGCCAACATCCTAACAGACATGCAGATAGCTCATGGTCTATCTCTGTGCTTCTCTCTGATGGGTGATGACAGTGAAATCCCCTCAGTTTACTGTCTTAGTTAGGGATTTACTGCAGTGAACAGACACCATGACCAAGGCAACTCTTATAAAGACAACATTTAGTTGGGGTTGGCTTACAGGTTAAGAGGTTCAGTTCATTATCATCAAGGTGGGAGCATGGCAGCATCCAGGCAGGCATGGTGCAGGAGGAGCTGAGAATTCTACATCTTCATTTGAAGGCTGCTAGCAGAATCCTGACTTCCAGGCAGCTATGATGAGAGTCTTAAAACCCATACTCAACAATGACACACCTACTCCAACAAGGCCACACCCATCCACTCCCTGGGCAGAGCATATACAAACCATCACATTTGCCAACTTTAAAGTTACCTGTTTCTGTTATTGTTTGTATTCTTACTAATTTGAGATATTAATGTCATATCAAATGTGTGGTTCATAGATATTTCTCCCACCCCCAGGAGCTGTTCCACTCTCTTGCCTTTACTATGTGCATTCTTTCTGATTTTCTGGCTTTGTTCTCACTGCCAGGCTATGCCCTTAGGCTTTACAACAGCCCTTGCTCAGGTCATAGACAGTGTTTTTTATTAGAAGTGTAGAGTGCTGTGCAGAAATATGTATAATACATCTCTGCCCACACCAGTTAAAGCATGCAATAATAATTAAAACTAATAATGTTTGAGAATAATTACTCCAGACATCTGCTACCTTTGTGTTATAGATAAACAGGGACACTAATTAAAACAGCATGAGTTAGTCGGTTCCAAAGAGCCACCTGAATACTGTCTGAGTATCTTACTTATGATTCAGTGATATATGAAATACAAAACATCCAGGAATGATAGAGGGAGAAAATGGGATGCTAGATTGTTTCTAAATTTCTATAATTTGTTATAGTGCTGGAGCAAAATTCAATCAATTAACATTTAAACTTGTTTGCTAATAATTTTCAGACATGATAGAAAACAGAGAGTGATATGCAGATTATATATTACTAAGAATTTTTGTAATTCTTGTTTCTTAAAATACACTTAGGGGAATGTGAAGAATAAAGTATACACTTGAAAGCTATCTAAGCCAAGTTCCTAATAGGTCATCCTTGCAGGGAATTCTTTGAAGTTTCATGGTCATGTGTTTAAAAAATATTTATTTATGTATATGGATGCTTTGTCTGCATGTACATTTGCACACTAGAAGACATCAGATCCTATGGAACTATAGTTATACAGTTGTGAACCACCATGTCGGTTCTGGGAATTGAACTAAGGATCTCTGAAAGGGCAGTCAGTGCTCTTAGTAGCTGAGCCACCTCTCCAGCTCCATGTGGTTTTAATGGTGGAATTATTGAATATTGAAAATGAGGTAAAAAGACAAAAACAGAACAAATTGCCCTGAAACTGGACAAACTTGTGCTGGGCACGTGTATTGGGAAGACCTAGAAGCTATGGGGCGGTTATGTGAACAGACCCCTGAGGAAACAATGGGCAACACTGCCCACTTACATGTTTCACATAGTGTTCCATGTTTGATTTTTACTAACTTACTCAACTCTATTACTTGATACACATTTATACTTTCTCTACTATGTACTCGATATTAGTTTGATCTTGGGATACATACCCTAGAACTCAAAACAAAAAAATATTTCTTCCTTTTGAGCAATTTACATATTATACTTGAAGAAGGCACACACTCAAACCAAGCCAACACTAGTAAGAAGAACACATAGTGTGTGTTGTATAGTCTGCACTCTTAGGGAAGAAATTGGAAAGTAAAGGGGAATGTACCTGAATGCCTGAATGAAGAGCCCTTTGATTTTAAGGCAGAGTTTTATCTCAGACTGGCTTTGAACTTGCTTTAAAGCCCAGGATAACTTTCAGATTGGAATCCCCTGCCTCAGCCTTTTGTGTTGAACCTCCACACCTAGCTCCAATACAGCAGTGACATTCCTCAGGGAAGGATATTACTGTACCCGGGAAAGGATGCTGCACTTCATAGTGTAACACTTCCGCACTCAGACCTCCCTTAGCATCTCTCTCTGGGAATAAAACCCCATGTCTCTTGATCATCGCTCACCTGTGCCCATTTCCTGTTATTCCCCCCTCCCTCTGGCCCTGGCTCTGTGCTAAACTCAGAACTATTGTGTAGACATGTTCCTGGCTTGGGGCCTTCACTCTTATATATCCTTGTTGTTCTGGATGTTTTTTCACCCTCTTTCGGGTCTTTGCTCAAGTGTCTCCATCTCAGTGAAGCCACCTCAGATTAAGCTAGGGTTCACGGTCCTCCTGTGCCATCAACGTGAGGTACTGATGGAGGATGTGGCACGCAGACACCCAGGTGCTCATTTGTGCCAATGAGTCTAGCCAAACAGGTGCACCCAGCTAACATCTGTGGTACCATGTACTCTCTAACTCACTATGATGAATGACTACAGTTTCAGTGGATACTTTGGCATTAAAGTGGGTGTCTTAGGGTTTTACTGCTGTGAACAGACACCATGACCAAGGCAACTCTTATAAGGACAACATCTAATAGGGGCTGGTTTACAGGTTCGGAGGTCCAGTCTATTATCATCAAGGTGGGAACATGGCAGCATCCAGGCAGGCATGGTGCAGAAAGAACTGAGAGTTCTACATCTTCATCTGAAAGCTGCTAGCAGAATACTAGCTTCCAGGCAGCTAGAATAAGGGTCTTAAAGCCCACACCCACAGTGACACACTTACTTCAACAAGGTCACAGCTAATAGTACCACTCCGTGGGATGAGCAAATATAAACTATCACAGTGGGCTAACAATATGAACTGTTATAAATAACTCATCTCAACAATTAGGGAGTTCGAAAATTGTTTACTTTTAAAGAATCACATAGATCTTGATGGATACATTTCCTACTAACTCACAGGAAATATTTTATGCATTGGCACAGCATCCCTACAAATAAATATGTATGTCTAAATGAAGGGCTGACATACTGTTTAGTAATACGTTCGCCAAGTCAGTATACACATAGTCCATAGTCAATAACATGATCGATCCACTTATCACTGGGAAGTTGGTCCCATCAGAGAAAGGACATTATACAAATCTATTTCTTCATAAATACAATGGTTCCGTCATGTCCAGAAGACACCATTCCATTTCATTTCGGTTCTCTCTGACCCTGGCTTTCATCATCTATCTGCTCCCCTTTCCATAATAGTCCATAAGTCTTGGGGGTGACATGAATGTTCTATTTGTGGCTGAGAACTCCATAACGTTCTCTGTACTTTGACCAGTTGTAAGTTTCTGCACAAACTGCCATTCAGTGAACAGAGAAACTTCCAGTATGTACTGAGAGCTTCACTAATGCATGGATAGGAAGGCAGGAATGTAGGGAACGATTTCACCCTATGTCTCTTTAGCAAAATAATAATAGTAGTTTCACTCCTGACACTTGGGTCTATCATATTCTAATGGGATCCAGCAGTGGGGGTCAATGGGTTATTGTTTTAAAAAGGACAAAGCAGGGTGGATGGCGGTGGAAGCGCATGCCTTTAATCCCAGCACTTGGAGGCAGAGACAGACATTATCTCTGAGTTCTAGGCCAGCCTGGTCTACAGAGAAAGTTCCTGGATAGCCTGGGCTGTACAGAGAAATCCTGTCTCATAAAAAAATAGAGGAAATGAAGTTGGGGCGGGGGGACTCCAGGGAGATAAGGTGGATCTGGAGGGAGTTGTGGGGAGGTACTGAGTGTGAATATGATAAAAACACATTGCATGAAATTCTCAAATAATTAATACAAATATATTTAAACTATTTTTCCTTTCTACATTGTATACTGAATTACTTTATGATTTAAACGAAAGCATCTAAACTTGTCTATTTCATACTTAAAATACTAATATAGGTGGTTAGAAATAATCATATAGACAAACAGTGCAATCTGTCAAGGAATTTAGCATGGTGCTGCCTAGAAGGTATTGGATGACAGAGCTAAGGTTAATTATTAAGACTGTGCAAGCTGGGCACACACCTTTAACCAGAGCATTCAGGAGGCAGAGGCAGGAGAATCTCAGTAAGTTCAAGGCCAGCCTGGTAATATAGAGTGAGTTAAAGGTCAGCCAGGGATACTTAGTGAGATTCTTTCTTGAAACAGAACAAAACCAAGCTATAAACAACCACCACTACCACCACCACCACCACCCTGTGTGGGTAGGGTTTGGTGAGAGAGGGCTTGTTGAGTTTGTATGGGCCCTGGTTTGGTTCCCAACACCTTAACAAACAACAAATAAATGAAAACCAAAACCATGGAGCATTTAGAAGTTAAACATCTCACTTAGTGTTTTTACTTGCTATATATTTTCTCTAAAAGTAGGGGTAACCAGCTCCCCTTCACTCAATACCTACCTTCCTCCTCTTGGTCATCAACCAGGCTCAGACAGACATTGTTTTCTGTAATAGCCTGGGTCTAAACTTACATTTTGTAAATTATATATTCACTTCCAAAAGACAAATGAAATAAGCTTTGGACTGGGTGACAGAGTCACTCAGTGACAGAGTATTGGTCTGGCAGGCTCGAGGCCTGGTGGCTTTGAAGTCTGTCTGTCTGGAGGTCTGGGCTTGAGGACCTGGGTCCCATTAGCGAGCATCACAAGAGCAAACCAGGAGAAAAAATTAGGATTCCCACCTTTCAAACCTGTGAAAACTCACATAAATGATGACGGGTGTAGTCAACAACCTCTGCATCAGTGCCTGTTTTATTCTTGATTAGAGTCTCAGTTGGGACTCCATAAGTTGAACTGGTCCTTCCCCACAGTTTGAATCCTCCCTGGCTTCCTCCTTCTCTTTCTGTTCTGAACTGTGGATTCTAGACTGAGCCTTCTCAGTCACTAGTCTTCCATATGCCGTCTGCCTGTCCTCCACTGCTTGGTTAAGAGTTGACATCGTCCTCCCCTGACCCTTTCCCTACTGTTTTGGAGAACTGTGCATCCTCTTCATTTAATTGTGCTTCCCAGCACCCATGCCAATTTCTAGATGCCAACACCCCCAGTTTTAGCCAGAGGATCGTATCTTATTTAGGAGATTGTTCTCCCTGCCTGCAGGACAGGTTTGCAGAGCCTGAGAATAGGCCTTAATCGAGGTTAGTAGGAACTGGTAAGTGCTCTGGCTTCTTCACCTCTGTTGGAATAATGTTAACAGCCTTAAGATCCAAATGTCCATGGGATACTGTTTGCTAAGGGGCCCTCTATTGATAGGCCATCTTTCATTTTCCTTCTTTCTGCCAGTGTTCCCAGGGGTCAACTCTCATAAATTGCTTCTATTCAAGACCTCTTATCTCAGAGTCCTGCTTCTGGAGACCTCAAATGAAGATACCTTGGATTATATCTCTTCTTAACTATCATTTTAATGCAACCCCAGGTAGCAACCATAAATTTAAGAACTGTGTTTATGTGGTCTCTGAATCTTCTTAACCAACAACATATGCTGGGCCCTCACTATGGGGCTGTGGGATTCAAGGGGAAACATTAGAGTGAGTTTGACGAGGATCCTGCCTGCCAGAAGTTGTGTCCAGGCAGGGGGTGAGCTGTGTGTGTCATGGGCTTCACAGGTCTGAGAAAGGCTCTCTCTGCACATGCTCACTTCTGGAGGAGTTGGTAGTTGAGGTTTGTAAGGGAGTAGATTTGAAAATGAAGTTATGGAGCTTACTTACTGAAAACAAATTGAACATAGACCTTCCAGTGGCTCCGAGCAGGAGTGGCTGATACCAGAGAAGCCTTCCATCCTATAGGAAAAGGAAATTCTGTGGAAACAAGTCGACGTAAGCATTAAAGCCCAGATAAGTACCCAGGACTAATTAAAGTCGTAGGAGCTGTTCATATGAATATGGATAAAGA
This sequence comes from Mastomys natalensis, assembly GCA_021653895.1. Taxonomy (NCBI): domain Eukaryota; kingdom Metazoa; phylum Chordata; class Mammalia; order Rodentia; family Muridae; genus Mastomys; species Mastomys natalensis. Next base: position 751,632 of record JAJTUV010000732.1, on the reverse strand, counting down.
TGATAGGTGAGTCCTGTAATTAGGGGTGGCCTTGACAGGAAGTTAGCACTCACTCTGTGGGTAAAATCCAAAGCACGTCTGAAGGGCGAGCACTGTGGCATGGAATGCTCATTCTGTGGGACAAGGCTACTGCAGGCAGCTGAGGAGTGCCATCCTGTATCCTGGTGATGGAGTGGAGGATTGGGAATCCAAGGGCTGCTTTGAGAAACACACAGGAAAAAGCTCAGTTATCAGGAGAAAAAGATCCTGCAAGTGTGGAGGCTGGACAAGGGATGCATTCAAAGGAAGGCCAAGGAGGCGGCTCAGTAAGCAAAGTGCTTGCTGCACAAGCATAAAGACCTGAGGGTAGGTCCCATTGACTCTCATAAAAGCTGGGGCAGTAGCTGTAAACAGCTCTGGGATGGGAGGTACTAGGGGTGCGATAGGGATTCTGGTAGCTCGATGACCAGCTGGTTTATCCTCAATGGGAACTCCGTGTTCACTGAGATACTCATCTGAACAGTAAGATGTAGAGTCGGCAACAACTGGCCTCATGTGCACGTGAGTGGATGAAGATACCTGCGCAGCAGAGGTACACACAGATGCACAGATGCACACACACACACACACACTGCACATAGATATAGACACACACACACATACAGAGAGACACCCAGAGACATAGAGACACATATAAACAGACAAACACAGAAACACACACACATAGTCACAGACACACAGATACACATAGATACAGACAGACAGACAGACACATGCACAGACACAGACACACACACAGACACATACAGACAGACACATACATACAGACACATACACACAGACACATACACACAGACACATAGAGATGTAGACATAAAAACACACAGTCACACAGACACACAGAAACACACACACATAGACATAGACACACAGACTCAGACACATAGATGCAGACATACAGCCAGACACAGTCACAGACACGGCCAGACGCCGACACACACACACAGATTTTTCTGGGAAGCTTTCTGAGGTTGTCACATATAATGGAACCATAGTTAAGAAACTAACCTTGGCATTTGGCGTTTTTCTTATACACTAGATTCAGTTGTGGAGAAACAAACAAACAAACCAACAAAACCCCGACATGTTACCATGGAGGAGACCAGGATTGTCTAAATATCTGAATAAATGCAGACTCTGTGTAAACTCATCCGCCTTTAGGTTATATAACTGTGAGGCGAGGGAGCCAGAATGGGAGTGTGTGGACCAAATGCCTACCGCTGAGGCTTGTCAACACGTGTGTTCAGTACTGAGTCACGAAACTGGGAGGCGAAGATGGATCAGGGTGATACAGTAGCTAACAGAGTGGTCTCTGGAGTCAGTGATCTCTCAACATTCATGCGTATCTATGCAATTGAGGGAAGGTTGCTTAATCCCTTTTCCATTAATATTTTATTCCTCATTAAAAGAGAAGCAGCAACAACGTCCATTTTATAGAACGGAGGGCTTAGGATATCTTAAATATTACATAGAGATAAGATATTGATATTGATTACTTTGGAGCATGCAACAATATTTCTTTATGTTTATTCTGAAACCCTTTCTGTCTGTAGTCCAGTCTGCTGTCACCCCAACTTTCAAGTACGCTCTTTCCGCCTCTGCTGTGCTCTCTAGTGTTTCAAGCCAATGTAATAATGTGGTTTGACTTCATTCAAGTATATGCATATTTGAGAGAGTATTTTTGTAACCTAGCTGTACTCACACAAAGACTTAATAAAAGGTTGCTACACATGATAAAAGCCCCATCTCCTACCTTGATTCATTTTCAAGCTGGTGTTGGAATCCAGGGGGCTGTGCTGTTCCGCATGGCTGCTTAAAATGATTGCTTAACATGATTGGAAGCGAAATAAAAGATTCTGGTTTTAACTGTGCTGGAGCTAACCTTCTGTTCACAGACCCAGTCATATGACTTTTGCAAAGTAAATGCATTTATACTAGCATTGATTATGTGGCTCTATGAAAATGTTTTCTGAATCACACAGGCCTTTCGTGTTACACGTAGGCTCCAGGAGACTGTCTTGTGTATTTTTATCCTGACTTAATGCTAGTTGTTTTAGTTACTGTTTCATCACCAGGACCAAGTAATTATTATAAAGAACACTTAATTGAGGGCTTGCTTACAGTTTCAGAGGCTTAGTCCATTACCATCATGGCTGGGAGTGCGGTGGCAACCATGGTACTGGAGCAGTAGCTGAGAGCTTCACATCCTGATCTATAAACAGAATGCAGAGAGAGACCCTGGTCCAACTGTGGACTTTTGAAACCTCAAAGCCCATTGCTCTCAGTGACACACCTTCTCCAACAAGGCCACACTTCTTAATCCTTCTAATCCTATCAAAGGATTCCACTCTCTGGTTACTAAACATTCAAACATATGAGCCTATGGGGGAGAGCATTCTTATTCAAATCACTACTGGGTGTTGGGGTTCCTTGTGTCCTTTTTAATTTTTTTGTGATTAGAGTGCTAACCCTCAGGTGATGGACTCGGGTCCTGTGGCACTCTGCTTCCTTGAGTTCACAACTCAGACACTGATTTCAGATTCATTACCGCATAACATTCTGGGCTCACCGCCATCGGCCTGATGTAGAACTCATGCTGTTTAAACATGGGCTTCTTTTCTTCTTCTTCTTCTTAACGTTTGAACAATGCATCCTTGTGAACGGCAGCACCTTCTACGTTAAGTTTTAGACTCCAAATAAAGTCCCCAGAACTTATGACTAAAACGCTACATTGCAATTTCTAAGGTTGTATCTGTTTTTGATAAAAAAAAAGAAAAGAAAAGAAAAGAAAAAAAGAAAAGAAAAAAGAAATTCAAATCCATTGATTTGCTTTCTGGTGCCACTCATAAATTGTTCTCTTTGACTCTCACGTCTCACGGTAGCCCCTGGAGGTAGGAAATGTTTTCATTTTAACAAGAAAGTTGTCTGTTGACAGGATACTCTGCAAAGGCCTGGGGAAGGAACTCAGTTGGTAAAGTGCTTATGGAGCATGCATGGGGCTGTGAGTTCAATTCCCAGTCCTACATAAATTGGGCACAGCACATGCCTTTAATCCCGCATTTGGGAGGCGGAGGCAGGAGGAGCTGAAGGAGATCTTTGAGTACACAGCAAGTTCAAGGCCAACCTGGATTACATAAGATCCCATTTCAATAAGAAAAACAAAGTCATCAAAATTAGTAAGTGAAAAGCTGAGCTAATGCTGGAACATAGAGCTAATATCAAAGAGACAAAGAGAGTTCATTTTTCTACTCTCCGTCCTGGGGTGAGGGACAGAAAAATGTATGTACTAAATGTTGAATTGGCTCTGCTCACCTGGAAAGACAGTCTGCCTCGCTCTAATATGAAAAGTGATTCACCTGTCCTGGAAAAATGACTCAATTATTCTACAGAATAATCCTACCCCCTTAAAATAGGGAGATATAAATATATTTTCTTGGCGTATATTCCCAATACTTAATGGGAATGGCATTGGCTGCAATGGTTGCTGTCATTTGCACACCAGTGTCGGTTTTGTGACTTGAGGGCAATATTCCCACTAGACTTCCATATTTTCTGCTGGGATCTGGCTAAATATTTTAAGGAGAAATTTATTCAGTGTTTTTTGTCCTTTCAATGGTATGAGTAGTTTAGTATATCAGTATAATTTAATGAAAGAGTATTCAGATGGAAGTAGAGAAGTTACCCTCACCAGAGAGGATCTGAAAAGACAGGGCTGCTTAGTGGGTGGATAGGGGAGTCCAGTAAAGTTTGCCTTCAGGAGACCTTAGGCAGACTTGGGCAACAACATACACATAAAATCATCCATCCATCTTCTCGTGCTTAAATGGTTCTAGACCTTTTGAAGAGCCTGAGATTTCTTTGGGGGGCATACATGAGGAAGGTAATCTATCTGAAGGATCCTTACTGCCGTGCCCAGTAAGTTTTGATAACATCCGTTTGTACCTGTCCGTTCTGCCCCACGTTTGGGAGCCACTATGTCCTGGCCCGAGCTGCTGCAGGTCCCGCGTCAGGGTCTAGCAATAGAGAGAATGGGGATAGAGGGCAAAAGACACAAAAAATGGAGACAAGACAGACGGTCTGATCAAGTCTCTCTTTATTGAAAGGAAATCCTGGGTATTTATACGCTTTTCCACGTGCTTTGCCCTCGTGGACAAGCAGGGGAACACAGCTGAAGGCGCTATGCCACGTGCCTTGCAGCATGGATACCATGTGTGCTGTGCAACATGGATACGACGTGCGCCTTGCAGCTGGGGGCACTAAGCAGCAAAACAAGATATGTGAGAAAAACAAGATGTTTATCAGAGTGTGCTCAGCTGTTGCGGGCTGTTGAAAACAAGTCTCTTGTCAGGGTATATGGCTCCAAATGGCTGCACAGATGATAGCCGCTTTCTGCTAGGACCCAACACCCTTTGGTACTTGAAAATCCAATTTGCTCTTTCCCCACCCCCAGTGGATCACCTCAGCAGAAAGTTAGAATGATTAATTAAAAAGGTCTCTTCCAAATGGAGAGACCATTTCAATTTTGCCAGAAATAGCTTCTTCAGGGTTAGGGTGATCGGTTTGTAGAGCTGTTGTGTTCTCCTTTGAGTTAGGATGGTCTACTTATAAGTGATTGGCATTTTGTTGCTTATATCTTTTGATATCTTCCATGACAAGGATGCCCAGCCTGAAAATATACAAGTTTGGTTAGCAGTCTGTCTTCCTTTAAAAAACAAAAACAAAAACAAACAAAAACAAACAAACAAAAAACCCCAAAACTTTATGAGTACAGATTTTATTTATTTATTTATTTATGTCCTCATGTTGAGATGGGTAGTTATTCAAACATGGCCAAAAGGTATAACCTGGGATCTCTCCCTCTCAATCTTATATTTTGAGACAAAGTCTCTCCCTGAATCTGGATCACACTGATCTGGCTGGTCAGTGATTCCCCAGAAATCTGCTTATTTCTATCTCTTTATCACTGTGGGTTACAAGTGGGGCTACTAAACCCAGATTTTTTTATTGGATATTTTCTTTACTTACATTTCAAATGTTATCCTCTTTCCTGGTTTCTCCCCTGGAAACCTCCTATCCAATTCCCCTCTCCCTGCTTCCTGCTTCTGTGGAGGGTGCTCTCCCCACCCCCCCTTCCCCATCCTGGCATTCCCCAACACTGGGGCATTGAGCCTTCATAGGACCAAGGGCCTCTTCTCCCATTGATGCCCAACAAGGTCATCCTCTGCTACATATGGGGCTGGAGCCATGGGTCCCTCCATGTGTACTCTTTGGTTCTAAACCTAGATTTTTAAAGGTAGGTCCTGGGTTCAAACTTGAGTCTTCATGTTTATATATGAAAAGCCCTCAGAACATAGCACTGTAATCACAGAGTCTGTCTTACCTTCTCTATTGGTGCTCCATGTCCTTCTCAATCAAATGAGGGAGGCAGTTCTTAAGATTTGAATTAAAGCAGAGTTAATACTATAAACTTTTTGTTGACTTGCAGATAACTAAATGAAAAGGGAAACAGGTATCCTAATATATAATGAGATGGAACGTTTATAATACTGGTAATTAAATGGCTTTGGATGTATTATTATGAATATAGCATTTTCTCTGATTTTCAAGGTCATATCTATAAGGAGACTTTTAAATTCATGGAGAGCTTGTGAACCATGCTTTCAATTATTTGGTTAGCCATGTATAGGGAGCTATCTTAAAGTTAGCCTTTGAACCACTGTGAACACATTTTCTTGGATTACTTTGTAAAAATTATTTTTTTCTAGTCTTTATTAAAGATAGTGTCTGAACATAGATATTTAACAATTTTGATATCAGAGAAAGAGAGACAAATAAAATAATCCTGGACAGAGACTTTCTGAATAAGGTGCCTTGTTGTTTAGGGTGTGTGTGTGTGTATCTCTGTGTGTCCATGGCCTTTACTAAACTATTGAACTATAAATGTAGCTTCTTTACTCACTTAAGATGTTCATTATACTCATGTAGCAGGTATAGTGTTACCTGACTATAATCACAGGACAATTGGGAGAAAAGAGAAACCTTCTAACACGTGCACTCACACTCTCATGCATGCACACACATGCCCATGTACACACATGCAGATGCATACACATACACATGCATATGCACACACATGCCCATGCACACACACACTCACATGCATATGTATATACACACACTTATCTTGCATTATTTCCTTATAACTTTCTTCATTTTCATAATAGTTATATCAGGACGGCACTTGGTAAGGATACCTGTGACTCTAAGTAAAATCTTTCTTGTCACTTATTCCAATACATATCACATGACATGACTAGCCAGTACTTTAAGGTAAATTATAGCAACAGTAGGCAACAAATTTAAAATAACTGGTTGGCAGAAAATAAAAACCCAAAATGTTGTTTACTGTCTTGAGTGTACCAAAACTTCCTCTGTGTACACTAGTGACGGGCCAACAAGAAGTGGGAAGGATTCAGTGTGTACACTAGCAATGGGCCAACAGGAAGTGGGGAGGATTCAGGACATACATGATTTCATTCACAGCATTTGATTTTATTTTAATTTAAAAATACTTTAAAATTACATTTAGTGTGTGTGTATGCATGTGTACATGCCATAGCATGTATGTGGAGGTCGGAGGACAACTTGTAGGAATTGTCTTTCTCCTTCCACCATGTGGGCCCTAGGAATTGAACACAGGTCATTAGGCTTGGTGGTGAGTTGCCATGTTGCCAGTCCCGATTTTGCTTTGCCTTTATACATCGTCTTTTTATTGTTTTTAATTTTGAGACGGTCTCACTATGTAGCACTGGCAGCCCTGAAATGTGGTAAGTAAAGAAAGTTGGCCTTGAACTCACAGAAATCTCTCTGCTTCTGCCTCCCAAGCTGGGATTAAAGATGTGAGCTTCCATACCTGGCCTTGCTTTGACTTTATTCAGCCAATGAGTGCAGGCTTCTTCAAGGCTTCCTCAGTGTAGGAGAAGATGCAGGCATGACCCGCCAGCCAACCTACCTGACACACTGTGCTTCTAAATAAGAAGCATGGCACACCGTTCTCTTGAAGTCGGGACACTGAATTCTGAAATAGTGTAAGGATCCAGTAGCCAGTCACCTGTGGGTGACTCTGGTCTCTCTGTGTCTCTTTTTAATGTTCTTCTTCTGCATAGATACCCTGGTGGTATGAGTGCTCACTGTCTAATCTGAAGTAATGTGATAACCAATAGTCAATAGGCTTAATTAAATAAGAGGTGTCTCACATACGGTAAAGCAGACACTGTTTCCTGAAATCATCTCTGGAGTGGCTTATCTCCACACCCTTTTCCAATTCATGACCATAGCTTATTTTGTTAGGTGATACTCTAGTAGCTAAGATACCTCAGTGTTAAATTCATCAAGAATTCAATGATCAAAGTCAATATTGAAATGTTGGGCATGTACAGCATAGTGTCTTATAGGTGCTTGAGACACAGTAGTAAAATCTACCTGAACCTGTCTTCACAGTATTGACAGTATTGGAGAAGACAGATAAGAAGAGTGTTTTTGAAAGTTCCGTGCATATAAAATATGCCGGTTATAATTAAATGCTGTTGAAAATAATAAAGTAGGGAAAGAGTAATTTGAACAATTATCAGAGCATAGCTCATTTATAATAAAAATATTTCTATTCTTGGCTTTCTTTTGCCAAGAATTTACTAATAATAACCTCTGAAAGTATGCTGTGAAATTCATATATAATCACACAGAATTGATTTATCCATTTCTTATATTACAAAGGACACATTATGATTCAGAAAATTTGGATCATGCAGAAAAAATATTTCAGATAAAAGTGATCCGTGGAAATTGAGGCTGACATGCGTACTGTCGGAGGCCGTAGCTAAGCAGCAAGCAGGGTGTGATACTATCCTGGAGATGCATGCATGGGCATCATGGGAAGAGTACTTTTAAATCAGAAATAATTTCAGCCATTAGAATTTGTACATCAAGGGTAGTTAACTAAGAATGATTACATAACTTGTCAGCTTAATTTATGTGCTGGTTACTGCACACAAGTCATGCATATGAAGTGGAATTAAATTAGAAATTCCAGGAAAATGTCAGTTTGCTTGTTGATATAATAGATGGGTGATAAACATTTTCCTCAGGGACCTGTCTGTCTGAGTGGAATGGAGATGACTCTGTCTCTTGAGGCGATTGTTCCGTATTGGGCACTTAAGAGTGGAGACTGAATCTACCACAGACACAATTTGTGTACAAAGAGAAACCAGCTATAAATCCATACAAGTTAGCTTGTAGAAAATTGGTTTTAGCCTTCACAAGATTAGAATCGCCATGGCCCTTCTATACTTAGAGAAGGGAGGAGATGTCAGGGGCAGCCCTGTGTATACACTGAAGGCCTAAAATCAGCCATAGGCCTGACAGACATACATGCTAACACAAAGTCTTGGGTCTCTGTGGAAAAACACTGAAACAAATGGCCATAAGCTATTATAAACACAGGCAGCTTTTGTGGAAATTTACCAGCCTGAGTAGTCATAGACCTTGTAATTAGGTAGCCTCGGCGATAGTACCAACTTAGATAAGGACAAGTGAATTATAGGCAGAGTCATAGTGACCTGTTCCCTGAAACTTTACCCAGCCAATACCCTGTTCTGAAAGATATCTGTACTCCCCCTGAACACCTATGCTCCGGTGTCATCCCCTTCCCCATGTCCTGCCTTTTTGTGTTTATAACCCCTCCCTGTGTGAATAAGTCAAAATTACGATTTGATTTAAATAAATAAATAAATAAATAAATAAATAAGAAAATTGGTTTTAAAGCTACAATGAGGATATTGTACCACTAACGTATTTAAAGAGTTCAATTCAATTGCTCACTTGGGATAGTCATGGCTGGTGAAACCATCAACACCATGTTATTTTACATCGGGTATGCAGAGAGACTCTACAACAACAGCAGCAGCAGTAGCACAGCAGCAGCAGACAACAACAACAACAACAACAACAACAATATAATATATTGGTGGTTAAGTGGTTAACAGCATTGGCTGCTCCTACAGATTAGTGTTCAGTTTCCAGCACCCATATGTCTGCTCACAACTGTCTGTAATTCCAGTTGCAGGTGATCCAGTACCCTCTTCTGGCCTCCACAAGTACTGCACACACACACAAACACACACACACACACACACACACACACACACACACACACACACACACACAACAGGCAAAACACTCATAATATTAAAGAGATAGTTTATTCTGGAGCCATTTTGAGTCAACATGGCCCCCAAGAATACAGATTTAGGTTACCCCAAATTCCATGTTCCAAGGCAGAAGCAATTTCATGAAGTTTTTATGGTTTTACAGAACAAAAAGGTCATAAATCAAGACATGTTTAAAATACATACATTGGTTGGTACAACAGAGTCAGGTGCAACGAGAAGGTGAGAGCCATTATATAGTACCATGATGCTATTGATCACACTCTTAGCTCTTGGATTGCTGGAAACTAGTGTCCTGTTAACCTAATAGAGTCTAAGAGCTTTTTATTTATTACCATGAGATATTAATTCAGATACAGAATGTGGCAAGGAATGGATGTTCCAGAAGCTAAAACTAGCCAAGATGGATGAGGTAATTAGCCTCTGATTCTACAAAATTCCAGTGTCTCCACAGTACTGAAGTCTCAACTGCTCCATCAGACTCTGTAGAAGCAGATTCCTTCCAGTTTTTCCTTCACAGTCAGACACAGCTTCTTCTCAAGAATTTTCATGTACAATACCTTGAGCCTGTCCCTCCTTTGTCCACATGCTGGCTGTCCTGTTTTCTTCTCTCGTCTGTTCTCTTCCTTGTTATAGTTTAATTTCTACTTTTGTGTCATGTATGTATGTATGTATGTATGTATGTATGTACGTATATACATATACCTATTTTATGCATCTATATGAAATCTAGAATTCATAAATGAGAGAAAAACTTACGGAATCTTTCTTTCTGACACTGATATGATTTTCTTAGTATGGCAGTCTTCAGATGCACCCAGTCTGTTTTTAGCTGGCATCATTTTATTTCTTGTGGCTGAATACACTTCCATGTTGCGCGTGTCATGTTTTTTACCAATCCTCTCCTGAAGGACACCAAGGTTGGCTTCCTAACTTAGTTATTGTAACAGGACTAAAATAAGCATTGCTGTGAGTGTATCTCTGTAATATGTTGACTCAGAGTCCTTTGAGGATATAACACAGGAATAGGCCATGTGATATTTCTATTTTAAAGTTCTTGAAGAATTTCTATAATAAGTTCCACAAGGGCTGATACAGTCTACATTCCCAACCATGTATAAGCATTCCCTTTTGTCTGTATTAGTTGTTTTCTTAATAACTACAGTTCAGACAGGTGAGAATCTCAATGTAGTTTTTATTTATAATTGATGGTGAGTGAGGCTGAACTTAAAACTTGTTTATGCTTAGTAAAGATTTTTATTTCATCTTTTGGAAACTCTGCACTTTTCATTAGTCTATTTATTGACCAGGTTGTTCAATTTTTTTTTTATTATTATTTAGATTTTTAGTTCTTCATGTAATCTAGATATCAATCCTCCACCACATGAAGAGTTAACAAAGATTCTCTGCCATCTGGTAATTTCTTTGCTCAGTTAACTCCTTTGCTGTGCAGAGATTTTTTTTCATGTCATGAAATGCTGTTTGTTGGTTTTGTCAGTAGCTTTTGAGTAACTGGAGCATATTCAATGGTTTCCTCACCTACACTTGTATCTGCAAGTGCTTGTTCTACCATATCCCCAGCAGTTTCAGAACTTCACATTTTACCTTAAGGTGTCAGTGCATTTGGCATTGACTTTTGCATGAGAGAATGAAAGGGATGCATTTATACTCTTCTACTGTACATATGGAATTCTTCAACACAATTTATTGGAGAATCTCTTTCTCCAGAGTGTTGCTTTATCATCTGCTCTAAAATTCAAGTGGCATAGTAAGTATTTTATTCTTATTTCTGTTTCATTGATAAGTGTGTCTATTTTATACCAGGCTGGTTTTGTTATTACGGCTCTGTAGTACAGCTTTAAATATGATGTGGTAATATATTGAGCATTTAAATTAAGATTTGTATTTTTACTATTTTAAATTATGTGTGTGCACGTGCGTGTGTGTGCATGCATGTGTGCGTGCTTGTGTGTGTGTGTGCGAGTGTGTATGTGCTTGTGTGCCTCCAAGCACAGGTGCCTGTGGAAGGCAGAGGCATCTGATACCCTGGAGCTGGTGGTCTCCTTACATGGGTGCCAGGAACTGAACTTGGGTCCTTTACAAGAGCAGCACACACTCATTTGCTGTTCTCTTTGGTCAGGATTGCTTCGGTTATCTGGAGATCTTTATGCTTCCGTATACACTTTAGGATGAGGTTTTCCTTTCTGTGGAGAATCACATTATAGTTTTAGGGTGAACTGCATTGAATTTATAGATTGTTTTCAATTATAGGGCCATTTTTACAATGTTAAGACTGTCAAACCGTGAGCACAGAAGGTCTTCCTCCCTTCTAGAGTCTTCTTCACTCTTTTGGCATCTTAAAATTAACTGTAGGCAGATTTGATTTCCCAAGATAGGTGCACCCCAAGGAATCACATATTTTTGAGATTGTTGTGAATGGCATGGTTTTATTGATTGCTTTCTCAGTGTATTGTTGAAAGTTAACATTTTATAACTTTTCATCCTCTTTCTATGACAGTGTTGGTCAGTTCTGAGAGTTTCCTGGTGACTCTTTAGTGCCTGTTAAGTACAGGGTCCTGTCTTCTGCGGATACAGATGCACCGACATCTTCTTTTCCCATCTGTATTACTTTAATTTCTTTCTCTTGTTTCTGTAGCTCAGAACTGAAGCACGGGATTGATTAAGAGTGGAGAGAGTAGGCATCCTTGTTGTGCTCTTGATTTTAGTGGAAATGTTTGAGATTTCCCACGTTTAGTATGATGGTGCCGAAGGTTTCTCATGTACGGCCTTTATTATGCTGATGTATGTTAACTTTTATTATTATCTCCTCCTTCTTTGGGACTTTTTTTCATGAAGGAATGTTGAATTTTGTCAAAATCTTTTTCTGTATCTGTTGAATCGATCATATGATTTCTGTCCCCGAGTCTATTTATATGTTATATTACACTTATTGATTTGTGTGTGTTGAACTGTCTTGAACTCCTGGAATGAAGCCAACATGATAGTACTTTTTTATGTGCTGTTAAACTCATCTTTAATTATTTTTCTTGAGAAAATTTTCATGTATAATTAGTCAAGAGATTGTCTTTGATTTTATTTCTTAACTATGACCTTACCTGGTTTTGGCATTAGAGTACTGTTATTAGCTTTGTAAGATGAGTTTGGTAGACTTTTTATTTTGTGGATTACTTTGAAAAGTTCTGTAAAAATCTAACAGTTCAGCCACAAGTCTGTCTGGATTGTTCTTGCTGAACAATACCTTTTCATTACTGCTTCAAGTTCATTGCTTATCATGGATCTGTTTACGTTCTTTATCTCTACTTAATTTTATGTGCTATCTCTACGAATTCATCTATTTGTTTTAGAGTTTTCAATTTATTGGGAGATGGCTTTTAAAAATATTTGTTTATTTTATTTTATGTAAATGAGTGTTTTACCTTCATGAATGTGTGATCACCATGTTGGGTCTGATGCCCACAGAGGCCAGAAGACAGCATTTGTACATCCTGGATCTGGAGTTACTGATCTTGCAGGCTGCTGTGTGGGTGCTTGGAGCTGACTATGGGTCGTCTGTAAGAGCAGCAATTGCTCTTAACCCACTAAGATATCTTTCCAGCCCTGGGATGTAACTTTTTATAGCATGTCTTGATGATTTATGATTTTCACTGGTATCTACTGTGATGTCTCCATTTTCATCTCTGATTTTATTAATTAGGGTGTCCACCCATCTCCCTTCTATTTGGTTAGGCTGTCTGAGGGTTTGCCAGTGTTCAGTGAAGTGATATTAAGAACTGCACTATCCTCTTGATAGATTGCCCCCTTAATCATTATGAAGAGACCTTCTCTATTTCTTCTGATCAGTTTTAGTATTTCTTTTGTCAGATATTAGAAAACACAAATTTACTTGATTTCTAGTTCCATTCACCTTGATTGCTTTTTTTTTTTTTTTGAGCCTTTCACTCTAAGATGATGTCTGTCTTTGTTTGGGGGAGGTCTTTACTGGAGACAGCAGACTATTGAAGCTGCCTTTTAAAATCCCACTTGCTAGTCTATTTCTTGAGTGGTAAACTGGAACCAGTCATATCCAAAGCTATTACTGATAGATGTGTATTGATTTCTGTAATTCTCTAGTGTTGGTATTTTTTCTCAGACTTGCTTTTCTGATCTTCTGGCAGGATTTACTCTTTAGTGCGGCATCATGGGTATGTTCAACCGTCTCGTAAGTGCAGAGGATCCCTTCAAATACCTTTTGCACTGCTGGCTTAGTGGTCATGAATTCTGTTAGTTCTTGTTTATTATGGAAGGGTTTTCATTGTCCTTAAATTGTGATGGATAGTTTGGCTGGATATAATAATATGGGTTGGCAGTTGTCTGTCAGAGTATGAAATGCATCAGTTCATGCTATCCTCATTTTTATGGATTCTATTTAGAACGCTGATGTTATTCTGATAGTTTGCCTTTTGTATGTGGCTTAGTGCCTCTCTCTAACAGCTTTAAAACCTTTTTATTGTTCTCTGTCCTTAGCGTTTAATAGTAGTATGGCATAGGAAGATTCTTTTCTGGACTTGCCTGGTATTCTAAATGCCTCTTGGATCAACGTGGTCATCTTTTTCCCTAGATCTGGGAACTCGTCTGATTTTATTGCATATAATTTATGTGTTCATCCCAAAGTTCCTCCCTCTTGTGTGACAATTTTTCCTGGGGAGATGTCACACATGTTTACTCACCTGGGGTTGGGAGCCCATAACAGACCAAAGTATGGATACTGCCAAAGTCTAACATGGTAAACCAACAATTTTATTGGAGATACTTACAGGAATATGGGTTAGGGGTTACTTACAGAAGCAGAACCCTAGCTCTAACCCTAACCCTAACTCTAACCCTTGATTCAAAGACAGCTGCATCATCGGAGTCTACTCATGAGTGACCACTCATAAAATATGGGAACCTGGAACACATGCAGCTAACAGGTTAGACAGTGTCCTTTCCAAGTGACCCAGTTGGTCTAAACTTCTTCAAGGCATCTTAAATTGTTTCTGTTTTTTTAAGGGCAGCTGGTCTGGCATCAGAGTCTTCTGTGCAGCTTATCTTGTCTGAATCTTTGCAGCTTGGTTCATTTGAGAATGAATCCTTTTTAAAGCTTAGCTCTCCACGCACGACTCTCAGCAGCTAACTTATTTACTCTGGGAGGGAGGGGCCTAATGAATCTAGTTAGTTTCAGGGACTTCCTGTAGTTCTCTTGATTTGTTTACCTTTCTGCTTAAGGAACTTCCCTGAGGAATTGGTGTTTCAGTCTTGGAGGAAACTGTTAAACAGTATTCTTCTATGTTTGTAATTTGTAAATTTGATCTTTCAATGGTTCTCATAGAACTCATATGTCTGCTCATTTTATTTTGTCTTTTGTTGCTGACTCAATATTCTAATTTATCTGTCTTGTTTTCCAGCCCTGATATTCAGTCTTCACATGATCTGCTCTATTGGCAAGGCTTCTAGGAAGTGTTTTGATTGGCTTAATGAAATCCTAGAATTTCAATTAGACCTTTTCAGTATTTTTATTTTTTATTGAATTATTCTTTAATATCCTGTATTGATTTCACTATCCTATTCAGCTGTTTATTTGTATTCATTTCACATTCAGATAGGAGTTGATTTGTATCCTGCTTGATTTCACTAAACCTTCCCATCCTTATGCTTTTGAATTCTTCACATTTCCTATGATTGTTTCCATTGGAAATTGCTGCTATGCAGTTGTCTTTTATCTGGACTCTTTCATGTTTCTTTTGTGTCTACATTTGGACTTCACATCTGGGGTTATTCTATTGGTTGAATTTTTAAAATTATTTTATTTATGTGTGTGTGTGAATGTGTCTGTGTATATATGCTACATGAAGCTAGAAGAGGGGATTGAATCACTGTATCTGGAGTTACAGGTAGTTGTGAGCCACCTACATGGGTGTTTCGAATTGAACTTATGCCCTTTGCAAGATCACCAAGTATTCAGTATTAAAGAACACTGATCATTGCTCTAGCAAACACTCAAATTCTTCTTAAATCAGGCATTCTTTTCCACTTGAAATATTTGTAATGTCCAACTGTGACTAGATTGCAGCAAGTTCAGATATGTAATTCAGCAATTATGCTCTCAGCCTCCATCGTAGGGTAAAAGGTCTGAAACCACTGCCAGGCTTGAAAACCCATTAATGCTACCAAATCCCTGTGCTTGCCTTGAAATTCCATTAATCCAGACCTTGGATATCTCTACCTTGGAAAACTCTGCCCCCCCCCCCGCCACCCGAAACCCTATGTAAAGCCTGCCTCCCGGTCAGTTCACTGCTGTTTCTCACTGGAGCAGAGGCAGTCACCCTCTTGGATATATATATCCCAATACATCTCTTGTGTGAGGTTTGTTGTGCGGTGTGACTTTGTGGTATTCCACGGCTCCAACCTGCCAGGATGCTTTTTCCCTCAGAGATGTAACACTTCTCCTAGGGACGCCGTTCCCTTAGAGCAACAACATTCTACAGGGGGACCCTTTTTCTTCAGAACGACAACACTTACACTGTGGAAGCCTTTCCCAGTCAGAGCTATAATATACACCCATGCTCAGAGAGCCAGGTAACACCCCTACACCACTTGGAGAACATTATCCGCAGAGGCAAGCACAACTGTAGAGTTGGAAATTTTATTAAAGATATTTTAATATAGGCACAAGGATTAAGAGAAAAGGGGTGTTCAGAATTAAGCTGGATATACCCATGTACGGGTATGCCTTCCTTAGGGGAAAACCACCCATGCATTTACTAGTAAAGAAGAAATAAAAGGAAAGAAATCATGTCAAAACTAAAAGGACATTTGAGATGCCAATCACATAAACTTAGAGTAGTTATCACATCTCCTTCTCTAATAGCTTGTAAAATTTTTGAGTACAGGGTTTATGTTTTAGTTTATTACTGACCTAGTACATTGTGTGACTCATAGTGGACACTGTTTATCCATGAGCTGTGAGAAGATACCAATATGTAATTGAACTCTAGTAATTTATAATATATTTATTTGTGTGTGTATATGCAAGAGTATGTACATGTGCACATATGTGTGTCATGGTATAGTTCCAGTGATCAGAGGACACTCTGTGGGCGTCATCATCTCCTTCCACTTTGTGGGACTTGATAATTGAACTCAGGTCGTCAAGTCTGGTGACAAGTGACTCTACTCACTGAACCACCTTGTTGGCCCTAAGTTTAGTAATCTCGATTGAAAAAGTGGTTCATAATGTTTTACTCACTGGGTCAAATATTGTCTGTCAATAGATTCGTACTAGTAACCTAGTAGTCTTATTTTACATGTAACAAAATGTTTTTCATATTTACTGAATTCCTAAGTAATTGGTGGCCATTCTAAGTGATCAATATTGGGCACAGGGTGTACATACAATTGTGTGATGTGGCTGACCTAATTGATCTCATAGCTGCAACTGACTGGAAAGAAGGAACCTTGGAAATACTAAAGCCTTCTAAATATGAATCATAGATTCTTTCCTGCCAAAATGTCCATTTTATTCAAGGTGCTATCCTGGTTATGTGTCCTGTTCATGTGCAGAATGTAAACATTAGCCTAACAGAAGACAGAACACTCTCGCCAGGGGACACCCAACTGGTGCTGTTTGCAAAGCCACAGGAGAGGCAAGGTTGTTGGATCATAAGGAGTGAAGTTAGGTTGTGAGTTCCCTTCCCACCTGTTTCCACCCTATCCTGTCTGCTCAAGAGTTATTAGTTCTCTCCCAAGAGATAAGAAAGCCCTTCCTCATATGCAAGGATACTTTCTTCTTTTCTTCTTTTCCCCCTTGGCTCCTTTTCCCTCCCCTCTCTTCTCGTCCCCTCTCCTCCCCTTCTTGGCCCTCCTTTCATCTTTTCCCTTTTTCCTCTTAAACTCTCACTCATGAATCTATAATAAGCATCTTTCTAAAACAAACAAATAAAAATATCAGAAACTAATAGGTCATTAATATCATCTCTATCTACACGGTTGCTACTGTAGAATTCAAATTATGGCAAACTCAGGTGGGTTTTTTTTTCTTCTTTTTTCTTTTCTGGAAAACACATGCAATTTATTAGAAAAGACAATGAACTCTTTCTGTAAGCTGTGTTTTCATTCATAGCTTGGCAATGTCTATTTTCAGGCTGTCTTCTACATGCCAACTGTAATATATTGAAATAGAATTTTTGGAAATCTTGATTCTTTAAACTTTTATTAATGAAAGTGAAAGGAGTGAGGGAGTTATCATTAACAAGTGTTATATACCCACAACTATGAGATGGGCATGGTAGAAAATTATGGACACCACAGAATCCCAGAGCCTCAGGTAGAAGTTTCTCTCAAGCCTGTGATGAGAACATTGAAGGGTGTCATCATTTCTGCAGAGCTGTAGAAACTCAACATGGACAGACTGGTTAAGTTGGTCACTGTGGACAACTCTGGTGATGCTATGGGCCTGTGGCTTCCAGATCATTGACCTAATGTTTGCATTTTTACTTAGTGCGTCATCCTTACCTGCTTGTCCTACTATTGGCTCAAGTCATGCCAAGACTCGTTGCTTCAGTGTCTCCATTTGCAAAGTGACATCACTGAGCCACATGTAATTAGGAAAAGTCTTTTCTTGCTCTGAAGATCTGTGACTGATAAAGCTGTAGTTTCAAGTATTTTTCCTGTGTGCAATTGATGCTGGTCATTTCTTGATGTTACTGGTGAATGGTTTTGTGAAGTGTGAGTTTTCATTAGCCCTCTTTAGATGGAAGGGCACTTTGTACTTCGTTGTTTGCTTTTGAAAAACTGTATATTTGGGACCTGTAACTAAAAAACAACTTCAGAAATAAGTGCTTTAGAAATGTTTCAATAACATTAGTAGAAAATAGCCTACATTGTTTTTAGCACAGGGGTTGATTAATAGTAAAACAAAAGGTCTCTAAGTTTCAGAAAGTTCTCCAAGCTCCTTTTCATTGAAATGAAGTTAAAAGGTCAGTCATTCACCGAGCATTTTGAATCTTGAATGTGAAATTAAACTAGCTGCGTGTGAGGAAATTAGCCCTCAATTTATAGAACTAGTCTAAATTTTCCTTATTCTTTGAGACAGTAGGAAACAACAAAATGAGGTGGAGGCTCTGTGCTCCATATTTCATGTCAACTTGACAGAAACTAAAGTCATTTGAGAGGAGGGGCCTCAGGGGAAAATGTGTCACTAAGATCAGGCCACAGGCAAGCCTGTAGGGCATTTTCCTAATTAGTGATTGGTGGAGGAGGGCCCAGCCCATTGTGGGTGGTGCCATCTCTGGGTTGGTGGTCCTGGATTCTATAAGAAAGCAGTCTGTGCAAGCCATGAGGAGCAAGTCAGTAAGCAGCACCCCTCCATGACCTCTGCATCAGCTCCTGCTTCCTGGTCCCTGTTCTGCTTGAGTTGCTGACCTGACTTCCTTCAATGATGAACAGCAATTTGGAAGCCTACATGGAAGAAACTCTTACCTCCCCAAGTCGCTTTCAGCCATGGTGTTTCATCTCAGCCATAGTAACCCCGACTAAGACAGGCACATTCTTGAGATTATTAGCAGGAGTCAGTTTTCAGGACTGGGTAGCAAAGTGTTGCGATAAGACAGGTCTGGTTTTTAGGTTATAATTAGAATTTTGAAGCAAGAGTAAGAAGGTTCAAATGACATTTTGTGAAGTAGGAAATAATTCAGTTGGGCAGTGTGAGCACTGGATTCTTCACATTGTGATGCAAAATGGAATAAAAATGTGATGATGCTTAAAAACAGTCTCCGATATCCTTCCTCACGAAGTTTCATATGTGGACATACAGAGAATAAAGTCACCAGCTGAGGGGCACTGACGGGAAATGAGTGGTTGTCTCAGGTGGTACATGTGGAGGGAACATGGAAGGTTGGCAGGCGCCATTTTGCAACTATTGATTCCTAGGAACAACAGGCAGATATGAAACTTAAAGAATAAAAAATTTACGTTATTAAAGTTCATATCAAATATCAAATATCAAAGATTGCTTATTAAACTAACAAATGGTAATCTATAGTCGAGAAATGACCAGAATCACCTTGTGGATGGGTCAAAGATAGTAACCTTGATGGTGGGGTAACTTGAGATGACTTCTGATGTCAAGTGCTGAGAAACATTTAACACCGTGTATTCATTACTCTTGAAAACACATTGTTTGAATATAATTGAGTAGAGATATAAGGCCAAAGGAAACATTCTTCAAAATAACTATCTGTATGCTTCAAAAATATCCAGTGTTATTAAAAATGAAATATGAAAGACTATTCCAGATGCAGGAGACAAAGAAGACATGACAACTACATGTCATGTCTAAGTCTAGATTGAGGTCAGAGAAAATTTTGACAAAGGACTTATTGGAGCTACTACAGAGACATGAACACAGACTGTGCACTAGATACATGAATGCATGATGTTAGTTAGCTTCCTGGGTTACACAAATGTCCTGTGTTATATATGAGGTATACATGTGTTATATATATGTTCTTAGGAAATAAATATATATGGATAAAAACAATTCTGGAAGTAACTAGAAATGACTCAGGAAGTGTTTAGTGGTGCATGTGTGTTTTTATTTGTGTGTGCATATGTAAATGTGTTTACCATGTGATTGTGGGTTAGTGTAGTGTGCACATTTGTGTTTGTATGTACATGTTAGTGTGCTGTATTTTAGTGGGTATTAGTATATTATCATGTGTTTGGATGTATATGTTCATATAGAAAGACAAATCACATGTGTCTTAGTTAGGGACTTACTGCTGTGAATAGACACCATGACTAAGGCAACTCTTATAAGGACAACATTAAATTGGGACCGAGTAGACATACATTTTTTTGCAACCTACTTTTAAAAAGGTTTCAACCTCTCCTTAAGTCCACCATCCAGCAGAGTAGTGGAAGAGAAAAGTTATCAGAACATGGGGAAGTGGACCTGTTCATCAATAGTTCTTTGGGGGCAAGCTCGATCTTCTTTGGCAGCAGTTCAGTACCATAGCAAACAGTCCTCTAGGTAGGTAGATACCACACACGAACCAGCAGTTGTAGTTCAATCCTAAAGAAACTGCAATTCTTGCCAACTGGCCCGATGCAAGGCCACAGAAGCAGCAAGCTGCCACAGGAACCTCATGAGCAGTTCTTGGGAGAGTTTCTCTCAATGGCAGTGTTACCACAACCACAAGTTGAGCTCAACAACACTATATAAGGCGAACCAATACACACTTGTCGTTAGTGAAAAATAATGAGATAGAGAAAACCAAACCAATGCTCAGTGCTCGTCTCCCGCTATCTGTGGGGTCATATTTATACTCCTTCATCAAGGGTCCTTTCACGTGTTTGCTATATCAAAGCATCCTTTCGCCTGTGTATTAGTCAGGGTTCTCTAGAGTCACAGCACTTATGGGTGGTCTCTGTAGAATAAGGGAATTCGTTGATGACTTACAGTCTGTAGTCCAACTCCCCAACAATGGTCAGCAGCAGCTGTGAATAGAAGTCCAAGGATCTAGCAGTTGCTTAGTCCCACAAGGCAAGCAGGTGAAGAAGAATGAGTCTTCCTTCTTCCAAAGTCCTTATGTAGGTCTCCAGCAGAAGGTGTGGCCCAGATTAAAGGTGTGTACTACCTTGCCTAGGCCTAAGCTTTTCATAGTCACTGTGCCTCAAGATCAGGATCACAGGTGAGCCTTCCAATTCTAGTTCATTCCAGATATAGTCAAGTTGACAACTAGGAATAGCCACCACAACCTGTGTCTGCTTCAGAAAAACATTCTTTCCCATGTCTGCTGCAGCAAAAAATCTTTTCACCTGTATGCCCCAGCAAAACCTCACTTGACATAATTGACTTTCCAAAGAAACTAGAAGTTTCCACTTCAGGGCTGGTTTATAGGTTCAGAGGTTCAGTCCATTATCATCAAGGTGGGAGTATGACAGCATCCAGGCAGGCATGGTGCAGGAGCAGCTGAGAGTTCTACATCTGAAGGCTGTTAGGACAAGACTAGTTTCCAGGCAGCTAGGACAAGGATATTCAAGCCCACACCCACAGTGACACATTTCCTCCAACAAGGCCACACCTCCTAATAGTGCCACTCCCTGGACCAAGCATATTTAAAATACCACAACATGCAGTGGAAGTGGGTAACTTTGGTTGAATGTGATTGGAAGGTGTGCAGCAGCAACTTGTTCTACTCTGTTCTGCCTGTTCCGTGCAGCTGTGAGAGAGTGCCACAGCTGGATCATAGACACTGTGAGGAGAGAATGCCACAGCTGGATCATATATATACTGTGAGCTGAGACTTCCTGGCTAGCCATCTGAAAGCTGAGGAGTCCAAGATGAAGGGTCTCAGTGTCACCAGGCCGCTATGGCGGGGTATCCAGGTGACATTCTCTATGGAACCAGAAGAGATAAATTCTGAAGGAAAGGTTCCACAGGGCTCTGGTCTGGCCAAAATGTTTCAGCTCTCCAAAGGGAAGCCCATGCAGGGCAGGTAACTGGGGTCTCTCCCACTGCCACTACCATAGTGCGCCAATGCTAGAGGCAGCAGTAGTGACAGGCCACTGTGAGCAGCAGCAAGTGGGTGGCGGGAAGTACCTATTATCAATGGTGAATAGAGGCGACAAGTAGATGCAGACGCCAAGAGCCACAAGGCAGCAGCAGGGGCACGAACCTGGTCTGTGTGTTGGGTTGATCTAAGGTTCAGGAATTAATGCTTCAAGAGAGAAAAACTCTTCCCCAGAGTGTTACAGCTCAATAAAACAGTCACTCTCAGATGACTCTTGGTGAAATAACTCATGCACTTTATTCCATGTGGATAGGAACCTTATAAACAAACACTTTAGGAGTAGGGTGGGATTCAGGGGTAGATGCTTCCCACTGGCTTAGTCTGAGATGTTAGAGAAGCTCTATTTGCGTGGGCGAGGACTTCAGATGTTGTCCCCGTGTGACTGATTGTCATGGCCATCTCAGTGGGATGTCATGGTTATGTGTTCTAGGACAAGCAGGGAGCTGGCCCCACTTACACCTGCCATCCTCAGCTTTGAGATTGTCTGGGATTTGGGCTTGCCTGACCTTTCCAGTTTTTCTGTCTGGTGGCAGGGTCCACTTGGCCCACAGAGCTGGGATCCATTAGGACTCTTAAGCTATTTTGTATCACAGAAGCATAACACAGCCTTCTGACTTTCAATGTATAATAACAGAAGTGTGTATGATTTTAGTTTAGTTATGTAAATTGCATATTAGAATAAACTAAGGCTAACGCTAGAGTGTGTGTGGTGAAAATGAGAGTTTTCTCTGTCTGGAAATGGCGTGCCCTCATCAAAGGGCAGGAGGTCAAAGGACACGTTCAGGAGTCAGTTCTCTCCTACTATGGGTTGTGTAGATTGGGTGCAGTGTGTGAAGTGTTGTCACTCACAGGGCTGTCTCATCAGCCCTTCCTACAGCCTTGCTCACCTTTGAACAAGACATCACCCCTTCTTAACAACAGAGATTCTTAGAATTCCTGTGAGTCATATCTTGAACCCTTCATGTTTGGCAGATCCCAGTCTGGGAGCACCAGGCGAGGGAACAGAGTTGTATTTTCATAAAAACATCTTACAATTTACAAATCGTTACCAAAAAAAGATATTTTGTTTTTAATTGCCATAATGGTTTATATTATTAAAGGTGCAGTAAAATAGTCAAAGGCAAATATCAAACACAAATTACCTTTTTTATTTAAAGCTCAATACTCCTGATACGTATGATTTACACAAACTTGTAAGAAACATGTTCAGATAAGCATGTGTGCAGAAGGGGCCACACGAACAGCCTACAGAGAGTGAGATAAAATAGTAATCACAAAACGGTCCACCTCCAACAGTGGGTACAACAGCCGGGCCATCTCTGGTCTATGAAATTAGATTGTTCAACAACAAACAACAAAACCCTTTAAGCCGTCTGAGTATCCAGTGGCATAGACACAGTTATGTGATATATACATTGAGTATCCAGTGGCATAGACTATGTGATATATACATTGAGTATCCAGTGGCATAGACACAGTTATGTGATATATACATTGATGCCATTTGACTTTACTTGGGCATTATGACCATTTTTTCTTTTGAGATTTAAAGAAGACATGTTTTGTTTTTAATGATATGTATATTTGTGCCTGTCTGTGTAGGTATGTGCATGAGGGTGGGGTGCCTGTGGAAGCCAGAGAGGACGCTTAGATCCTGAACAGAAGTTACAGGAGACTGTGAGCCACCAGATGTGATGCTGGGAACTGAACCTGGGTCCTCTGCAAGAGCAAAGTTCTACTCTTAACTACTGAGCCCCAGTGTTCTGAAGGATTTTCAGTGATATAAGTGGTTATGCTGTCAAGTTCAATGCTAACAAGAGGTGCTTTCAGCTTTGTCAGAACACACACAGGCACTCTTGGTAACAGTCCTGTGGTATGGAAGGTGATAGAACGCTGGCTGAAAACTGATGAAGGGTCTCACCTAGAAACTGATACTTTTGTAGCTTTTCTTAAATTATGTCAAAACAGAAAGCTAAAAGATACGAATGGAAAAAAAGCGCTGAAAGGCTAAAGAGCAAAATTTCAGTACTGGTTCCATTACTTACATGTATGAAAAATATCATAAACTCATTATTTTATATAATTAGTGTATGTTTTTTTTTTTTTCTTCTGAGACAGGGTTTCTCTGTGTAGCCCTGGCTGTCCTGGAACTCACCCTGTAGACCAGGCTGGCCTCGAACTCAGAAATCCGCCTGCCTCTGCCTCCAAAGTGCTGGGATTAAAGGCGTGCACCACCACTGCCCTAATTAGTGTATGTTAATAAAAATAGAAAAAATCCTCCTCATAAAATTGAAGCAAACACACACACACACACACACACACACACACACACACACACACACACACACACGCCTGTGCTCTCATGCCGGCGCAATTGCTAAAGTAAAAAGCAAACACCATTCACTCCAATGAATGTGCTAATCAGCATGCAAGCAAGACTTAAAAATTCGATGTCAGTGCTCAACAAAGGGCGCGCGCGCGTGGATGAAAGGCAGGGGAAGCGCGAGGTTGGGGTGCTCTTCCCAGGTGCCCTGTGGGGCGTGGAAAAGCTGGGATGAACTCAGCAGCCTGGTCCCCAGCTCCATCTCTGTAATAAAGAGAAGCTGCCCCTGGGAGGACAGCAGATGTCCGCGGTTTGTCCTTGTTAATTCTCTGGGCTTTAGGAAACACACGAGAGCTAGAGGAGGTGATGGGTGTATTCCTAAGAGGTGGTTTTTTGGTGAGTGAAAGATCGCTGACATCCGATAACCATTTTCATACTTGTTTTTATCACAGACTCCTTTCTAAGCAACTCAAGTTTGCGGTGACTCAGTTCAGGCCTTCTGAAGAGACAGCCTCTTATATTAATGGGTGACTCAGGTAACATTCTACTATAATTAAGCCTCTATGTGTTAATATTTGTCTTTGTTCAATGTTCCCTAAAAACAAGTTAGGGAACCCATGAGTATGCACCCGGTATCACTGCCCCTCCAACTCCCAGTGCCTGCAGGGAGACCCTGTGGCTCTGTCCTACCTGACACCCAAAACGATGGGGTGTCTTCCCTCCCGGTGGAAGGTTCTTGGGAGGAGACAAGCCGCAGGGGTGAGGCTTGTGAAGGTAGGTCCCCAGGTAGGCCGCGATCCCCTGAAGCCACTCACTGCTGCTGTGCTGCTAGCCAGGCTGTTAGTGCTGGGACCAGAATCAAAAGATTCTGGTTCCAGCCACCGGGGTCTCATGTTGCTCCTTAAGATGCTCCACTTGCACTGTTTGTTGGGTGAGAACACCAGTTCAAACCGTCCCTCTCTCCAGGATTAGATGTTAAGCCTCCTTGCAGGCACAGAGCAAACCTGCCCATCTGTACCCTCTTCAGACTTGGTCTTTGAGTATTGAGATAGCACCACTCATTTGGTAAGAAAGTGAACATTACTTTTGTCAGGGCCAGTGGGTCTTCCTTCCTGAAGGGAAGTCTCTCTTGATATGAAAACTCTGGTTTAAGTAGGAATGAAAGTGTAAAGTGCCGATCTTGTAGCCTAAAGTTGAGAGCAGCTTTGGTCTCTGGCTGAGCACTTTAAAAAGACTAAAAGAATTATTCAAAATAAGATCTAAAAGTCTCTCTAGTAAGACTCTTGAGGGCTCTTGAATAATGTACGTATGCGTTTGAAGGCTGCAGAGCCCCTTTGATCGGTGGGTGTCAGCGACTCACTTCTCATCCCGGTCATGTATCGCAGGGGATGCTGGGATAGATCAGATGCCTACCACACGTGGATACTGTTGCCTCTAAGTTGAATGACCAACTTATAGGACATTTTAAATGAATAGATGCAGTATTGTTAACGTGCTTACAGGTGATTATTTCAATATTTCAAAAGTATTTGCTCATTAGTGAAAGGACAGCAATCATCTCATAGCCTGAGATAATGATTGTCACTGTGCGTGGTAAGTGACAGTTTTCACTACTATCCACACACGTTAGATGTGGGTCACCAATGGCTAAGACCAGCTTATGTGGCTTGAAAACAGCACTACTACCCTGCCTAGCCTTGCCTTGAGAAAAAGACTTCCTCACGTCCTGACAAAGCCAGCGGACTGCTGCAACTCAGGTACCAGGATATGGTTGTAATTCGACAGTTTCCTAGGCCAGGCGAGTGTTTATTCAGTTCTTAACTCTCCTCTTCAGATATTAGATAATGTAGATGATACAGCGTAACTTTCCGCATTGGAAATAACATCCTTTTATTTTCATTGTGGCAGGAAAAAAAAAATCCCACTAATTATTGCTTATTTTAGCATCCGCTGAATGTCAAGTAGTTTCCAGGCCTTTTGACTTTGAGCTGATCTTCAATTTTCTCTTTAGCATTTATGAGTCATATTTTTTAGTTTTGCATCTTTGCTCAGCTTACTTAATGAAGAGTTTTATGTTTCGTTTTGGTGCTGGGGCTCAGACTTGGGAGCTTATCTATTGTGGGAAACTCATCTTTTCCTGAACAGCCTTTGTAGGTCTTTCCTTTTTCTCTGTAAAATCCCCTTTTGTGGGGGCAGTTTTTATACATACAATGAAGAAGGCATGTCGATTAGAAATCTGTAGTGAAGTTTCCACAATATAACAAAGGTCTCAGACTGAAGGGCAAAGCTTTCACACTCAGAGCAGAAGAGCAAAGCCAGAGTCACCACCTGCATCCCAGTGTCAGCCGGAAACACCAGTAAGAAAGAAATGACCTGTGAAGCTACACTGGTCTCTGAAATAAGAGAAACTCATCAAAAACAGTGACCAGGGATTTATACAGAACGAACAGAAGGGCACCTGGGCAGAATAGAAATTCTAAGTAAATATCTGTATTCATTGTGGTTTGAATGAGAAATGTTGCCATTGGCTTGGGTGTTTGAACACTTGGTCCCCAGATGACATGTCTTAGTTAGGGTTTTACTGCTGTGAACAGACACCGTGACCAAGGCAACTCTTATAAGGAACATTTAATTGGGGCTGGCTTACAGGTTCAAAGGTTCAGTCCATTATAATCAAACCAGGAGCATGGCAGCATCCAGGCAGGCATGGTGCAGGAGGAGCTGAGAGTTCTACATCTTCTTCATCTGAAGGCTGCGAGCAGAATACTGACTTCTAGGCAGCTAGGTTTAGGATATTAAAGCCCACGCCCATAATGACACACCTACTCCAACAAGGCCACACCTCCAAATAGTGCAACTACCTGGGCCAAGCAAATACAAACCATTACATAGTAGATCTGCTTACAAAGGTTTTGGAGCCTTTGGGACAGCGGCTCTCAACGCCGTTGGGGGTTGTATCCTGGATACCAGACATTTATGTTATGATTCATAAGAGCAGCAAAATTCCAATTATGAAGTAGCAATGAAATAATTTAACAGTCATAGGGGTCACTACAACATGAAGAACTGTGTTAAAGGATCACAGCGATTTTAGGAAGGCTGAAACCACTGCTTCAGGAGATGCAGTCTGGAAAAAAATGGGGCCAGACAATACGGTGGTGTAACCTGGCCCCATTTCTTGCTCCTGTCTCCTGCCAGAGTGGGAATGTGTTAGCCTCTGGAACTGTGAGCCAAAATAAATTCTCCTTTAAGTTGCCTTCATCAGAGTTTCATCATGGCAACAGAGGTAACTAAGACACTATTCCATCCAATGTGACTTTCATTCTGTGGGGAAAGAAAGTACAAGTGAAATTCCGCCATAGAAACATTCAGTGTGACTCAAGAGTGCTATAGAGACACATGTAGGATTTCGATGCCATTGTAGATTGATGGAGAATGGTGACATCACTAATATGCCTTTTGAATTTGTTGGGCTACGGAGTATATAAGAAATATATCTTGAGTATAGTTGGGAGAAGGTGTTCTGGGTAGGCCTGGCCCCCGCATCTAGAGCAGGTCACTGCCTCTTGCTGTAGCTCAGACTGTGTCTTGTTCCTGTGACTGAGGAGAGGGCATGGGGACCACCCATATCCTGTACATAGATCCAGCCAACATGTGGCCTCAGGGACAGCAAAGAAATGTTCAAGTCAGAGGCAAAGAAGAGGAGACTTGGGCAAAGTATTTAGCACCAAAAACTGCTTCAGAGTGAAATAATAAATTTTGCTTAAATTGATGTGAATTTTACGTTGTGTGCTTACAACAAAGCCAGTAGACATTTAAATTGGGTTTTCCAGCTGACATGTTCCGAGTTTGCTGCTTTAGCTAAGTGGGGAGGCCTCTATTCCCTTTTTATGTCTTTGGTAGACAGGAAGTCATTATGGCATGTCTTAAAAGCACACCGAGGATTTATGTGTATTAACATCTTAATTTTGCTAAGTGCCCTGTGTCTTGCTTTTACTCTCCTGCTAGGAGATTGCTTGAAAAATGACACCTCATTATAAAAGTTAGGAATTAATATCATAGATAGTATTTCCATAAGCAAGAACCTGTCTTGTCGTAATTTACATGTATCTCTGTATGTTTAAACAGATGCCTGTGTGTGTTTGTATATATATGTGTGCGTGTGTATGTGTGTGTGCACATGTGTGCCTTCCAGCAGTCATACATACTCTCAGGAAATACTGCTGTATGAAATAGGAATTCACCTGTTCAGGTGGACTCAAAAGGAAGGCTAAAAGTCATGAAAATGAAACATGAGGATCTCACCAATGAAGGTAAAGACAAAAGGCTTTCCCCTCAACCTCAAGACAGGCAGTTGATGTAGACCCATTTCTTTCCTCTCCTAACTGCGATTCCTCTTTTTCTATTTCTTTAGAATTCTATGTTTATTGCATCTGGCTTCAATTTTTAATCACATATGCCAACACTGGCCCATTTCAGAACTTGAGGAATTATCATATTTTTGCTTAGCTGACTGTTTCTTTGGGCTTCCAGGCCATATTCCGTGTACTATAGCTGCATCTTGTTACTGTCTTGTTCTTATTTGTCTGCTTTGCTGTCTTTCCCATGAAATAGAATTCTAAAGAAAAATATGTTCATTATGTCCTTGTGTCCATAGTGACTAGACCAGTGTTTGAGTTCTCAACACATTCAGAAAATGGCTAATGATCGAATAAAAGAATGGGAAGGTCGGGTGAAACCCTTAATGCCCTCCTTCCCTTCCTGCCTCTCTCCCTCCCCCCTCCTACCTCACTCTTTTCCCAATAGTATGTCCACATGTTCATCTCCCATTGATGACTGGTAGTCACACCTCAGGTTAGTGACACACAAGTGGGCTATGCCTGTTGCTATTCTTGGCGTGGGACTGTCACTGCCTACTCTGTCAGGGACGTACTCCTTGCCATTTGTCTGCCAAACTATGCATGCTTTTCTTTCTATATGATGTAGCTTGCTTTGATTCCAACACCAGGGGCCATGATCAGGTGCTGTTAGATGGGAGTGGGTCATGGGAGAGAATAGTTTTGAAATCCCTATATTCTGTGATACAAATAAGGTAGATAAGAGTCTCAAAACAGTGCTGCCATTCGACAGAAGAGAGATACATCACCCTTTTATTCCGCCATGGTGGGGTTTGTGGCAACAGAAATGAAGCAGCAGCTAGCTCCAGCAAAAAGAAGAGTCTCATTATGGAATCGGTTTGCACAGATCACCTCTGTGATTACAGTTATAATCTACTCAGCTTCCACATGGGATTACATACAGGAACAGCAGCTGTCTCCAGTCCACAGTCCACAGTCCAGTCATATAGTAATACACTGACATGCTTAACCTTAGGCCTTACTCAGCAGTGTACGGAGACAGGGTCTTCCTGTGTAATCCAGGTTTACCTCAAAACTATTACCTGTCTGCTTCTGCTTAACAGAACACTAGGTTTATAGGAAGTGCTGCCACATGTTGCATATGTATGTGTGTGTGTATGTAATTGAGAGATGGAATTAATTTTTATTTAATTTCTTTTATGGGTCAAGCACATCTTACTGGGCAGTTTTCTCGTGTATATATATTTTTCAATCCTCAGGTTATCAGATTACAGGAATTGAAGTCTTAGTATGATTATTTCAGAGTGAATAAAAAAAAAAAAAAAAAACAACCAAAGATTTGGACTTGGGTATGGGAACTAGTTTGCCCATGGCCATAGAGCTGAGAAGTAACCCTAAATCAAATCCTTTTGACTTCTCAGAAATTATTCCATGCTTATCACATTAAAGAGCAGGATGCATTCTAAGAATTTGAATGTTGTAATGAAAACAGTAGTATCTTCAAAAGGCCGTTGGTGGCTGTGAATGGTGTCTCAGGTGCTAACCAGAAGTGTCTACTTGCTGAGAGCAGATACCCATCCCTTCTCCAGCTGCATGTCATAGAACTCGGTCCTCTAAGCAGAACAGCTGCCATGGTCATCGGCCCAGCTGTGCCTGCTTGCAAAAGATCATCACAGCTAGCTTGATGGTTATTGACACTTTCTCAGAGTAGAGGGGCTGGTGGGGGTCACTAGACCTCACCTATCCCTCTATTCCTTCCAGGTACGTGTATGTATTTAGTGTGTCCTCTAGATCTCAGAAGTTATTATTAGAGTCTACAGACAGGAAAAGGCTAATGGGAAGGGATTACATCTAGGCGGCTATGGGGAAGCCACCATCCATGCTGGGTGAAGACCTTGCATGGAAGCTGCTTTGGGGTCACCCACATTCTTGCCAGCAACCCCTAAATAACCCCATAAACTCCCTGGTTCCATATGATAAACTCTGGTAGAATCACACTTTGGTTCCTGGTTGGGACTTTAGGAGACCATAGATGTTTGTGTCCTTTAGGAATGAGTCTCGTGACAGTGCTTTCATTGAGAAGTGGTTCAGTTTGAGCCTGGAAGCCACTGGCTAGAAAGCGAGGTGCTCCAGGTCCATCTTCAAGAATGACTGACTTTCTACCTGGAAGCCATGATTGTTCTGTTTAAAGAGTCGATGCCTGGCAGAGCTTTCCTGGAGTTTGATTATAACTCTTGATTTGTTGTAGTTTTGACCTCAACCATGGCATACCCGTGATACCCGGGCTGGTGAAATGAGAATTACTACAGCCTTCTGTCCTCTCTGAGCTGGTGTGAATCTGTGGTAGGATATCTCAGGTCCAATGGGACTGTTGCTGCTCTTCTCAGCTGGTAGGACACTCTTCTGTGGAGCCGTCACAGTGCAGATCCCTAGCCCCAGCAGGCTGACTCAACATTCCTTTATGGCTGTGTGGCAGGTGCCTCAACAAAGGAGTGATTGTCCTCTCTTCCTTTAAGGATGAGTGGGGTTCACCCTCTTAGAGTGAAAGGTCTGCAGATAGAACCCACTGCTAGGACCTTGTGACAGGTGACACAGCAGCTAAATGTGTTAACTGTGAAGTCACACACAGTCGTTGGGCGTCATGATGTCTGTGGTTACAGCAGAAGCAGTCTCTAGCTGTGTGAGATGATGCTGGATTTCTTCCTCTCAGATAATCAGCCTCAATTTATATTAAGCCTAAAAGGAGAGGTGGGATTAAAACGTGAAGGTGGACGTATCAGCAGGTAAGGTGCACTTTGGCAGAGCTCGTATTAGCTATGTCATGAAGGTGACTGTGATCCAGCTGATTTAGAAAGATGCCCAGGAAAGGTTATAATCCTAAGATGTGAGCGTGATTTTCATGGTGATGAAACAGACAGGTTGACAGGTGTTGGTTTCCCTCAGCTCTTCTTTAGATGTCCTCAGATGTGAATTTTCATAAAATTTAAATTTAGTGATAAAGCCATTTTCAAAAGACTCTTTTGTAATTATTAAGGGAAATCACCTTTAAAATGACAGCTGTGTTATGTTACCTCAGGAGTAGACTGGCGCCCAGTTTCTATTAATAGTGAAGTTTTTTTCCCCTCTCTTTCTGAAACAGCAAAATTATAATAGTCAGTTTTACCCATTTCCAATCACAACACAGTCTAGGCCTAGGTAAATAAACTGAGCTGGAAAATAACAGGCTGACCAACCTGTCTGCCATCACCCGAAAGCTGTCATTTTTAATTTCAGTGTTATATTCATGAGCATTGATGTGAATGCCCCTCTGTCAGGGATCAGCCTCTCATGTTTTGATTGGAGTAGGAATGCAAATCATGAATTTTAGAAATAGATTAAAATCGAAGGCAAGAATTCCCAGATACAAAATCATGAGGCTGGTTTTGCTACTCTGTGTGTGTGTGTGTGTGTGTGTATGTGTGTGTGTGTGGTTGTGTGTGTGTGTATGTGTGTGTGTGTGTGTGTGTGTGGTGTGTGTGTATGTATGTGTGTGTGATATGTATATATGTATATATGTGTGTGATATGTATATATGTATGTGTGTGTGTGTCTAGTGTGTGTGTTTGCATATATGTGTGTGTATGCATTGGCATGTGTCTGTGTGAGTGTGTATGTGGTATGTGTGTGTGTAGTGTGCATGTGTGTGTGCATGCATGTACATATGGTATGTGTGTGTGTGTATGCATTGGCATGTGTCTGTGCAAGTGTGTGTGTGTGTGTGCATGTTTTGTGTGTGTGCCACACACACTCAGTTTCTCAGCACCAGTTTCCTTTGTTTCTAGAAGCAGGATGGTTTATATTACACTGGCTGACACCTGGGTGTCCCCTTCTCTGTTAGCTCTGATGATCTTGTCATGTGTTTGTGGAGTTTTGAGCAGGGGCAATGGTAGGGGCGTGTCTTGCAGACCCAGTTGGCAGGAGGGATGTGGCAAAGAGAGTAAATACTGGCCACCTGTGAATTTGATAGCCGCTGGATAGACTGCTTCTTTCATGTCATTTCATTATTTTTAAGGTTATTGGAAGACTGAAAGCAAGGCAGCCTAGTCTTTGAGACCACTGGGCAAATCTGAGCTGATGTGTGTCAAGATCTAAATTGTAAAATGTAAATTGCTGTGTAAAGTCTGTGAGGGCATTGTGGGTAATTACCTGTGTGAGATCTCTCTACTGTTTCCTTTAGGGTCTGTTTCCCACGTAGTTCTTGTTGCACGAATGGCACCACCTCCCTCCACAAATTCCTTAGATAATACTCATTCCACTGACACCAAGTCAGGATGTCAGAGCTGAGCTGAGCCTTATACACACACAGTAAGCGAGGGCATTCAGACCTCTACAGTCATAGAGCCACAAAACGCAGAGGTCAGGGCGTGTAAGCTGACCTTGAGCAGGGCCAAAGGAAAATGGGTTGAGTAGAAACAGCCTTTAAGATGTAGGACAGAATTTGAGTACAACATGGAATAAGACGTAAGCACAATTAGGAACAAGAAATGGGAAGTACACACTGTCAAATTTCCATAGGGAACACCGATTGTAATCATGTTGTTAACATTTACATGCTCCTTCCTCTAATCAGCGTCTTTGGGGTGGTTCTGAAGTGCGGGTACTAGACACTGGGGGTGTGGCTCTTTGCAAAAGTAGCAGAGAGCTTTCACCCGATAGCGTCTGTATCCTCATGGAAGGAGACTGTAAAGAAGCAACAGCTGAGCTGTGCACCGTGCTGGGAGTAATGGTGAAGGAGAAATGTGAGCTGTGCCTCAGACGTGTTTTATGGGGTATCAGCTTATTGAACTTATTAAAAAAATATTTTATTGATTTATCTTACATCCTGGTTGCAGCCTCTCTCTTCTCTCATCCCAGCCCCTCCCTCTCACCCCCACATTCACCTCTTGCTCCTTCTCCTTAGAAAAGGGCAGGCTCGCATGGATATCAGCCAGCCTTGGCATATCAAGTTGCAGTAAGACTAGGTGCATCTTCTTCTGTTGAGGCTAGACAAGGCAGCCCAGTTAGAGGAAAGGGATCCAAAGGCAGGCAATGTAGTCAGAGATAGCCCCTGCTCCTGCTTTAGGAGTCTCACATGAAGATCCAGCTGCACAACGGTTACATGTGTACAGAGGGCCTAGGTCTGTCCCAAGCATGCTCTCTGGTTGACAGTTCAGTCTGATTGTCTCTGATTGACAGTTTGGGAGCCCCTATGGGCTCGGGTTAGTTGATTATGTGAGTTTTCTTTTGGTGTCCTGGACCCCTCTGGGTCCTTCAATCCTTCTTCCCCATTGTCTTCTGCAGAATCACCCAAGCACCACTTAATGTTTGGCTGTGGATCTTTGACAGCCTGGTTCTGCTTCTGCCCTTGGGGAATTCAGGCACCATTGTGTACCCTTGGGGTATCCAGGTGCCAGGGTATCCAGGCATCAATGTGCACCTGGCCAGCTTGGAAAGAATAAAGCTTATCTTGGTGGGTGGGCTCCACAGGATCTCAGCAGCTGTAAGTGCGGGAGAGAAAGCCTTACCAGAAACTATTTCCAGTGAAACAGCTCCCTCTATGGGGGGTAACAACGGATAGATCAACCTTAGGGAGTGGGGTAGGAGTTTTGGGGGTGAACATACATTATTGCCTGGGGCTGGGGTGCAGGGAATGCTTCATTTGCATGAAGAGGGATTCCAGGTGCTTGCTGGACCTTTTCTTATCTAGAGAGAGGAAGTTTAACCTGAGATTTGGCCACCAGGCTGTGTGACTACCTCAAGGGTGGAAGAGGTGAGGGTTGCAAGGCTTATGTGCACTGGGACATGCAGGCCCAGAGCAAGGTGGGAAACAGTCCTACCCGTGATGGTCTTAGGACAAGATGTTCAGGGTTTGGACATGTCTCAACCTCACTCTTGCTCTAGACAGGCTTCTCAACCACATGGCTTTCCAACCCCACGGGTCTCTGCGTCCGTTTTCATCATGCTGGGCAAGGCCCCTCTGATGACAGTTATGCTAGGACTCTGTCTGCAGGTGTAACAGAATATCATTAATAATGTCATGGATAGGTTCCCTCTCACGGCAGACTTTCCATGGGTCTCAAGCTAGGCCGCTCATTGGTTGGCCGTTCCCTCCATCTCTGCTCCATCTTTACCCTCGCACATCTTGTATTTAGGACAAATTGTGGGTCTAAGGTTTTGTGGGCCAGGTTGGTGTCCTAATCCCTTCATTGGAAGTCTTTCCTGGTTACAGGAGATGGCCGATTCAGGATCGTATTCCCCATTGCTAGGAGTCTTAGCTAGGGTCATCCTCATGGATTCCTGGGAATTTCTGTTTTCATAGGTTTCTAGCTCATCCTAGGGAAGCCTGTTTCTAATTCAGTTGTCTTTGCAAGCACTCCTTCCTCTATCCTCCCCCTACCTCACTTATAAGTGGATATTAGTCAGGAGTACAGGATAATCATGCTACAAACCACAGACCCAAAGACGCTACGTAACAAAGAGGACCCAAGGTGGGATGCTTGAATCTCACCGAGAAGGGGAAATAGAATAGACATGGAAGGGTGGAGAGAGGGAGGGGACTGGGTAGAGTAGGGGTGGGGATGGGAACCGGAGCTCACTGGGTGTTCTTTGGTCAAGGACATTTTGACAATCCTGCTGGTGAACCCATCAATATGCCCACTTTTAAGTCTTCCAGCTAAAAATAAACTTCAAAAATTAAAAAGGTTTGTATAACAATGCCAGGTTAAGTATCAGGTTGAACAAAGCTAGAGTGAATCTTTGTGGCAAAGTCTTTCATCTCTGATATGCGCATGCGCTTTCCCATCCTTCCAGCAGGGAACGGTGTGGTTGTTTCTCTTTACTGTTCATGGACACCCTTGTGGGTAGCGTTCCATGTTTATATTCTGGGGAACTCACTATGATATGGCAGTAGCAGATTCTTTGTGACTGTTAGGTTTTCTAGATCAAGGGAAGGAAACCAACTTCGGTTTCGTAGTTATAATAATAATTCATTCTCTTTCCCATCTCCAGTTTCCCATCTCTACTCCAGGCTGTTAGAATACAGGCTGCACTGTTAGGCCACGCCCCATTGCCTGGGTCAGGCCACGCCTCCCAGCAGCTTCCCTTGGGACAGTGTTAAGTCTATGCTGTGACTTAACAGCTCTCAATGTGTGCTTCCGAACTCTTCCATGCTCTTTGTCACCTATGCTGTGCTGTGCTAAGTGATGTGATGTGAAACTTCTGCCGACCCTACAAGGTGATAAGAAGTCAGATTTTTCTTGTGTCCAGAGATTAGCCTGAGACACCTCAGGGCACCACCAGGAAGACTGTTCTAAAAGCCGCTTGTAAGTGGTCTTCTAAACTCCCTAGGCCATTGCCGCACCCTCTCTGTGTCTGTCTCTCTGCCTCTGTCTCTGTCTCTCTGTCTCTCTTTGTTCCTCTGTCTTTCTCTCTCTGTGTCTGTCTCTCTGACTCTGTCTCTCTGTGTCTGTCTCTCTGCCTCTGTCTCTGTCTCTCTGTCTCTCTTTGTTCCTCTGTCTTTCTCTCTCTGTGTCTGTCTCTCTGACTCTGTCTCTCTGTCTCTGTCTCTCTCTGTCTCTCTCTGTCTCTCTCTCTCTCTGGCTCTCTCTGGCTCTGTTTCTGTCTCCCTCTGTCTCTCTGGCTCTCTGTCCCTCTGTCTTTCTCTCTGTGTCTCTATGTCTCTCTGTCTCTCTCTCTGTCTCTCTCTCTCTGTCTTTCTCTGTCTCTCTCTGGCTCTGTTTCTGTCCCCCTCTGTCTCTCTTTGTCCCTCTGTCTTTCTCTCTCTGTGTCTGTCTGTCTGTCTGTCTCTCTCCTCCATTTTGATGAAGTTTTTTAAAGAGAGGCCTTTCCTTCCCTTTAACACCCCATCAAGGTCATCTCTCCATGTGCTATATTGTTTCTATCTAATGCTATCCCTGCCCCTGCAAGGCCTGGTCCTGGCCTCGAGCGAGGCCTCTCACTCTGATAAACTCCAGAGATGGGACGTGCCACAGCCTTCCTTCCCCCCTGAACGGTGCTTCTCACTGTTTATGTCATAGATGCTGGCCTCATTTCTGATCCGTTTTCACACGTGTGTCCTCTTTGCACCAGATCGTCAGGATGGCACTGTGGACTGTCAGTTCTGGCCTGTAAACAGTATTCAAGATTTATTTAGCTGTCTGCGGTGTCTTGTGGAATGAGAGGAGGCAACTGGGAAATGCCGGTGTCATGGTAATACGCACGGACAGAGTGGCCCTGGCTGAGCCCACTCAGGCTCTGGTGTGCGGCTGAGGGTGAGAGTGCAGTGAGGGTGAAAGTTTGCCTGTCAGTTAGAGGACATCATCACATTTGTACTCAAAAAGAAGCCAATGAGCAGAGGCATTGGGGAAGGAAAGCAGTTTTAGGATAGTCCAGGAACCACAGTTGGGTTTCTATGGTTTATTTTCACGGATGTCTCTGTTTCCCTCTAGCTTTTTATTCTTTGAGAATTCTGTACAGTGTATTTTGGTCACATTTTCCCTCCCTATCCCCCCTCAGGTCCATTTGCCATTCCCTACCCACCCAACTTCATGTCACTCCTCCTTCTCCCTCCCCTCTCCTTTAAATAAGCCTATCAAATCCAATGTGCCATCCATCCACTCTTGATAGTCTGCCCATCTATCTAACATTGACTGATGGTCCCACACTCAGAAGCTCCCAAGGATGTAAACTATGCTAAAGCATTATGAGTAATTTAGATGGTACTTTGTTTTGACTCCATTGTCCTCCACATGAAATTTAATTTTCTTGGTAGCAAAATAGCTCTTAACAATAAATACAAAAATACTTTGTCTATGAAATCCTTCACTGGGGCACTAAGCCCCATCATTTTCTAGACTGACTGACTTCTTTTCTTCCTTTCTTCCTTTTTTCCTTCTTTCCTTCCTTCCTTCCTTCCTTTTTTCCTTCCTTCCTTCCTTCCTTCCTTCCTTCCTTCCTCCCTCCCTCCCTCCCTCCCTCCCTCCCTCCCTCCCTCCCTTCCTCTTCCTTCCTTCCTTCCTTCCTCCTCTCTCCTCTTCTTCCTCCTTCTCATCTCTTCTCTTCTTCTATCTTCTTCCTTCTTTCTCCTCCTCTTTTTCCTTCTTCCTCCTTCTTTTAGACAAGGTTTCTGCTCTAGGCCGGCCTCACCGAGAAGTGTAGCTGAGAATGCCTTTGAGGTTCTGACCCTCCATCCTTCACCTCCCCATGCTGGGACTACAAGTGTGCACACCTGTTGACCCATGGGGTATTGGCGATGGACTGAGAGATTCATGGCACAGAGACACTGTACCAAATGAGCTACATTCCCAGCCCTGTTCCAGAAACATTCAATTTATTGTACTAGACTAAGACCAAAAGGCAGACTGACTCATTCCAAATAGAGGTTGCTGGTCTCAGAGAATACAGCTTCTTCCAAGGTGCCGGATGAGATTAGCAGTCGGGGGAGGTGCCACTCTCTGAGGAATCCTGACTCTACTGAGCAGACATGGGGCACTGTGGTGGTTGACTGACCACATCTGAACATTGAAGAGAACAAAGGGCACTCTATGGCATGTAGGGCTTCTACAAAGAGTCCTTGTCACTAGGAAGAAGTGACAGACAGCAGTGTCCTATTATTGCTAAGGGCAGCTTGCTGGTGAGCTATGTTTAACACATGCTAAGTCCTCTCAGTACTTATTACAGAAAGAGTTTTAACAAGCTTGGGCCTGGGTTCAAATTAACCCTTGTAGGTTACTAGAGAGTTTCATGACTTTAAATATGTGTACCATATTTACCCAGTATAGCATTTATTAGCATTTATCAGGTTCCAGGCTCGGGGCTCAGTGCTGGGATAGCTGTAGAAAAGATAAACATTGCCAGTACCATCTTATTACCTTATTGCCAGGTGACTAGAGAGGGATGCTAGGGACTTACCACAACCATTCACAGTGAGCTCTGTGCTCTGGAAGGAGGAAGGTGATGGAGCTTGGTGAGATGCAATGTCAGGCTCTTCCCCTGTTTTTATTGATCAAGTAAGAAGAATCATTTGGGGTAGGGGTTGCAGCCCAATGCAGAGAATGCTTGCTTAGGCTGTGAAGCCACAAGGTCAGTCTACCTGAATAGAATATAGTGTTGCAAGCCTGCATCCCAGCACTCGGAAGTGGAGGTAGAAAGAACAGGAGGCAAGGCCATCCTTGGCCACATAGTGAATTCAAATCTAGGCTTAGATACAACACACCCTCTCTGCAAACAAGCAAATCCATAAACAAAGAAATATGTACATGAAAGATGAATATAGAAATAGACCCAGAGGAGATGAAGAAGCAAACAGTATTTTGGGGAAAACATAAAAAGATTCAGATAGGGTCATAAGGAGTGTTTTCTGTGTATACATAGATACTGGGATGAGAGAGGTGGGTAGAGATGAGGAGA
The DNA here is from genome assembly GCA_021653895.1 of Mastomys natalensis. Taxonomy (NCBI): domain Eukaryota; kingdom Metazoa; phylum Chordata; class Mammalia; order Rodentia; family Muridae; genus Mastomys; species Mastomys natalensis. The sequence goes on along the minus strand of JAJTUV010000732.1, from coordinate 712,652 downwards.
AAGATGGAACAGGGGATAGCCAGGCAGGGCTATAATGATTCAAGGTTTTTATTATCAGAAGGAATGGAGAGCCAGTGCCAGGAGAAATAATGCGAGATGCATCTTAGGGCAGGTCTCTGGGAGCATGCTGGGAAGATTTGCTGGGAGACGTCAGGGAGTGGGAGAGTAAGGAAGAAACTGTCACACAAGTTTTGATAAGATGAGACAATAGTCTTGGTTCACAAACACACTGTCCTGGACGACTGGTCTTCCAGGGTCTGGTTCATGAGACAGTAATGTTATATGTGTTCATTTTGTAAGAAGTTCTATGCAGTCTTTAGTTCAGCCTCTCATTTCATGTTTGCTAGAAACAATTCTTATATCCTTTCTATGCCTGCTTGTCAGTGTTATGTTTTTGTTGTTTCCCAATTATTTTCCTGAAATGTCTTTTATCTATTCTTTGCAGATACATCTTTTTCCTTTTCTTTCTTTTTTTTTTTTCTTTTTTGTCTGTAACTTTTGGTTTCTGTGGCTCTTTTCTTCTTAGGTAAAGAATAATTGTGTTGATAGAGGGGGTAATTAGGATACTTAGAGACTAGATCTTGTCTCTGCAGTGGTAAATAGACTGAAATTCTCTGGAGAGGAGTAAGAGAAAAAAAAATGCTTCTCAAAATTGGAAGGGCTGAAAAAAAAAGAAAGAAGGCTTAAAGGCAAGCAGTGCTTCCGGAGGCAGGAGGCTCATGTGCAGGAATCGAGATGGAGATGGTGGAATTAGGGAAGATGTCAGTGGGTAAGCATGGGTAGTTACGGGCGTCAGGTTGCAGGATGCATGCCTGTCTCCTAAGGAGAAGCTGGGACATTGCAGTGAGAAGTTCAGAGTTTGCAAATGGCAGCCAGAGCAAGAGGTGGCATAAACACTGCACATGAGGCTAGCTCACAGTGACACAGGGGGCTCACAGGTCAGCCTGGAGAGGTGACTAATGGATGGTGAGGGCAAGCTTAGACTGAGAGGGCCTTGAGGACACTGGTTCAAAACAGGGATGGTAAATGGACTCTTTAAAAGCATCTTGCTGAAGAGAGACACCAAGGTAAAGTGAAGGAATTAAAAGTGTTCTCTAGAACAGTCCTTGCTGATTAAGAGGTGGTGAAGAGATAGAACTTGAATTCCCACACAGAGACAGATGTGTTTGTTTTTTGGCATTAGTGTTCATCTGGTTGAGATGGTTGAGAAACCTTTGGAAAGGTGCTACACTGGCTCTGGTCATTTTAGTCCATAGTCACTTAACTGTGAGTCATTTGAATGTGGTCTCTCTGTGCCACACAGGACAACATGTCATTCTAAGGTGTATGAAGAGAAAGTACCTGGAGGATGTGCTGCCGTCTTGGCCAAAAGATCTGAAATGGTTAATACACTACCCCTGACCCACCCACATGTCTTCCCATAAATAGGCCAATGTGTTTATGGTCACACATACAGATCTAGAGGGATGGTGTTACTCCCTGGAAATTCTCAGAAATTAAGTCTCTCTGGAGGACATCAATTGTTAATTGCATGTTAAGACAAGATTTAATGAAAAAAAAATTGAACTGGATGCAAAAATAGAGGGCGCTCTCACCGAACTCAGAAGGCACAGAAACCATTAGCTTAAACCACATGAAATTAGTATTTTTGTAAGTCGCAAACAATTGACTACTGACTGACAGTTTCACAGAGGCTCTACTCCTGTAAGGTGGAGTCCACTTTTCTACATGAGTCTGAGATCCTATGTCCTTCTGTTCCCTTATCGCAGCAAGAACCCACCAGAGCTAAACAAAGGCTGGAACATGGTTCAGCAGGTAAAGTGCCTGCTGCCCGACATGCAAAGGTTTGGCTTCCTAGAATCCAAATAACATCTAGGCAAGGGCAGAGCACACTGGGCGTGGCTGAACAGCCAAGCTCCTGGGTAAGTGAGGGACTTTGTCTCAAACGTAAGGTCGAGAAGAGATTTGGTAAAACACCCAGTGTTAATCTCTGATCAATACACATGCATGCACAGGCTAATATACCTGTGTGAATGCATGCATGCGAATGCGCACATATACATGCATATTCTCTCTCTCTCTCTCTCTCTCTCTCTCTCTCTCTCTCTCTCTCTCTCTCTCCCTCTCTCTCTCTCAAAAATAAGCCAAAACAAAACCAGAGAGTAGAACATTTTGCCTCTGTAAAGCTCATGTTTGTAAAGAAGCAAGACTGGTCTCTACGGAAAGGGCCTCTGGGCTTTAGAGTGCATTGCTCAGGTGATGGTGGGAGGAGGGAAGGAGTCTGTGTGCCAGGCCCAGCTATAATGAAGCAGACCTAGCCTGGTGGGAAAAAAGCTAGCCTGAGGAACCTCTGTGGTAAGTTGCTAATTAATTCCCTTTGTAATTAGGAATGGATTGGTAGACTAATAGCTTACCACCTTCTGAATATCCAAACCATCTCTCACCAGAGATTTTCAAATCCATCCATGATCCCTGCTGTGAAAGAGTTGTTTAACAGGGAGTTGTGAAAATTGTATCTTATAAAACCCACAAATTTCCTGGGTTTATTATTTGCATTCTTCTGTGACAAGCAATTTTCCGTTATCATTCTTACTTTTTTTTTCTCGAGAAGGGAACATTCATAATTTTATTAAAAAATTCAGATTATTTAATTTTAATGTTGATGAATATTCTGCCCGCATGTATATATATGCACCTCATGTGTGCGTGGTGCCCACTGAGGTCAGAAGAAGTCATTGGATCCCCTAGAACTAGAGTTATATGTGGTTGTGAGCCACCATGTGGGTGCTAGGAACCAAACCCCGTCCTCTGCAAGAGCAGCCAGTGCTCTTAACTTCTGAGCCATCTCTGTAGCCCTCACATTTGTAATTTTGTAAAATGACTACAGACATTTTGGTTCTACAGGAAAAGTACATGTCAGCTATGATCTGAAGACCCCATGATTGGTCCAGAATATTATCCATTCATATTCTCTTTAAAAATTTTATGAATAATATTTTATTAAAATCAGTTCATGAATTCAGTATTTTATAGTTGTCTCTATTATTATGACCTTATTAGGTTATTAAATATATTAAGGTATCCTTATTGACTCCAGACTGCTCTATAAAAACAATGTAGCCGACTTAAACTTACATTTCCCTATAACCAGAGAAGCTCTACATCTTCATCTGCCTGAGACAGTCTGAAAGGATATCTGATGTCTGGTAGAATTATTAAAGCACACTCCTTGACTCCAAGAATAACAGGGACACATCCTCATTGAGTTCTGAGTCTCTGATCTAAGAACCGCATCTCGAGCATATTGGAAACTGCTTATTCAAGACTACTTAGCCGAAAGAGACTGTGTAGCCATATAAACTAGGTCGGCGCATCCCCCGTATCCTGCTCCAGAAGGCCTTGTGTCAGTCAGCGCCGTGGTCACGCACCTGCTGCTGCTGCTGAACAGGCAGGCAATGTGGGAAGAAGTTCTTTCGTTCCACTGAATCCTTGCTAATCGCTTAGGGTCCCTTTGATTGTCACTGAAGCAATTCCTACTTATTTGTATCACCTGTTCTTGGACTCTGGGACATGCATTTGTCTGAACCTGTTCTTGCAATGGGGTTCTTAACACCACTTGCCCGGGAGTCTCGGGAGGGCTTAAACGGGAGTCAAGTGAGGAGGAATGGATGAGCTCCTGCTCCTCCTGATGTTGCCGCCCTCTCTCTTCTGTCTGGAGTATTCTCCTTTGTGTGAGTGACAGGAGCAGAAGGCAAGCAGACTGCGGGACATCTCAGAGGGACGGAAGTACAGTGTAAGCGATGGAAGAAATATGGATCCCTCCTTTTATCTTGTGTCCTTGTGTTTTGTTGGTGCAAAACAAGAAAGCCAGTCTCAAGCTCTGGGAGAGTCGGCTGCACATCTAGAGTCGTTTCAGGACAGGCCGTCGGTCCCCAAAGGACTGGAGAGCCAGAAGAGGACCTGGTGGGGACATCTTCCACACCATCTCCTTCTGTAGTTCTGCCCCAGGACTCAGTCCATGAAGCCTGAGCGAGCCTAGGGTAGCCGAGAGGGTGTGACCAGTTCTCATCTCCCCTAACACTGCCATAGGAGGTTGGCTCACAGGGATCTTGGGAGCCAGGGACTCATGGAAGCTAGCTGGTTCTAATCTGTCATATAGGTTCTTCCCATCTTGGCCATTGGCGATGGCGGAGGCCCTTGAGGGACAGAATGGGAAGGTACTGTGTCAGAATCATTTTGCTCCCAGAAAACTGTAGAACAGGAAAGAAAAGGCGGGGGAGCGCTTTGAATCAGAAACGTAGCATTTCTCACGTATTTCTAAATGATTTTTAAAAATATTTAGTGTCTCTGTTGTTTCCGTGAACAATAAATCATGATGCACGTTTACAAGGTTTACACCACTAAATCAGCGCACGGAGCAGTTTAGTGGCTGGCTCAAACATTGAAAATAAAATCTTGTGGCAGGTTCTATGTGGTCGGTATTGAAGTCACAAGCACTGCCATGTTCTGTCATCTTCAACTGAGCTGGTGGACCACACAGCTCCCACTGGTTCGGTGTCTCCCCGGTCAGTACTTTCTGGGTTCTTTGTGTATGGGGATTTTCTCCTTTCTCACTCCAAACTGCGTTTCCATGTTTGGTAGCTTATTTGGACACACCCTCTCCATCCCCCCTGTGCTCAGACACCAGGACCAGAAAAGGTGGTATAGCCTGGAGAAGTCCCCTTACAGCTCTGTGCTGTGTCAATCTTTCCTAAGTTTTCCAGGTCAAAGCCCTGTTTTCTCTCAGTTCCGGGACTGTCATTAGAATGCTAGGCTGTGGAGGGATGGCAGTCTTGGCCTAAAGAGAGTTCTCTCTGCTCAGAGCAACAGATAACGACAGGACCTGGATATGCTGTGTGTGTGCACACATATGTGCATGTGTGGAAAACAGAGGTCAACTTTGTGGAGCTGAATCTCTCCTTTCATCTTTACTTGGGCTCAGGGATTAAGCTTAGGTGTCAGTCTTGTATAGCTAACACTTTGCTTACTGAGCGGTCTAGCCAGCCCTTGTATTATATTACTGAGGTAGGGCCTCACTACCTGGTCCAGGCTGGATTCAAACTCACTATTACAAAGTATCTTGGAGCTCACAGTTCTGCCTCAGCATGCTGGGCTTATAGGCATGACTTCCTTTGTTTTTAAAAAATGTTTTCATAACTATAAACTCTTTAAGCATTACAAAAAATTCTCAAGGACTGGGCTAAACCTTCATGTTTCAAAAAGAAACATGGAGAAGTGGGTTTGACATTAGAGTGTTCCCCACAGGCTCATGTGTTCGAACCCTTGATTCTCTACTACCAGCACTGCTCAGGAAGGTAGAGGAAGGTTTAGGTTTGCTGGAGAAAATGGGTCACTGGGACACACATTGAAGTTGGGTATCCCAAGACCCACTCCCTGTCTGCTTGCTACTGTGGATCCAATGTGACCAGCTGATTGGCATTTCAGCCACCATGCCTTGCCCATTGCAGTATCTCTTATAGGCCCAAACAAATTCACCTTCCCCTTAAGTCGCTTCTTGTCACACAGTGGCCAGAGCACTCAGTTTTCCAGAGTCAGAGGACATGTTGTTCCATCATCCGCATGCTTCTGGTGAGTACGGAGTCTCGTGTCGTTCACGCTCCTCTGCGCATGTATACGGACCCTCGCGCTCTTCGCATGCAGTTCGTGCCCCTCCGCTCTTAGGTTTTTATCCTAGTCTCCATTTTGTGTAGCCTCCATATTGTGTAGCGTCCTGTATGTTTTAAACCACTTCATCTGCAAACAAAATTTAAAAGAATCATTATGTGGTTGCCTTCCCCGATTCAATACCACATATCAGAAAAGGCACCCCGTATTGTTAGAAATTAGGGTGCTAGCTCTGCTCCCTATTTTTACGCTCGCCGTTGTGTCCTTGTGAAAGGCTGGGCAGTTTACTGTTGGATACGCCTCACATTTTGCATGTCTGATGGCTTCTCTGTTAATGGGCTGGATATTATTGTGCCTCAACCCCTGCGACCCCCATCAGGACGACCCAGCTCCAGGATGGATCGCAGAATCTAGAAACCCTTGACCTCCCTGTCAAGTCAAAGCAAATGCTTAGCTCTGTTTTCTTAGGGCAGAGTTGGGAGGGCTATTTGAACAACATTGCATGGTTAACACTTCCCCCTAGTCATCCCCTGCATCTTCTCTGCCTGTGATGGAGTCCATTTTCTCCGGATGTGACAAGACTTATCATAAAGGAGTGGGTGATTTTTCTTAGCTCTCATGGTGATATTTTAACTTTTGCCTCTTTACCTGACTTCATGTCATGAGTCAGATCAAAATTACTTTCTGCCCTAAACAGGCATATCCCTGTCCCCATTTTAATTATTTGTAATTAAAATATAATTACATCATTTCTCCTTCCTTTTCCTTTCTTCAACTCCTGCCATGTCCCTCTTTGTTGCTTCTCAAATTCATGGCCTTGTATCTATATAAATATATAAATACAGCCTGCTCAGTCCATTTTGTATTTATACATATTTATAATTTATATAAATATATAAAATACCAAGTGATCAGCCCCAAATAATATGTATGATATATGACATATATGATATATATGATATTTATTACATATATCATATATATGTATTGCCATTTGGTATTAGATAATCAATTAGGGGGTGCTCATTTCCAAGGAAGACTATTTCTTCCACTCAATATTTCTTATATGCCTGACCTTCCTTATCTAGGGAGGGCACTGGGGAGATCTCCCCCTTTTGCATAAGCACCTGTATTGATATTATCTTTATTCAGGTCTTTATTGGGCAGCCATGTTGCCCAAACAGAATTCTTGTTGCTTTTTGTTGCCAGTTGTAATTCTCAGTATCTTGTGTCTCCTTCCTTACCTCTGTTCACCAGTCTGTCCTTTCTCCTCCTTTCTCTCTCACTAATAATTTCAATTATCCATTACTATACATTTCTATTTATCATCTATGTATGTACCTATTACATACCTACTTACCTATCTGCCATCAAAGCACTACCTCCATATCTACCATCTGTCTATCAATCATTAAATACTACTTATGACTTTGTGTGTCTCTGATTCTCAGGTCAGAGTCTTTAACCTTTGGTAGTAAAGGCTGAACAATCCTAGAATGTAAGTTGTAACTAACATTCAACAAGCTTACATGAGTTTTCGGTTGATCCACTTGCTGATTCTAAGAGCATTTTTATCATGGTGATACTGTGTTACCACCCTTTAAGCACAGTCCTTAACCTGGGCGTGCTGGGCTCTATGTGATGTCAGAAGCAACGATTCCAAGAAATGTGCTGAAGGGGTAGAATTATGATGACTTGCCTTCTCTCTCCCTCCTGGCCTCCTGGCATGCTCTGGAATTGGATCATTGTGCTCTGGTGACTATACTACCTTGGTGGCCCCACACCCTTGTGTTTCATGATGGAACCAGACCTGCTGGCATTGTGATAGCCATCCTTTGTCATTGGCATTAGTGGTCTTCAAATCCTTCTGCATTTTCTAACAGAGAGTGACAACTGGCTAGAGAGAGTTAACTTTTAGAAATCCAAATTGATGTTTCGTTCTATAAATGACAACTCTGTGCATCCATTTCTGTTTGCAAAAGCTACCAAGGGGCCAGAGACTTCTCACTGAACGATAAGGATGTATAGGAGAATGGTTACTTGTCTTTTTGCTGTAACAAACTACCCCGAGCCAAGCAATGTAAGGAAGGAGAGAGGTTGTACTGGCCCACAGTGGCAGAGTGCACTCCATCCTGTGTGTGTGTGTGTGTGTGTGTGTGTGTGTGTGTGTGTGTGAATGAGGGTAATTTGATGGCAGGAGAGGGAGGCAGCTGAGAACACTGCCTTCACAGTTCGGAAGCACAGGCACACGGGGGCTACAGCTCAGCTCACTTTCTCCTGTCTATTTTGTTGGGCAGTGAGGTTGGGTCTTCCTACATCAATTAACTCAATGCAGAAAATAGGTCAGGATGTATGCAGAGATTTGTCTCCAAGGTGACTGTGCGCTCATAAGCTGACAATCAATATTGGCCATCATGGTAATGGACACTATAGGGAAATAAATAACGGCCCCAGTCTCCATGAGTTTATTGTACAGAACCTTCCACATTTTCAGATGTGTCAATAGGTGTTCCTATAGTGAAGTTAGAGAGAGAGAGAGAGAGAGAGAGAGAGAGAGAGAGAGAGAAGTAATATAAAACAAAATAAAACAAAAGGAGGCGGGACCAGGAGTTTAGGAGTTCCAGGGTACATTCAGCTATGCAGAGTTTGAGGCCAGTCTAGGCTACTATGTTTCAAAAAGCAGACAAAGTAGCAAACAGGCTATATCTGTGGTGGAAAGAGAGAGCTTGGCGGTTGAGCGTGCACTGTTCCTATGGAGGACTTGAGTTCAGTGTCCACAGTCCACGTTGGGCAGATCACAACTGCTAAAACTCCAGATCCAGAGGGATCGGATGTCTCTGGCCTCTAAAGATACTGAATAATGTGCACATACTCATGTACAGACACACATATAGAGACCTAAAAACCAGATTGTTCTTTTAAAGACCAATCTGTCTTAAGTCTGAAAAAGAAAGCCCTAAGGGATGTATCATGTGCTGACTGGGGAGAAGGAGAATCAGGAGAGTGTGAGAGGAATCAGAAAGCGCGGTGGGGGTGGGGATATAAAATAGACAAACATCTTGTGAAGGTCTTAGAGTTTGACCTAGCCTTGTCTCTACTGTATGCAGCTGAGATGTTATGAGGAAAAAAAAAATACATCGGTTTTCAGGGAGCTATTCTGAGTCACAGCCTGACATTTTGTTTACAGATTCAAATGAAAACAGAAACAGCTTGTAACAAAATACTGTTTACAGATAACATGAACAATATTTTGAACCACTTTATTGAGATGTAATTTATGTTTTATAAAATTCTCCCATTTAAACTACACGGCTCAATGCTTTGCACTATGTCTGCACAGTTGGGAAGCCAGCACCATAATCTAATTTTAGAATATTTTCATCACCTCAGCAATAAAACTCACTAGTATTCACTTGCTGTCCCCGTGACCCCCAGCCCTCCATGAATGCTAATATGTCTGTCTACTGATTTACTTCTTCTGGACAGCCCATACTGTATAATCCTTACAACATATTCTCTTTAGGAATCTGTCCCTTAGTGATAACTTTTTGTCAATATACAAATTACCATTTTAGAATTTTTAACATGCATTTAATTTTTAAGGAAGAAAAAAATGTTGGCTACTTCTAATCACTCCAAGGAAAACAGCTATGTGCTTGTGTGCCTGTGTGTGTGTGTGTGTGTGTGTGTTTGTGTCCATTATGCTACTTATTAACAGATTTTGCTACATTTATTGAGTATTCAGGATGCTGGGCACTAGACTGAAATTCAGACTGCATCAGCTTAAAGGGCAATGTGGAAAAAAGTAAGAACCATTAACATGAATGTCATACAAGTCCTGCATGGACTTCTTGTAGCAGGCAATGGGAAAAACGATGTATCCCAAAGCTTTCCTTAATATTTGCTAATGTGCGTGTATTTGAAATATTTAGGGGAATATGACACAAAGTTGAGTATTTTCTTTTGTATTAAAACTGTCATGTCTAGTCCCCCATTTCTTTGTTCTTTGAGAATGCTATTTTTCATGGCTCCAAAGCTTTCAGTAGATAATTATAATAAATGTATTAGAAATTTGAACTTTCCCTAGAATTTAAATTGGTCACAAGTAACACTGCTCTAGGGTTTGAAATAGCAAGGAAAAAAAACTTACCTGTGAAAGTATATGAATTTTGTGACTAAGATCTGTCAATTAACTTTTAAGATATACATAGTATGATGGTTTGTATATGCTAGGCCCAGGGAGTGGCACTATTAGAATGTGTGGCCCTGTTGGAGTGTCACTGTGGGTGTGGGCTTTAATACCCCAATCCTAGCTGCCTGGAAGCCAGTATTCTGCTAGCAGCCTTCAGATGAAGATGTAGAACTCTCAGCTCCTCCTGCACCATGCCTGCCTGGATGCTGCCATGTTCCCACCTTGATGATAATGAACTGAACCTCTGAACCTGTAAGCCAGCCCCAATTAAATGTTGACCTTATAGGAGTTGCTTTGGTCACGGTGTCTGTTCACAGAAATAAAACCCTAACTAAAACACAGTTTCAAGGTGGATGTGGCATTCATGACCTTTGAAGGTAAAGGTAGTCTCACCTCTTTCTGTAGCATCTGTCTCAAATGCAGTTGTGTTCAGATACTTGGGAAATCCAGCATCAGAAATGCCAGATATGTCCATGGTTTGCTCATAGGCCCTTCTGAAATCCAACTAACAACCTTGAGATAATTAATTTAAAAAGATGATATTTATTTATGAATGTGTTTGTGTACATGTGAATATATGGTGTATGCATGTATGATTGAGGGCACATGTGCCTGTGTGCATATATAGAAGGGCATATGTGTCAGTATGCATGTGCAGAAGCCAGAAGGCATCCAGTGCTCTCCATTGTCACTCTCCACATACTCCTTTGAGGGAAGGGTTTTGCTTGAACCTCTGGCTCACAGTTTCTTCACTATAGTGGAAGCCAGCAAGTCCTTGTTGTTCTCCTATCTCCAACCCCTTGGAGCTAGGGTTGTTGACAGGCACAGGATGTTTAGCTTGCCCTATGGGTGCTGGGACCTGAACTCCAGGCCTTCTGTACCGAACATTACAGCTTGACAGCTCTCTCTCTCTCTCTCTCTCTCTCTCTCTCTCTCTCTCTCTCTCTCTCTTTCTCTCTCTGAGCTGTGCATAGCAACTTGAAGCAATTGTTGGGAAGTTAAAAAAAGAAAAGAAAATCTTTAAAGTATTTGTAGGCTCTACTCTCCTTGGTGCTTAGGAAGTGACTTTTTTATTAAATTTAATTTCTGGGCTTGTTTGCTTTTATTTAATTGTTTGCTTCTCTCCCTTTTATTCTCCACACCCACCATCTGTGTGGAGCATGCCCTCCACTTATTTGAGACCACTTCTTCTAAGTGTAGGTCAGATCTTATGTGCTGTCCCTCAGGGTCAGTGGCTTAAGCATTAGATTTCATCTGTCTCACACATTCTTCCTGTGCTTTGTGTTTGGCCATTTCCTTTTCTGTTGCTTTTTCTTCTCCACTGACTTTTTTTTTTGATAATATGCTCTCTCTCTCTCTCTCTCTCTCTCTCTCTCTCTCTCTCCCCTCTCTTGTGTGTGTTGTGTGGTGTGTGTGTATGCAATGCTCACAGAGGCCAGAAGACTCATCAGATCCTTTGAGCTCGAGTTTACAGAATGTTGTGGTCCACTCAGCCATAGGTGTTAGGACCCAAACTCAGGTCCTTCTACAAGGGCATACAAGCTCTTAACTGCTGAGCCATTTCTCCAGCCCCCAAAATAATTTGTTTTACTATAGAAGAGATATTATAATAATGGTTATATCAGATTTGAGGGAAAGGAGGCTGAGAAGAAAGGCATCTCTTACATTCAGTGTCTGCTCTGCTCACATCATCTCCTTGTCGATGTGGACAGCATGGTAACTCTTCTCTCAGTGGAAGCAGAAGACTGGAAATTTCACATGATGGCTGCACTGACTCGTCTGGGAATGTGCTACGTCCTTATAAGTTGTCAACACCTCAGAATGTTGATGTGATAAATGCACGGTGGCTGAAAGGTGAGGGTATATGAATGCAAATCAGCACAGAGAAAATTAGAGTGAGGTTCAAAGAATCACAGAGCGGTGGAGTCTCACCGAGTAATGTTTGGTTTTACTAAACGGTAAGATGAGAAACTCAGCGTGAGCCAAACGGTCTATGTGGAGTTTTCTACATTAAATATGACAAGGTGTAATCTGAGTATCTGCGACGGCAGGTTCTTCATATACAGCATTAGAACGATTCGGTGAATTGATTGCACACTGAAGGGCTTCTTTACCTGCATGATTAGGACTCCCTGTCTTCTCTAGCTAGGCACCAATAAACATTGGCAAGTATCGTTCATTACAGAGGGAATGGCTGGCCACTGGAATTGTTTTAGATGATAAAGGGAAAGCTCATGTACGTGTGTGTGGTGTGTGTGTATGTGTGTGTGTGTGTGTGTGTGTGTGTGTGTGAAGTGTTTATTGTAACTTAAGGGGTGGTACATCCATCATGGCAGAGAAGGTGGAGCAGGCTAGGAGGCAAGAGCATCAGGCAGCCAGTCACTGGTACCCAGTCAGGAAGCAGAGATCAGTGAATGATGGTGTGGGCCTGCCTTTGCCTTTGTGTTCACCCCGAGCACACACATCAAGAACAGTCACAGCTCCATCCTCATGCTGGTAGGCAAGAAGCAGGGGGTTTGGGGGGGGGGAGATGTTGAATAGCACTTCAAGTCCTGAGCAGGCTCACCTGGGCATTCTCCTGCTGACACAGTTTTGGAAGTGATGACTTGGTCTCAGTGTCTTGCCTTGTCGTCCTGGCTCAGGGAGTGCTTCTTCAGATCGCTGGATAGTATGTGTCAATAAATGGGCGAACAAACTTCTATAGGAAGGAAGTAGCTCCAAATATGTGACAGAGTCTTGTAATCCCTCTTTTTATACATTATTTAAGATAAATTTGCCTGCTGTCAAGCCTCATGACCTGAGTTCAAACCGTGGGAACCCTAAAGGGAAAACAAAAAATGGACTCCTGCAAGTTGTCCCCTGACTCCACACATGTGCATGCATAGCCCACAAAAAGAATGAAGCAAGTAAATGTAAAAAGGGATAGCTCTTCTGCACAGGTCTTTGGGGCTGCTGAGTGTGGTTGGTTGGCTTTGTCCATTATCTAAGATCAGTGAATAGACCCTGGGTAAAGCTCTACTTGGGTGAATTCAGATGATGCATGTTACGAATTAGCTCTGTAGCCATCATTGACTTCGCTGATCCATGCCAAACATTTCCAGTGTGTATACTACACAATGTCCTCCTACTTCTACATGGAAGGACTTCAGGTATTTCCTATGTGTACCATGCAGTTACCCCTACTACTACATGGAGGGGCTTAAGGTTGTCGTATTACTTGACGATGGCAGGTCATCGTTGATGATGAAAATCTGATTGTATATAACTGCTGAGTCAATTCTTGCTACTAATTTATTAAATCATTCCTCAAAGCTGAGTTGTGTTTTCAGAAAGAAGTCCATATCGCTAGGCTTTTATGTTTTGATTGAACTGTGCCTGTTCTCATGAGTACAATTTCAGATTCATGGACATCCAACCATAGCAGATTGCTGTGATTTCTCATTGGTTTAACATGGGCTCTGCCGGAGCGCTGAATGTAACTTCCTTTTGGCCTTACACCACTCAGCAATCCCTTCTTGACTTCAGCACCCTCCTCATGTGATCGGGATTGCAACGGGGCCATCCCTGCCTCACGTGAATGGTGGGAGAGCTGGTGCACAGACTGACATAACCCCATGGGTGGGAAAGAAGGAGATCACTTGTTTATTGTGGAAGATTCATCAAACCCTTTAAGCTGGAAACTCTGTAGTGCTTAGAATGATAGTAATTAAACGGCTGCAGTCTTGTCTCGCTGATGTAATGCATTTCTCCATAGCAAACACCAAACCAAACCAAACCAAAAGCCCAACGCACCGTGCGCGCACACACACACAGACACACACACCCTAAAACAAAAAAACCCAAATAACCCACCTGTGCCATTCTTGCTGGCAGAAGTAACTGGTTAACCCTGTACATCACTACAAGAGTACATCCAAAAGTGAATGTATTGGTCATATTAAATTGTTAGAAAATAATGTTGGTGAGGCTATTCTCAGAATATAGTGTTAAAGTGGATTTTAAATATGATACTTTTTCAAGTAAAAGATAGAGTTGATGCTTCTATTTTTTTTTTTTTTTAACATTTCCAGTTACTTCTCTGAATCAAAGTAGCAAGGGCATCCTAAGAGTTCTGTGTCATACACGTATTTGCTCAATCCTCCTGTCTTTCTGTAGCTCTTAGTACAGAAAAAGATTTTAAAAAGATTGCTGGTGTGACAACCAGATGAAAGTCTTTAAAATAATGTGTCTGGTGTCAAAAAGAAGTCCCTGTGCTTGAAAAGTTTGGAAATTATTTCACAGTACAAGCCTGATTATTTTTAGAACATAAATTCCTGATTGAAGCAAGACCTCAGATACCATTTGGATTCTCCCCAATGTTCTGACCATTTTTGCTTCCTCTGTTATTTTTGCTTTGCACATCGGAACTGAGTTCAATAAACAAATTTCTGTTCTTTCTTCTAACATCTCAAATGGGGGCTTTTATTAAGACATGTCACGAATCTGCCATTTTAGCAAACGGGCTATTTAAAGTCTCCTGTAATTATCATTTCCTGAGACCCTGTGTGTGAATCCGTAATCTGGTAGCTACCCCATGGATACAGAGCAAAGCTAAACTTGTTTGTATTATTCATGTCCCTTTTGGTTGCTGAATAGTCTCAATTTTCTTCTTAGATCTTCCCCCTGGCTTTCTAACCATAGTTCCAGTGAAATACTTGTGTGCCTGCACATACAGCACAAAGCCTGAGGACTGGCCTGTGGAAACACTGCAGGAAGACCAGTCATGCTTGAGGGTCCATGTTAGCCTAACTCACTTCTGCTCCCCAGACTGCCTTCTGGCTGCACACATTCCCCATACTTGGCCCCTTACTTTGTTGTCCATAATATGATGGGGATTTCCTTGTGATTCTTCAAGGACAATTTTCTTGAGCTTTTGAGGCAGTGGCTCACCTGAAGGGTGTAGTGCATACCTCAACCGTTGCTCGAACTCAGGTTGAATTCTCACTGACATCTGCTCACTCGACAGTGACATTGTTTGTAGGAGCCTCTCACTCTCCGTTTCTCCATGTATTTTCCTCACCTGAGGAAGGAAGTGACCATGTTCTCTGCTGAGTATGGGGTGGTGAGCCTTGCCATACAATGCTTTTGTGTACTACCTGAGGCAAAGAGGATAATGACTTTCTACTAATTTAGAAGCTTGGTAAGAAGTTTCCACCAGACTTTTAAATGTGGCAGTTTCAAAACCATTTCTTGCATTCATATGCTACATGGTATAGATGATTCTTTTTTTTTTTTTTTTAAGTCAACAAGAGGTAAGAAAATACACATTCTTGGGGCTTTCTTTACAGCTTCAGCTGTAAACGTTTAGAAAGAGCATAAGATTCATAGAAAGAGCATAAACGTGAGGTTCAGGTGGCGACTGAAATATCAACTTCCAGCACGCTTGTTTTCTGCTTAGTTATCTTTTAACCTGTTGTACCTGAACAGATAGGTGTGTGTGCTTATGAATGGTCACAAAGGAGTATGTCTGTGAATGGCTGTCATGTCAAGAGATATGCATCGTGAGTCCCTGAATCCCTCCAGGACCCCTCCTGTTCCTCTTACTTTTCTAAAATCACCAATTCCTATCAGCAGTGGTTATTTCTACCCATTTTCTATGATGGAGAATTGAAGATATAGAACTGGAAACTGGAGATTAGGAAGGTGCTCAGTGGCAGTTTTCTTGTCTTGCATGCTTGCACTTCCAAGTGTGGACCTGAGTTTGTGCTCCCAGCACCCATGTGAAAGGCAGGCATGAAAGTGTATGGCTGTAGTCTCAGTGCTGGGGACGCAGAGGCAGGACAGTCCCTGGGGTTTGCTGAATAGCTGGTCTAGCTAAATCGGTGACATTTAGGCCACTAAATTGAGTGAGCCTATCTTAAAAAATAAGAGAGTGATTGAGGAAGACCTTTATCCCCTGCCTCTGACCTGCATATACACGCATGCACATGCATGCACACACACACACTGATGCACACTCACGCACAAGCAAACAAATGCACACACAGGCATGCACACACACACACAAGTATTTTTGTTTGTGCACTGAAGTACCCCGAGAAAGGGGAGAAACTTTAAATTAATAATTTTAACCGAAACGTATTATACACATGCATGCATCAGTATCTTTTTATCAACTTAGAATAATAAAATATGTCTAGCACCCACAAAACTACTCACGAAGCTCAGGTGTCTCACGTAAACTGTCAAAAATGAATCTTTAGAAGAAAAACGAGAAAGACTAGAACAGAAATTTCTGTCTCGGTACTAAAATGAAAAACCTGAACACACTGAGAAGCAGGGGTAGAGTATATGGTAATTCTTAAACTCTTGTGTGGCTGCTCAAGTCTTCACGACTTCAGTGTGTGAACACAATGGCAAAAGGCACTCACCTCGGTCTATTTTGGTGACCTAGTATGCATACTTGGCTTGGCTGAATGCTATCTTCGTGTAATTTTTTTCTGCCCACTCGCACAGATACAGACACTCCTCCCCCTCCCTTTTTTTTTTTTTTAAACAACTGACATGAAATGTGGCAGGCTGGTCACCTGTTTGTCTCAAGGGAGAACTTGTTTTATAAACAGACAATTGGAATGGGCCTGGCACTCAGGAGTCTTCTGGAGCCAATGCTTTCTCTGAGGAGATTGTCGTCTGTGGACTGAGCTACTGGTCTCTTCAGTAGAAATGCTTAATATGCGACATTACTAATGAAAAGAACTAATTGCTGTTGCCTGAGAGGAGATACTGTTGAGGCTCCTTCGGGCCTTTAATGATTATTCTTGTGGCTGTGGCCACGGTACGGAATAGAACCTATTGGCAATAATACCTTTTGGCCACCAAACACTTCCAAATGTCACATGATATTTTTAAAATCTCACCCGATTCTCAGAGTAACTTTGTGTCATGGGTGAGAAAACGATGAACCAGGGAAGGAAAGGAAAGTTTGGGTGCACCTGAGCAGTCTGGGACAGTTAGGCAGAGTTGCCGGCTGAGCCGTGACCAGAACACCCTCCTAAATGTCACAGCCCAGCTTGGACCACCACACTGCTTACACTTATCTTTAAAGCCAAAACACTATTTGGACTGTTTTAAAAACAGGGATTCTGTCTAAACCAATGTGCAGGACCCAGAGAACTTAAGTTTCTTTCTTAAAAAGAGAGAATGTAGCCGAGTTCCTGAGCGCCAGCATCACATGACTGCAGCTGTGATGGCACACGCCTGTGGACCAGCACGAAGGAGGGAAGCAAGGGGAGCACCTTTGGTTATGTAGTTTGAGACCAGTGTAGGCTATGTAGGGACTCATCCTCAAGAAATACTAAAACTCAATATAATAGAGGCATTGAATTTTATCTTTATCTTCTTTATGCTTAACTAGCCAGTAAGTGTCCACAGTGCAGCCAGTGCCATCTGTGACAGTTCAAATCTCCCACAAGCCTATGTTTTAGTACAATGCTGCTTGCTAAAAGAAGGTTCTAAGATATATATATATATATAATATATATATATATATATATAGTATATGATATATATAGCGCGCGCGCACACACACACACACACACACACACACACACATATTATACATGGTGTGTCTTTGATGAGTATTTTGCCAATAGGAGCTTTGCTCTCACAGAGGCTCCATGGGAAGAGGTCTGTGTATGTGTATATGTGTGTGGGACGTGGGGAGACAGCACAGAATTTTGCCAGTTATTTGATGCATTAAAATTGCTGTCTTTCCTCTACTGCTTTATGCTGACAAAAACTATTGTCGGCACTCGCTGGGTTCCAGGCATTGATAGTCACATTGGAATTCATGGTCTTGGAATCTGTCGTGGGCATTATTTCAGCACAAAGAACTTCAGGAATGCTGTTTTCATTGTATTGGAACCATCAACCTTGTGCTTGTGACTGGGGCAGATTCATTTGGGCCACATATGTGCCAGAGAGAAAGCAGGGTTTTAAGAAAAACTATAGAAATTAATTATTCTACTTAGTGCCCTTTGGCGATGCCGTTCTTTATTGGTAATTGCTATCTCTCATGCCTGAGGCTTTTGATTCTGATAACTCATCTGAGAAGCGTGACTTTCTCAAGAAAGAATCTTTGCCCAAGAACCAATCGTCAGCTCTTTCAGATGTCTGTCAGTTTACTAATGAGTCTAACAAAACTGTCACAATCTTCCTGGCCCACGAGGCTCAGGACTGCAAGATCCCATTTCTGGTGGGCATCGTTTGATCATGCTTACTTCGATAGAGAGAGAAAATGGACGAGAGGGTGCTTTGAACTTTACTGTTTAGCTGACATGAAAGTATTCCCAGCATTATCGGTTGTGTCTACCAGAATTCTTCTCGTAATAAAGTGAGATTAACTTAAAAGGGGGGTGAGAGCTACCACCTTTAGATTGGTGCTAGTAGGGGTTATGTGAGCTGACAGGGAAATATCAGCTCTATTGTCTGTTGTTACTGCCTTTCAGGCTTCCAGCACTTGGCAAAAGGGGCTGAGATTGAGGGGATGCCAGCAGATAAGAGGGAAATAACACCTAGAAAGACTTTCGCTGAGACAGGCTGTGAAGATCGACACCTAGGCTCTATTCATCTGTGCTTATGCTATGTTTCCTACTGTTCCCTGGGACAGATTAAAATCTTGGATTTAATTAAATGCTCAAGAACTGCCTCAGGACTGAGGTAAGCTACAGGCCTTCCAAGATTTCTTTAAAAATTCTAAATTTGGGTAGGGTTAGGCAAGGGAATCAAGAAAGGGCACAGTTGGAGGCTTCCTTGCCCCTAAACGTGTGTGATAGGTCATAATGTTGTCATGACAACCCTACAGCATAGGGCAGGTTCTCCTCAGTTTACACATAAGAAGATTTTTTGAGGAACTGCTAGACTGATTTCCAGAGTAGTTGTACCAGCTTGCAATCCCACCAACAATGGAGGACTGTTTCTTTCTCTATATCCTTGCCAGCATCTGCTGTCACCTGAGTTTTTGATCTTAGCCATTCTGACTGGTATGAGGTGGGATCTCAGGGTCATTTTGATTTGCATTTCCCTGATGACTAAGGATGCTGAACATTTCTTTAGGTGTTTTCAGCCATTCAGTATTTCTCAGTTGAGAATTCTTTGTTTAGCTCTGTACCCCATTTTTAATAGGGTTATTTGGTTCTTTGTAGTCTAACTTCTTGAGTTGTTTGTATGTATTGGATATTAGCCCTCTATCAGATGTAGGATTGGTAAAGATCTTTTCCCAAACTGTTGGTTGACATTTTGTCCTATTGACAGTGTCCTTTGCCTTATAGAAGCTTTGCAATTTTGTGAGGTCCCATTTGTCAATTCTTTATCTTAGAGCATAAACCATTGGTGTTCTGTTCAGGAACTTTTCCCTGTGCCTAGGTATTCGATGCTCTTCCCCACTTTCTCTTCTATTAGTTTCACTGTATCTGAATTTATGTGGAGATCCTTTATCCACTTGGCCTTGAACTTTGTACAAGGAGATAAGAATGGATAGACTTGCACTCTTCTACATGCTGAACACCAGTTGAACTAGCACCATTTGTTGAAAATACTCTTTTGTCAACTGGATGGTTTTAGCTCCTTTGTCAAAGATCAAGTGACCATAGGTGTGTTGGTTCATTTCTGTGTCTTCAATTCTGTTCTATTGATCTACCTGCCCGTCTCTGTACCAATACCATGCAGTTTTTATCATTATTGCTTTGTAGTACAGCTTGAGGTCAGAGGTGGTGATTCTCCCAGAAGTTCTTTTATTGTTGAGAATAGTTTTTGCTATTCTGGGTTTTTTGTTATACTGATGAATTTGCAAATTGCTCTTTCTAACTCTGTGAAGAATTGAGTTGGAATTCTGATGGGGATTACATTGAATCTGTAAGATTGCTTTTGGAAAGATGGCCATTTTTACTATATTAATCCTGCCAATCCATGAGCATGGGAGATCTTTCCATCTTCTGAGTTCTTCTTCGATTTCTTTCTTCAGAGACTTGAAGTTCTTGTCGTACAGATCTTTCACTTGCTTAGTTAGAGTCATACCAAGGTATTTTATATTATTTGTGACTATCGTGAAGGGTGTCATTTCTCGAATTTCTTTCTCAGACTGTTTATCCTTTGAGTAGAGGAAGGCTACTGATTTGTTTGAATTGATTTTATATCCAGCCACTTTGCTGAAGTTGTTTATCAGGTTTATGGGTTCTCTGGTAGAATTTTTGGAGTCACTTAAGTATACTATCATATCATCTGCAAATAGTGATATTTTGACTTCTTCCTTTCCAATTTGTACCCCTTTGACCTCCTTTTGCTCTGGCTAGGACTTCGAGTACTGTATTGAATAGGTAGTGAGAGAGTGGGAAACCTTGTCTAGTCCCTGCACCAAGTATGTTCTATTGCATACTTAGAACCCCCATCTTCCTAGTCTCTGAAATTAACTCTCTGCAATTTTCTTCTTGGTCACAAACACCATATATTTTACGAGAGTCTACTACCTGTATCAAGTAAACATAAAAATTTCCAAAGTTTATTTCTGGCTACTGAATAGAAGTGTGGGTAAATATATATTCTAGGGATGGATAAAACCAAGTTCATGGAGTTTGGGCTCCATATAGTCTCAAATAAGCATTATGATATCCATCAGCCTGCCTTATCTAATAGATGGCTTCTAAGAGCACATGGCCACTGATCAGTAGTTGGGAGAGTTTTATGGGCAGGATCTAGCAATGGTGACCATCACTCCTGCTCCATGGTCAATACCTAGAACTGCATGATGCGATCACACGTAACAGCAAGGAGGCCGTGGGGTGACATGGATGATAAAGACAGGGATAATGGGTTCCTAAAGAGCTCATTATTTTCTGCCTCAGTGAGAAATACTTTTTACAACATGTTTATAGTGGCCACACTTGTTCATTTGACAAGTGACTAAATATGTTCAGTGAATTACAAGAGTATTAATAACTACTGCTCTATCCTATGAGCAAGAAGAGGTAGATCTGCAATAAAGCTACTTGGTAGTGGCTAAAACCTCCTGGGTATCATTTGGGTGTGTAAAATGTGTTTACACATATGCAAAACGTGAGTTAAGCCTGATTTGATTATATTTGCTAAGAGCACGGATTTGACTTTCGGTGCACTGTGTATAATTCTGTCGTCTGAAAGATGCAATGTACTTGCACAGCTCCCTCTGCTCTCTCATCCTGAAAATTATCCTTATTTGTAACTAGATAGAATTTGTTTCATGAAAAATTCACATACTCACCGACTTAGGAACAGAGCTTAGATAATCTCAGCTTCCTTCCTCTAAGCATGTCTGCCCACAAAGACATGCACTGACTGCAAAGTTCTCACGGTCCTGTGAAATTGAAAGTGTTTTTGAAGTCTGATTAAAAGTAGCTATATTGGCTAGGAAATGTTAGCATTAAACTTAAAGCCTGCTTTTATTTGAACAAAAGAAGAGGAGGAGGAGGGAGAGGAGGAGGAAAGTGAGGAGGAGGAATGAATGAATAAAGGAAGGAAGGTGGAAGCCTGTGTTGGTCTCACGACTTACAGTTAGAAAGAGCCCGCAGAGCTGCATTCATATAACAAGTGTTTCTGATGTTTTCAAACCTGTCAGGCCTGTGAAGAACAAATGTATAGTCATCATTCAATACAACATGAATGACTCAGTTTTCTGGGTGTTTATTGTGAACAATAACCTCTAAAGTTAAAGCTATAGAAATGAACTATATAAATGGTCCACTGGTTGAGCATATGTACACTGTGCACATAGCCCTGAATTCAATGCCTTGTGAGTACACAACACACACACACACACACACACAGAGAGAGAGAGAGAGAGAGAGAGAGAGAGAGAGAGAGAGAGAGAGAGAGAAGAGAGAAGAGAGAGAGAGAGAGAGAGAGAAAGAGAGAGAGAGGCAGGCTATGGGGTGGTATTGCCACATTCTGGGTCAGTTAAACTGTCTGGAGACACACTCATAGACCCACCTAGAGGTGTTTTTCCATGATTATTGTAAATCTCTGCAAACTGACAATGAAGACTCACCATCACAATGTTCTAAACCCAACTACTCTCTAATTTCTATTGCTCATGAGGGAAGTATAAAATAAGCAATAATTATGAGTGTCTGAGGTAGACAACATAGAGAGTGGTGAAATTCTGCACAGAAGTGGACTGTTTCTTTTGGCTGGAGACATGTTCAGGGGTTAAGGACACTTACAGCTCAGGCAGAGGGCCCCAGTTCAGTTCCTGCACACAGATATAGACACACACAAAGATAAACAAACATACACACACATACACACACACACACACACACACACACACACACACACACACACACACACACCTGACACATGATCTTGGAGGCTTACTTCACTAACTTAGGTGTTTAATGACTTTTTCCCCATGTCAGGGAAAGGATATCAGTCTAAGCATGACCTCAGACTCTCTTGGCAGCCTTGGATGGGCTATCTCCAACAGAGCCTTTCAAATTTACCTTTTCCTATTGTTGAAAATGTCTGATTTCACTTTTTCATAACAAATAAATAAATACATATGGTTTTGGAAGGAGAGATGTTTTCTTGGAGGTGACTTACTGGACAACACACTCATTTTGATTTATTTTTTAAAGTGACATAATTAGCTTGTATTTATATAACACATTTTTGCAATTTCCCTGAGATAAGAAAATGTAAGTAAATTGGCAAACACAAACTAATATTTCACTCTCTCATCTCTTAATTCTCTAGACATTTTAGCAATTCTTTGGTACTAGCACTTCCCTGTTTCAATGGTTCTCAATAGAGTTTTTTAAGGTGTTGGCCAAAGCCCAACATTTCATTTTGTCTCAATTTAAGGCTTTTGTTTATTAAGCTTTTTAAGTAGAGCTAACCCAGGGTTCTTGACTATGAGAGTGGGGTCTACAGCTCAATGGTACCCCTGCCCTGTGAAGTCCTGTTGATAAGTACCATACCCTGGGGTACTCTGATGTAGCTTGTGAGTTTATTGAACAAGCTGTCTTTAAGCTTGTTTTGAGTTTTAAAGCTCTGATATTAGTAAAAGTTTTAATAAAAAGATATTTTTATTTTGGGACCTATGGGCTCCTCAGTTCTACTGCTTTGTCTTGCTTCCTTTTATTGGTCTGGTGACAGGGTCTTCTATGTAGCCCAGGCTGACTCAAACTCATTTTCTTTCTGCTGCAGAGTCCTAAGTACTGGGATTGGAGGTTACCACCAGGCCTGGCTGTCAACAGTTCATTGCTTAAGTCAGAGCAGTTGATCTCCCTCCAGATAGCATCTTGTTTGTTTACAGATCGGCTTTGGTCAGTGCCATTTTCCCTTGGTCCTGAGGTAGCAAGTTGTATTACCTCTCTTTTCCTTCACTCCTTAAAACGTTTAAAGACCTTTGTTATAATATATTATATCCAGCAGAGATCAGGTTCTCAGAAAATATTAATTGAATATTTTTAGCTTAAGAGCTTTTACTCAATTTTCAAGCCTCTTTAGCTGATACACTTCACATATCTCTGTGGTCATTCTTATTTCAGTTTATTATGTCCTTTATTCTGTAAACAGGGTTTCTTTACTGTTCCAGATTTTTCTGTCTAATCAAGTAATATAGAAATAAGACATACCTGAGGCTGGAATGACACTTACTTTTGATCTTTAAAAGGAAGCATTTTAGGAAACGTTGGGCCACACTGCACATCTGTTTCTGTTTGGATATTCCATTTCTTTGTCTGCACCAGTTAAGAGCAATAAATGTAGGAATATTGCAGTCTTTGAACTAAAACAAATAGAGGATTTGTATTGGGCTCATCCCTGGTATTTTAGGGCCAGAAGAGGTTTTAAAATGATTTTTTCAAAATACCATTTTTTTCAGACAAGAAAATGGAAACACAATTGATTGTTGCTGTTAGTATTGTGTAGGCTTGAATGTGTGTGTGTGTGTGTGTGTGTGTGTGTGTGGAGAGAGGAGAGAGAAAGAGAGAGAGAGAGAGAGAGAGAGAGAGACAGACATAATAATAGAAAGTATATTTTCAATACTTAAGTTGGTCAGTAAGATACTAAATGCATTTCTTTCTCTCTTTCTCTCTTTGTCTCTCTCTGTGAGTGTGTGTGTATGTGCTGTATTTGGTGTGATGTGCATCACTATGCTCACCTGTGTATACATGTAGAGGTCAGAAGTCAGTTTCTGGTATCTTTGTTTATCAGTCTTTACCTTATTTATTAGAAAGGGTCCCCCTTGAATCTAGAGTTCTCCATTCTAATGAGACTAGCTGGCAAGTGTGGCCCCAGAATCCACCTGTTTCAGGAGCACTCCACCATACTGGGCTTTTTTTTTTTTTTTTTTTTTTACATGTGTTCTGAGGAGCCAGACTTTACTTACTGGGCCATTTCCCAGCCCATTTGTTACCGTTTACGCATTGACTTGTTAATTTTGATCTCCTTGAGATGTGTGGTTATTTTTGTCTTCATTACACAGCTTTAAATAAAAGAAGCCCATGGAGGTAAAGTGGCTCCCACGTCATACAGCTTAGACATGGTAAAGTTGGGAATCAGATCTGTTTATTGACCTCTCTGAGCTGCCATGTTAGAATCATGTACTACCCAATGAATAGGGTGAAGATCTAATTAGATTTGGATTAGAGCCAAGGCCTGTGCATTAACTCATTGTGGATGTTCTCGGCGATGTTGAGAGATGTTTAGTGTTTAAACCATGACAATTGGATATCAGAAGATGGCTGGAGTAGTAGGGACAGATAAAGAAAGGCAGCTGGTGAGGTTGTAGTATGACCTCAGCGTACAGGGATGTCCCAGGAGGGCGATGGCATCAGAGTCTGTAGGGATAACAAATGTTCAGACACCGAGAGACCTCTCTGTGCATCCAGAGAAGGTATGGTTCACAGGCTTCCATCTTGCTATTGAATGAACTTTTCCTAAATGGGTCAAAGCAAGGCGCCAGAGCAAAGCCTTCCCCATTTCTGCCCTGACCCCATCCTTCCTCTTCACACCCTCACTTCTGATAAAGCTGCTTCTTGACTATTGTGTGTTTTCTGAAAGTGTTCCTCGGTAACTCTCCATGGCCACCCAGATAGAGGTAACAGTGCGATAGGACCACACTTCCGTTGGCCTCTATTGAGCTGGGAATATTTGAGAGATGTGATATAAAGTCATTGTTGACATTGTTTCCCTTATGAGTCGCTCTCTCTGGAATGATGCAGAGGTTGAGCAGGGAAGGCATGGAGTTCAGGCTCCAGGGTAGCTTCTTGCTATGGTGTGAGCATCTCAGGGGAAGTTTCTCCCAGGCAGTGTTTCTCCTCTGTGCCCATCATTCATTGAGCAGTTGACTTGCCACCTCGTACCCAGAGAAGAGCATAAGGGAAGTGTGTACTCAAGAGAGAGAGAGCAAAGGTACAAAATTCCACTGAAAGGACTCTGCCTGGAGTTCCCTCCTTCCTCTCAGCCCCTTCCGGGACTCTCTGTAGTAGTGTGGAACCCTAAAACAGTTAGGAATCTTGTGAACATGCTGCTGGAGTCTCCCCCGCCTGACAGAAGCAAGCACACTGTTACCTGTAAACTTACTGCAAGCAAATGTTTCTGAATTTCTCCAAAGGAAGCACACTAAGGTTATTGGTTAAATTGTATTTAAGTAAGAGACAACATGAATTGTGACTCTCATTTTTGCAAGTTTGGAAATGGAACTGTGCCTTGTAAAGCAAGCTGGTATTGACTTGCTACTCACTGTCCGGAACACAGCAAGGCATCATACCATGAAGTGTCACACAAATGTCTTTCTTCTATAGTGGTCAGCTGTGTGACATTCACTCTGGTGGCCTGGATGATCTGTCTACAAAATGGTAAAAACTGAGGAGGCTCTTGCCCTGCGGGTATACCTTTGAAAGGGTTGGAACCGTCAGCTTGGACGTCATGTGTTCCTGTGGATCCACGTGTACATCATTATCTAGGCCAAGACTTAATAACAAACACAAAATGGATCTGTGAAATGTGGATTTGTCATAACTGTCGTCCACAGTGAGTGCCTAAAAAGCAGAGGGGGAAGTAAAATGTGTGTTAATGAAGCTGTCGAGTTTTCTGCTGGCTCTTCCCGGTTCCTCACCTCTGCTGTGATCCTAGGCTGAGCTCTTCCTGCCCATGGCTGACTTAATGAAGGAGCACTACATAATCAGTGCAGTGGCTCAACTTCTCACACTTCAATTGCCCTACAGCTTCAAAGAAACAAAGAGAGTCTAAAAGAAAGACATAGAATCTGAGACACAGGTACAGCATAGATCATATTCCCCAATGGTCAAGATGCTTGGCTTGCTGAGGTCCTGTGACACAGCCACACGGCAGAGGGCCAGCTGGCTGAGCTGCTCATCGCTGTGTATTCCACAGTCATGTGGGATAGAGACTAGACAGTCTCAAGGGGCCACTGCTGAGGAAAACATCCATCTTCTTATTTAAAAAGTTAAGAGAGGAAGATAATGTATAAAAATCATAGGAATCACACGAGACCAAAAATAAACAGATAAAATGGAAAACTAAGAGTAGAACCAAGAAAAAGAGGCTGTAAAATCCAACTCTGACTGTGGTGCTCCAGTATGAGAGGTCGGAAGGGGACGTTTAATCTGTGAGTCATCCTTTAAGTGAAAAGAGTAAGATCTTATCCCCAAGAAGCCACTTGAGAGAGCCTGCTGTAGAGCCCCATCTGTAATTCCATGTGGGCAGACACAAGAGGGGTCCCAGAGACTCTCTGACCAACCAGCTCGGTCTGAGAGGCCTAGGTGCTACTCTGAGACCATCGCTAAACAAGGCAGATAGCTCTTGAGAAATGGCACCCAAGGTTGTACACATACATACATGTTTGCATTTGTGGGAACATGAACACACACACACACAACACCCTCCCACACACACTGATCACATTTAATAAAACCAAATAAAATAACCATGGGGTTGTTTCCAACCAAGTGAGAAGGGATAAAGAGTCATCTCTCTGAAAACAGAGTCGGACTGGAACATAAACTTGCTTTTAGCAAAGAGCATTAGACAACGAGCCATCTCAAACTCCCTAAAAGGCAAACTCCCAAATGTCATCTTCCCTCCTGCCTTAACCAAAACTGTCAGACCCAGGCTAAGGTCGTGCCCTTGATGGTGGTGTGTGCTTTGGAACCAGCCACAGTTCAGTCCAGTTCTCAGATGCTTTCTTTTGGAAAAATCCCAATGCAATTTCATTTTGAGAGGGGCCTCTCATTTTTTTCCCCATAAACCAGAATTGTTTTTAAATGCTTTATCCAATTCTCACTCTTGGATGTCCTTGAGAAGGTTTTTGTGGGGTTATATAAAGCATGGTCCCCTTTGGAGGTTTGATATGGACCCAGGAGATATTGGGAAGTGCTTGTAATTTTCACGCAGGTAGACATCCAACTGAACGCCAGACTGTAATTCCACCAGGAAGTTCAGATGGTATTCAAGCTGGAAGGCACATTTTGAATGCTTTATGAATAACGCCACATTGCCAACGCTGAATTACAGCTAGTGTTTTTACAGGAAGGCTAGGAATACTAGGGACATAAAACAATTTTATGGCCAGTTACCTTAGAGGTTGAGGGAGATGACGATTCGTCACATCAAGGTCTTTAATGCGTGCCACAAAAACAGACTGTGCTGTGTCCAGGCCAGATGGCTTGCCCCCCGTTTAGTGTGCTGGAAGAAGGACTGGAGGACAGAGGTCACAGCAGGCGAGAGCATCATGGAGTTTGTGCAGTGGGGGCAGGGTGTACGAGGCTTGGGAGAACACTGCAGCTGCTGTGGAGACACAACTCTAATCCTTGTAAGTACTGTATTTATACTTTAATCATAAAACTTCTATTAAGACCAACCTTTCAGTGAGGGGCCATTATCTAAACGGAACACAGTCATTTCAGCTGCCAGATGAGAAACTCATAAGAGCCGGAGAAGAAGCGGCTTGAATGTTATCATAAGCTAACACGCGGTCCTGGGGTGCCCTGCTGCTATCTCCCATCCCAGCGCGAGCTTCCAAACTCCAGCCCGCTAGATAATTGTCAGAGTTATTATATTTCGAGCCATAACCAATTATGTATGCAAGAAAACACTGTCAGAATGAATATTGGAGAGGAAGAACACAAAATGTGGTTTTTCAGACTTGAGATTAATGAACCCTCAACAATGTTATTAACTTTGCAGAATGGCTACCAAGCCTAAACATCCACATCTCAAAATGGTTCCGCTTTCATTTCAAAACAATGGATCCAGTGGATACTCTGACTGGGTCAGGAAGGTGCCACTGCAGGTGCGGGGCACTCCCTCCTGTGTTCTTTACCTTGGTCTTCCACAAAGCGTTTCTCTTTCTATTTTCCTCTTCATATTAGTTGGCATTGTGTGAGAGCTCTATTGCTAGTGGCACAAGGAGAGAAAAAATTTTCAGATTTATTATTTTAAAAAAAAACCCAAAACAATGGAGATGGATTATTTTCTTGAGTGCTAGCCAGAGCCCTGATAGAACTGGGTGTGCTCACACATGTGTAGTGTGATTTAGCCTGGCCAGTGATTGTGTAAACACAGATACAACACTTGGCACAAAACAGATTAGAAGTTGGATAATAAGAATGACCAGGAAGAATAACACAGCAGTGGATGTGCCAGAGGGTTCTCCGTGAATGTTGGGCTGTGGAGCACAGAACAGGATGGAAGAAGCCAGCGGTTCTTGAGGAATGGCTGGGAGGTAGAACACAGTGGACAGAAGAGGCTGGTAATGGATGTCAAGAATGGGCAGAACTTTTGGGTGGAGCTAGCCAGACTGTTTGATTTCCCTGTACACAGAGGAAAAGCAGAAGGTCTTAAACAGCAGCACAGAGTTTTAGCGACTGCACAGAAAGCAGAAACGGCTGTCCGACTAACGGCAGGGGGATCTTGGTGAGCAGCAGAAGGAACAAAGAGCAAAGGAGCAGTCCACCTGGACTCAGCTAGAAAAGGAAAAGGTTTCAAAAAAATTTTAAAAAAAGTTCTCTGTACCTCAGGACTTCAGCTGGCTAGGGGGCTTCCCTGCGTCACTGGGCAGGGGCTCCGTTAGCTGGAGAGGGGCTTCCTGCGGGTCATGCGGCTCCATGTTAGCTCGAGAGATTGGGCTTCCCTGGGTCACGGCAGCAGCAGGACTCCCTTAGCAGAGGGGATGATGCTTACACTGTGGTGTCACCGCTCTCTTCCCTTTGCTCTTGGCCATGCACGTGCCCGCACGGTGCTGAATTTGATGGAGAGAGGATTAAAATGAAGGCCTCCAATGAACAGTACTTCAGAGAGACTCCATCCTGACGACCACTCTTTAAGGCCACAGCGCAAGCGGTAACGAGAAAGGTGTTCTTAGGCTCATCGTGGAGTGAAATGTCAAAAGCCCTTAATTTTACGAAACTCCAAACAAACCACAGTCAGGCCACTAAAAGAGGAGAAGAAAAACAAGGCCCAGGAACCACTTGAGACAACACTAACTCTCCGAATGTGTAATTAATGAATTTGACTCAGTTCTCCTCAAAACAGTTCTTGTCATTTGAAGCTCCGTTGTGCTTAATTAGTCCTTGTGTTTTCTCTTGAAGTCCCGAAGTGTGGCCTCAGGATTTTCATTTAGTTGGAGAGTTGGGAGTGGGTCAAAGCAGAAGCAGCTATGGGCTCTTGCTCGCTGCCACTCTGAGCACTGGGCTGAGTGTTGCTTACAAGGGAACCACAGGATAGAGACCTTGTCTCTCTGCTGTTTCTTTATACCTGGCCACTCTCCTTTCCTTGTTGCTCACAGGCTGTACTTCTCTCTGGCCTGGGAGGATAGCTGCTCCCAATTACTTAGGCTATGCTGACACCTCCTCCTGATTGATGTAGGTTTGGCTTAGAGGTTACTGTCTTTTAGAAGTAAAACTGCCCCTCCTGCTAGTCTAAGTATGTGCTTCTCCTGCAGAGTCCCTATCTTAGTCGCCATCATACTGTGTAATGATTTAGATGTCTATTTACCAGGCTGTAACAGCCCTCGCTGGACCATGAATTCTATCTCTGGGTTCCACAGATGGATCTAAGAGTTCATGGAAGACTTGTTTCGTGGGCTCTCAGTTTAGCTGTGATGGTGAGCTATGACCAGAACTGTAGGTTTCCTTCGTTCTCTGAAGCACCCACCCTCTTCCATCCTGAGTGTGATTTTCACTGTGGTTTTAAGCCAGAGCACTAGGGTGTTTGAAAACCAAAGCATTAATTGCACTAGTGGATCTCATCCAGCTTTTTAAATACAGTTCTGAGGATTGCTTTGAGAGGTTCTTGTTATCAAAATCCCCATCCTTTCTGGTCACTCCTCATTGTTTTTACAGAAACATCTAAATGTGTAGGAGACCTTTAATGCAGTGTCTCAGGAAATGGTTGCTCATAAATAGTTGCCTCTAAAGGAATTCTTGGTGCTTTGGAAATTCATAAGACATCCTTGAAGGCTCCTCTCTTCTGTGAAGGGCGATTCTTCACTGTAAGAGGCAGGAGCATCGATCCTGCTTTTCATTTGTCTCATAAACAGAACACTTTTTAGCCCACAGGTGTAATCTATTTTTCATTTTACACCATAATATTTTACTATATCATGTGCATTTTGGTTTCAGGATGACATAGGAATAGGAAAGGGAAGGAAAAATAAATACATTTGCTCTGTTTTGGCTGGGAGTGGATGTCAATCTGCATTCAAATGGCCAGCATGGTGGGGCTGACTTCCCACTCCATATGCATGTGCTGGCATTGCGTGAATCTGGGAATCTCATCCATGAACCAGTCCCCAAGTCTTACTAACTATAGTGACTACTAATAGGTTACTACTCCTTAAAGAGTAGCTGACGTAGGGGATTGATTGTATACCTCTGGGTATTATGAGGATCCGGTAATGGGTGTGAAAGCAGAGGCTTCACATAACACTGCCTTATAACGAGATGAGAATGAGCAAAACCAGGGAACAACTGTAAGCGTGTCTTCACATGTTACGTAAGCTAGTGATGGATGTTCTTAAATACCTGTCAGAGTGTCAGGGGACCTCGTGTCTCTGGGAAAGCTTGTTGTGTGAGCGGTTCTCACATATCTCCTTCCTCTCTACCCTCAACCTTCAAAATGGTGCACAGTCTTTTATATAATATCCTTCTAGCCTGTTTAAAATCATTTTATTACTTTTGGTTAGTGGAATACTTCCATTCCCCTACAATTCTTAATGTTGTTGTGATGGATAACTGGGAAACTGTCCCCACATTTTGACTTTCCAAGGATGTCAACTCTTAGAGATGAGAGTCACATAAGTGTGGAAAACAATTCAGCTTTCTGCCCAACATTGAACAAATATCCAAGGACAAGGGAGTTGGCTACAAGCTGCCCCCTCACTGTTTTTATTTCCTTAGGGTGGGAAAGGTAAATAGGAAAAAGGCTTACTCGGGGTTGACATCAGTTCTTTCCTGTTGTGAGAATATTGGCAATATAAAATAATAATAAAACTGTGGTGGTCTGAATGAGAAGCCCCTCATAGGCTCATGTATTTGAATACTTGGTGGAACTATTTTGGAAGGATTAGGAGGTGTGACCTTGTTGGAGGAGGAGTGTCACCAGGGTCAGGTTTTGAGGCTTCAAATGTTTCCTAGCAGCCTCATCTGCTGTCTGTCGCCTACCTGTGGATCAGTATGTGAGCACTCAGCTGTTCCTCCCACTATGCCTTTGCTCCGCCATCATGGATTCGAAACCCTCTGGAACTGTATGTCCACTTACGTGCTCTTTTACAGGTCGCCTTGGTCATGGTGTTTGTTCAGAGTAATAGAAAAGTAACTAAAAGATCAGGTCAACTTAGAAGAAAGGTTTCTTTGTGTTTACCAATCCAGAAGCATAGAGTCATCATTGGTGGGGCGGTATTAATAGGATAAAGAATCTGAGAGAGAGAGAGAGAGAGAGAGAGAGAGAGAGAGAGAGAGAGAGAGAGAAGTCTGAACTAGAAACTCAAGTCAAGGCAAGAGAAGGTAAACTGGGAGTTGGGTGAGGCTATTTACTTCAACTCTTGTCCTACTAACAACTTCCTTCAGCAGGGCTGCAATTCCTAAATCTCCAGAACAGTGCCACTAACTGAGAATCAAATGTTTAATCACACGAGTCTTTATGGGGGGGCATCACATCATTCAAACAACCAACAGAGATTTGTGGACTATTTCAGTTACAATATCTAGATCAATATGCATGTGCGCGTGTGCCACATGTGTTTATGGCTGCGGAGGGCCAGAAGAAGGTGTTGTACATATCCCTTTGAGCTTGATTTTAGTTATAAATAGTTGTGAGCTACCCAGTTAGGGTGCTGGAAACTGAACCTACTTGAATCCTCAGGAAGAGCAGAAGAGCTCTTAACAGCTGAGCTGTTTTTTTGTTTTTGTCTTTTTGTTCTTTGTTTTTTAAATAAAAATCTCAATTGTTCAATTTTTCCAATGAAGACTCAGAAGCTAGATGCTATGATGAAAGCCTGCTGGCTCAGAGAAGCAGAGAAAGCACCCAGGTGCCCTTCCTCCTCAGCTGAAAACCCTGAAGGCATGCCCTCTCTCATACTGTCTCAAAAGCACCTCCTTCAAACTGAATGTCCATCCCTTCTACTTCCTGTGCATCTCTCTATTCGCTTTACTGACTTCCTCTTATTCTCTGTTTTTTTATTCTTAATAATCCTTTGTTCACTTCCTGTTATGGGTTGCTTGCTCAGCCTCTTGACCTATGGTTGACTGTATTTAATCCCACTTACAATATTCAAGCAGAAAGCTCTGGATTAAAGGCGTGTGCTAAGGTTGAGCCACAACACAACTAAAAACAGGTTTTTCTAGGAAAGAACACAATCTCAGGGTTCACAGTGTGATCGAATATTCTGCCACAGCTGTCTCCCCAGCACTCCTTATCCCATTGAATAATTTATCCAAATCAGTTGAATGGACTCTGAGTGCCTAGAAGCTGTACAGCTCATACAAATGGCCAGAGTTATAGGTGAATTGATTGCATAAATATGCAAGGAATTGTGCATTTATAAATCAGTTTGGATATTCCAGTTCCGTTAAAAGAAATCTTGATGGAAAGGTTTCATTTTTGACTGCGATAGCACAGGATTCATTTTTTAAGATATTGAAAGCCCCGAAAAAGCTGAGTTTACATTTTGGACTATGTTTATTGTCCTAATCACACTTCAGCTATTGGCACTAGGCTGCAAATTGCCATTCACTCTACATAAAGTTGGAAATAGGCAGACTGCTTTAATGATGGCCTCTCTTAAATACCGCTTCTTATTAGCATACCATTACAATCCCATTTGTCCCCAGAGTTCCAGAGTTCAAGAACAAAATGTTCTGAGTTTCCTCAGCACCGCTCATTTATATGGACAGCTCAGGGAATGTATATGCGGTACGGGTGACTCGTGTACTTACGTTCTGTGCATAGATCAGTAGTACTGCTACCCAGTACTTAAAAAGCTTATAAAAGCAGCTCATAGAAGAACCATTCCCCACTTCTACGCGTCAGTTTTTCAAGGACTGCTCTTGCACAGGGATGCTTCTAGCTTACAACTGCTGTGTGTGTTAGTCAATCTTGATTATCGGCTTGATGGACTGAGAAAAGCCTATGGGACGTTTTTTTGACCTAATGAACGGGTTAATTCCTCTGGGAGTCATAAACTGATGGCTTTGTCCGAAGGATAATGGATAATGGGTGGTGGAGCCTAACTGGAGGAAGTAGGTATGTCTTTAGGGGCTCTCTCTGTCTCCCCTTACCCCTTGTGTCTTAGGGTTAGAACATTTAAATTTTAGATTTATTTACTATATGTATATGAGTGTTTTGCTTGCATGTATGTATGTCTCTGAAAAGGTTAGAAGAGAGGTCAGGTTTCTTGGGACTGGAGTTACAGGCAGTTGTGAGCCCCCATGTGCATGCTGGGAATCGATCTTAAACCCTCTTAAACCCTGTCAAGTTTGCATTCAACTCTCTGTCCATCTACTGTATGTTTATTTAAGCCATCGGAGTCGGCTGACCGTCCTCCACACCATCAGGCCTGGCTCCCTCAAATCTACCGTTGATGATGCTTTTATCAGGATCGGCGTTAAGTGTGTGATCTTCTGACTGGAACTCTGCAGCACTTCGGAACCAGTACCCTCCAATATCTGTTTCTTCCTTTTGCTTTACTCTTGTGAACAAGACATTTATTTGCTTCATGCAGTGTACCCAGCAACCCTGAGATACTAGTTCTCAGGCAGATGGCACACAACACACCTTATCACCTGTGAGCTTGCACTTCTAGCTTCCTTCTTTGGCCAGAAACGCTCTTCTATTTACACACTCTCTGCTTACTTCTTCCTTACTTCTTAGGACCCCAGTGAGTTCTCCCCAGCTCCCAAGGGTGAGCTAGAGTCCTCTATGATTGCACCTGACACATGATATTGAAGTTCTGTTTGTATTTTGGGCTCTCTTACCAGATGGTAAGCTTACAATGGGTAAGGACCAGGTCTGAGTTCCCATGTCCTTGGTGTTGGGTGCAGGGTCAGCAAAGGCTTCTTGAACTCCAGGATGTGCCTCTGACTTCCTCATAATCAGTCTCATTTAGTACCACATGCGTCGCCTCATCAGGCAGCTCAGAGAATGTCTGCAGTTTCTTCAGTATTCCATGCTGACCTCCAAGGGTTTGCAGGAGAATGCTCTTCCAAGAGCCAGGGAGGCCTTTCCTCCTTCCTCGCTGGGAAGTCAGTTATTAACTGCTCTTTAAGATGATGGCTTGTCTGAGGGCACATCTTCCTCTAGAAACTCTCAGGTCCTCTTCCTTGACAGGTCAGACCAGGAAAATGCACTTTATCTTCTTCAGGCATCTTCTGTGACCACAGCACAGGTTAAACTGGTGGTCACTTGGGGGCCGTACTTATCTTTATTCTTAGGTTGGGACTCCCACTGTCTGTTACTGTGTCTATAATACGGTAGAAATTTAAGCTGAGAAGGAGGGAGGGAATAAAGAAAGGAGGGAGGGGAAGGTAAAGAGGAAGGAGGACATAGCTTTTCTTCTTACTTTGAGAAGAAAAGAATTAAAATCTTCCTACCTCTGTGTGTACATATGTGTGTGCAAATGCATGTGTATATGTATGAGTGGTTTGTGTGTGTATGTTTATGTGTGTGTGTATGTGTGGGTCTTCCTCAGTAGGGTCTCCCACTAGGACAAGAGGCCTGTTAATTAGGCTAGACTGGGTGGTTGGTGAGCCCCAGAGATCTGCTTGCCTCTGCCTGCCCAGTGCTGGGATTGTAAGTGGTTGCCCCCATGCCCAACATTTTACATGGGTGCTGGGGACTGAACTCAGGTCTCCTAATTGTGTGGCAGGCACCTTATCAACTGAGCTGTCTCTCACCCCCAAGAACTAAACTTTTGAGAACCTAGGAGGACGCTGTCACTGAGTGCTAGGTGTTAATCTGGGCCATATTTGAGAAAAAAGCAGTCAGACATAAGAGGCTTGGAAAAAGGAAACACTGAAAGTTCCCAGTGTGGGATCTGTGCTTACTCAGGCTTAGAGGGTCTGTTATTTCCCTCTGTGTTCTATAAAAGATTGTTTCTCTCATTAGAAAATTTGTTGACCTATTGGAGTAGCCCACAGATAGTTTATTTGGTAATATCCTTTGCTTTATTGGGGAAGGATATTCTATTTAAAGGGACCGTATGGTGCCTCTTAAGCTGGGGCACACATTCTCTCTCAGGGCTGTGCTGCCGACGAATAAGCAGAAGCATCCTCCTGTGCCTGAGAATTTACTCTCAGCTTCTATTTAAACATGGCATGATGAAGTCATTTAAATACTACCTTTCCTAGAAATTCGTAAAAATAATAAAGCAGAGAAACATCTCCCAAATGAATAAAAGTGCAAGAACCTTTTATATCCAAGTGAGAACAGGAACGAGAGGAAACAAAATCAGCTAAATATAGTGAAATTTAGGTTATATATGAGAGAATGCCCAGACTCAAGCAAATCTTAGCACTTTCTACCACGAATGCTGCAGGTCCAAAAAGACACAGTAGCAGGGAATTTTCTTAGAGAGTCCAAATTCCATGCCCAGGATCCCAGTGAAGTGGCACCAAAGCAGGAGCTATGTGTGCTGGCTAGTCTGCTTATCTGTCACTTAGATTCTTGATGAGGAAGGTTGCTGGAGAAACTACAGAAGGGAGCTAATGTTACTCAAACCTGCAGTTTATGTCCTTTGCTGGGTCCAGCCTCACGAATAAAGCCAGGAGGAGATGAGACAGGAGGGAAATGGACATGACAGGCACGTGAAGATGATACTGAGACAGGATACCAATGCCGAAGTGCTCATGGCTCCAGCTGACAGAACCACAAAAGCAAACACACAGTTACCAACAGTGACAAAGCAATGGTTGCTGGGACAGTGTAGGCCAGGACATTGACTGATTCCTCAGAACCCACGAAAAGGTGGAAGGAGAGAAATGACCGCACAAGACTTTCCTGCAGACACCCACAAACTTCACACATACAACAAGGCATTTAAAAAGGAGCTGCATTTTCAAAATAGGGAATATGTAATATTTTAAAAATTTACAAGGTCCAAAAACCCTGAAACACTTCCTTGATTTTTTTTCTTTCTAAACTTGATAGGAGATTTTCATAAAATTCCAAGCGAGTTTAACACACATGATGTAATATAAGGTAAATTTTTATAACCATGACTACTTACTTATACGTTATCTAAGTTCTTGCTTCTCACATTTTGGAAACAATTTCTCAATGGTTAAATAACACAGGAAATAGTTTAAATTAGTCTTTGAGGTAACGTATAAAGAAGCGGCTTCAGAACGTGCGGACGTCTCTCTGTTCTGATCTTCCAAAGAGAAGAGCGTGGATTCTGAATATTGAGTGTGGCTTCTTTTCTGAATTATGAAGTGGGCATTAAGTAGATAGCACGGCAACTCATCAAGTTGACAGTGATGGCTTCTGGGTACTAACAGGCAAACATGTCCCCACCTTCTGCTTCTCTTCTCCAAGGTCTCACTGTATGCACAGGGTCTCCTTGAGTTCATGATCTCGCTGCATCCATCTTCCAAGTACTGAGGTTGTGGATTTGAGCCACTGTGGTCAGCCATTATACAATCACTTCTTAAATTGATTTCCCAGTGCTTAAGGTAACATGGAAGGGTTTGGAAACTGGGAGTCCACAGTAACGAACATTTAGATGCAATTATCTCATTCACCAGAATCTTTTCCAATAGATTACAGTACTTCCTAATTTGATAATGAACTTGCATTTACCGTAAGAACAGTTCAAGGCCTCTGGGAAGTGCCCTGAACTGACCGGTAAATGCTTTACTTAGTCTTTGATTAGAATATAAACTCAATTCTGCTGCCTCAGCTCCTGACAGGAACAGCTTCCCAAAGAAACCTTCAGTGAATTATCCAGTCTTCCGGGTCCATTCTGACATCTCCGTGAGAATGAGCAACACATTTCAAACAAGTTCCGTCAAGGTCTGGAGCTCCCTCAAGCTTGCTCATTTCTGGTTTGCCTCTGCAGAGCGACAGTCTGTTTCCTCCTTCCTCACCAGCGGTCTGAGAGCTCTTTCATAAGCTACGTCAAAGCTCCACCAGCTCTTTTGTCTAGTATAGACTTGACCAACTCTGACAGTTGTCTTCACTATGACTTGTACCGAGCATCGGGCTCACCAAAGTCTAGATTCTGCCCTAACGTGTTTCTCGCTTCTCTTTCTTATAAACTGTTTGTCCGTCAAGTCAATCCTTCAGATGTGTAAATCAGGTTGGGGACTGAACAGAGCCCTTCATCTCTCCCAGAGTGACAGCACTGCTTGCTGGTCACCCAGAGGGACTGTGTGGTCCAGCTCTTCGTTCCCTTCAGCCTTGTTTTCTCCCTCTCGCATCTCCTCCTCTTAGCTCCTTGCTGGTCCTGGGCGTGGTCTTGAGCTGTCTATGGCCCCTCCCCTTGCCTGGTTTCCTTTCACTTTTCCTCTGTTGGTCCAATCATCTGTTTTGTTTTATCTTTTGCCCTCCTCCGTAACATACTTAACTGACTTGTTTTTCCCCATCACTACGATGACAGTTCTGTTGAGGCGATGATCTTTGGTGTTGTTTCTGATACGTAGTAGCTTCTAGATAAATATAAATGAATGATAGCATTCACCATCATGTGCTGACTGTTATTTAGAGGGAGAGGCTCTTCTCCCTGCTTGCTCTCATGCTCTGATCACAAGCCTGCAGTATACTTTACATGTACTGGTTTTCTTGCTGACTTATTTGACTGTATCATCGTTTACATCCATTTAGTTGCACTGTGTGTTGGTATGACTTTGCTTTTAAATTTTAGGATATTTTCTGCCATTACTATAGCACAGATCATCAACTGTACTCTTCCTTCCCTGGGGCCTTGTTACCTCTGAAAGAACTCAGATGATATACCTAGAATGTGGAGTAGAAGATAGATGTTTATAACAAAGTAAGGTAGAGGTAGGACAGCACCCAATGATTATACTCTGAAATCTTCAGAGCGAGGAATTTCCTCCTGGGTCTCCATCACATCCAGGCTGTAAATATCCAGTCTTTAAAATAGCACTGAAGAATTTGAATACAGGAAACCTCCAGTAATGGTCATTTGGATGCAGTTTTCTCATTCATAGTATTTCTTTTCCTGAGGAACCATTTTAACTTTTTCAAGTTAGCACAGTATTTTCTAATAGATTATAACTCACCTAGCTTGATGATGAATTTACATTTACTTTCAGGAGGGGCTCAGTGGTGCATATCCTGGAATAGTCTGTCTTTGTTTTCTTCCAGAAACCTTCTGCTGTGCTGTGATTTCATGAGGTTTAGAACTTCTGATTCCTATATAGGAACTCTATATAGTCTATAGGAACCCTATAGAGCACATAGGAACCCTGTAGAGCACATAGGAACTCTATATAGCAAATAGCTAGATAGGTATGTACTCATGGTCTTATAGATAATCAAGATGTCATGCCTCTTTCTAGATGCAGAAATGTGACCCAGGCCCCACCCTTTCTACCAGTAATTAGAGTCTGTGAAATCAGCGTAATTTCAGTCCTCTGTAGACCATGCGGAAAGGGTCCAGCCTCACTGTCCTCTAAGCCTTTAAATACCTGACTAGCTGCCTTCCTATCCTCTGCTTCCTGCTGGGACGTTGACTAGGGGACCAGTGTATCTTTTCATTATTTCTGTGTGTCCCTTTAAAAGTTCAAATTTTGTTTTTCTGCGCTGAATCCCACGATCAATTTCCCCTTCTTGAAATCTTAGGGTGCTTTCTCCCCACCTTGTACATGACAACACACGCAATGCTCCTCACCACATCCTGGTGAGCAGAACTGCTTGACTTTTCATATTAGATGTGAGTGTGGCCCACTCCGAAAGCTGGGCTCAGAATCACTGCTGCGCGTCGGATTCAAAATGGAAATGGGTAAATGCACTTCTGACCTAAGTAAGAAAACAGGCATTGAGGAACACCCACTGTGCTCACACACATCCTTCTCCTCACTTTAGCTAACTCTGTCTCTTCTTGAGGAAGGTGGTCTCATAGCTGTGAGGCTGAGATGGTTACAAAGCAGTTACTACCTGCTGTCAGATGGCCTGGTGCAGCGGCGGTTGTGTTGCTCTTGTTGCCTTGTTTCTTGGTGACACAGCGTCCCTCAGGTCCCTCCCCGCTCTAAACCATATTAGCTCACTGCTGAGGACCAAACCTGCCCTGGAAGAAATCCTACACTTCCACAAATAGGGCACTCACAAGAAACATTCATAAAGACTAAATGCTGTCATTACAGGTTAAAGAGTTTGCCCTGTAGGTGCTTGAAGTCAGGATGGGGGCCCCCAAAATTTTTTTTGGGGGGGGGGAAAAAAAAATTAAGGAAAATTTTAGAAAAGGGGGGAATAAAATTTTTTTGGGGCCCCCCAAAAAAAAGGGGGGGAGGGGGGGGGGGCCGGGGGGGAGGGGAAAAAGGGGGGGGGGGGGCCCGGGGGGGGGGGGGGGGCCCCAAAATTTTTTCCAAAGGGGAAAAATTTTTTCCAAAAAAAAATGGGGGTTTTTAAAAAAACCCCTTAAAAAAAAAGGGGCCGGGTTTAAAAAAAACCCAAAACCCCTTTTCCCCCCCCCCCCTTTTTTAAAAAAAAATTTGGGGCCCCCAAACCCCCCAAAAAAAGGAAAAAAAAAAGGGGGTTTCTTTTTTCCCCCCCCCCTTTTTTTTTTGGGGGAAAAACCCCCCCAAAAAAGGGTTTTTCCCCCGGCCCTAAAAGGGGGGGGTCCAACCCCCTTTGGGGGGGGGCCCCCCCAAAAAAAGGTTTGGGGCCCCCCAAAATTT
Source organism: Mastomys natalensis (assembly GCA_021653895.1). Classification (NCBI taxonomy): domain Eukaryota; kingdom Metazoa; phylum Chordata; class Mammalia; order Rodentia; family Muridae; genus Mastomys; species Mastomys natalensis. The sequence continues at coordinate 672,404 of JAJTUV010000732.1, read as the reverse complement.
TTTCTTGTTTTTTTCCCCCCCAAAAAAACCCTTTAAAATTTTTAAAATTTTTTAAAAAAAAAAAACCCCAAAAAACCCGGGGAAAGGGGGTTTTAAAAAAAAGGGGGGGGGGGGGGGAAAAAAAAAAAACCCCCTTTTTAAAAAAAACCCCCCCCCCCCCCCGGGGGGGGGGGGAAAATTTGGGGGGGGGAAAAAACCCCGGGGGGGCCCCTTTTTTTTTTAAAAAAGGGGGGAAAAAAAAATGGGGTTTTCCCCTTAAAACCCCCAAAAAAAAGGGGGGGGGGGCCCCGGGGGGAAAAAGGAAGGGGGGAAAAGGGGGGGTTTAAATTTAAAATTTTCCCTTTTTTGTTGGGGGGGCCCCGGGGGGGCCCCCCGGGTTTTTGGAAAAATTTAAAAACCCCCCTTTTTAAAAATTTTTTTTTAATTTTTTTTTTTTTTTATTTAAAATTTTGGGGTTTTTTTTGGGGCCTTTTAAAAAAGGGGGCTTTTTTTCCCCCCCCGGGGAAAAAAAACCCCCCTTTTTTGGGGGGGGGAAGGGAAAAAATTTAAGGGGGGGGGTTTTTTTTGGGGGAAAAATTTTTCGGGGGGCCCCTTTGGGTTTTTCCCCTTTTTCCCCGGGGGGGGGTTTTGGGGTTTAAATTTTTTGGGGTAAATTTTTTTTTTTTTTTTTTTTTTTTCCCCCTTTTTTTTGGTGGCCAAGGGCCCAAAGGAAAAAGGGGGGAAAAAAAATTTTTTTTTTTCCCCCGGGGGGGGGCCCCACCCTTTGGGTTTTTTTTTGGGGGTTTTTTAAAACCAAAAATTTTTTTGGGGGGTTTTTTTGGGGGTTTTTTTTTGGGTTTTGGGGGAAAAAAAATTTTTGGGGGGAAAAAAAAAACCCCCCGTCTTTTTGGGGGGGCCCCCCCCGGGGGGGAATAAAAAGGGGAAAAAAATTTAAATTTGGGAAAAAAAAAAAATTTTTTTTTTGGGGGAAAAAAAATTTAACCCCAAAATTTTTTTTTTTTTTTTTGGGGGGGGTTTTGGGTTAAAAAAGGGTTTTTGGGGGTTCCCCCCCAAACCGGGGGGGTTTTTTTTTTTGGGGGGTTTTTTTTCCCCCCCCCTTTTCCCCCCCCTAAAAGGGGGGGGGGGTTTTTTAAAAAAAAAGCCCAAAAAAACCCCAAAAAGGGAAATTGGGGGGTCAAGAAATTTCTTTTGATGGAAGGATGGGCTTTACTTTAGGGGAAGAGCAGTACAGAGGGAAATGAAAAATGGCTGAGGTGTGTTTCCATATGCTTAAAGGGAAGCATATAGAGGGGAGCAAGGTCTGCTGGATGCAGAAGGAGACGGTAGGGCTGATCTGAGGCTGACCCAGCTCTGGGTTTCAGTTCACACTGACCACTGGCCTGTGACTGTGGTGAAGTTTGTGGCGCCATAACGGTACTTTTGAGCTGAACTTATTTATTTTTATTTATTTATTATTATTATTATTTTTGGTTTTTTGAAACAGGTTTCTCTGTGTAGCCCTGGCTGTCATGAAACTCACTCTGTAGACCAGGCTGGCCTCAAACTCAGAAATCTTCCTGTCTCTGCCTCCCAAGTGCTGGGATTAAAGGTGTGACCACTACTGCCTGGCTTAATTTTTTATTTTTAAGGTAAACAGAACTCTCTAGAAGCTGCAAACCATTTGGGGGCTGCCAAGTTCCTTAGAAAAGCATGAGTTGTATTCTATGGGCATGTAGGCACACAGAAAGATGTTCTCAGGCAATAACTGACTTCCTACAAAGCTCACCATGGTCATTCCTGTGGTGAGTCTTACTGGAGTCAGTTAGTGACTATTAAAAATGATAACACTAAACTCTGAATCTGGAATGATATAAATAAGATTTTAAATGTTATTTTGAGATAGGTTCATATGTAGCCCAGGCTAGCCTTGAACTCATTGTACTATGGGGTGATTTTTGTGCTGGTTGCTTTTTGTTAAATTGATAGAAACTCTGGACGTACCTGGGGAGAGGGAGTTGCTTCCATCCCATTGGCTCTGGGCATGACTATGAGACATTTTTCTTGATTGCTAATTCTTTAGAAAGTCTCAGCCTGCTGGGGGCAGCCATTCCTAGGCAGGTGGGCCTGCATTTTATAGGAAAGCAAGCTGAGCAAACCACAAGGAGCAAGGCAATAAGCAGCATCCATCCACGGTCTCCACTTCAGTTCCTGCATTCACATTCCTGTTTTGAGTTCCTGCCTTGCTTTTACTGATGACCTTAGTTGTTTTAGGTCATGGTATTTATAACAACAACAGAGAACAATCTGGAGCAACCTTGAACTCCTGATCATTCTTATTCCCACCTCCTAAGTGCTGAGATTATAGCTAGAGGTGTGTCACCACGTGTGGTACTGGTGAACCCAGGACTCCATGCTTACAAGGCCAGCTAAACGCACTGCATCCCTAGCCTGACTTCCAATACTGAGACCCTAAGGAACAGTTTAGTTCACAATTGCTGCATGTTTGGAGCGTGTGTCAGTCCAGCAATAAAGTCCAGGCAGAGCAAGCTTTTTTCTGCTCACACTCCATCACTGAGCGACTATTCACCATGTGAGTTGCAGAAGATATTTAAGGCGGTAACTGAGACACTTTTATTCTGGGGTAAGGAAACTGGGGGGTTGCAAAGAATACTGTTTTGGTTCAGTTTGAGTCAAAACTACTTTGTGAAGACATTCTTAACAAAGACTCATCTTGGGGAGTTCCAACAGACAGCACAGGGAACAGATTTCATAAAGGGCTTAGAGTGATTGAGTTGATGAGAAAATGTAACCTTGATTTAATGCAAATTGCTCAGAAAAAAATGGAGGAGGAGAAGGAAGAGTGGAGAGGGAATTCTATTTTCATTATTGACGTGAACTGGGTTGACATTCACATATCCCAAGTTGGGACTGTCTGCACTTAGGCAAGAATAAAATAATGTGAAGAATGTTCTAAAAACTCTGCACTGCAAAATAATTCCCACTGCACACAGAGGACTGAAGCCGGAAACCCAGATGTCCCTGTCTGTTCTGGCGTGTCTTTGAGTTACACGTTTTCATCTCAGGGCTGACTGGTTCCTCCCTTCTCTTCAGACACTACTTAATGTTATTGCTTAGTTTCTACTATGTCATCAAAAAATCTTGTATATTTCTCACTGGACATGAATTAATAATGCTTTACCTGCAACTTGAAGAACTATTAAAGTCATAAAAAAGACAATGAATCTATTTCAGCTCTCTAATAATAATAATAAAAAAAAACCCACAAAAAAAAATCCCCTCCACCTCCCCCCACTGGCCTTCTAGTAAATGCAGAAAACTATGCAAGATTTCTGCAAGGTTCACATTAAGAGTCTCTTAAATAAGTAAGTTAATTAAACCTTGACATTCTGCAACAATTCTGAAAAGTTCTAATTAATTTTTAAACGTGATGTGAGCCCTCAGACTCTCCTAAAGTATCATCCCGCAATCAATCGCAGATCATACCGTGCAGTCAGCTACTGATTTCTTTGCAGTTAGAAATACAAATCTTTGGTCTGGATAGAAAATGTTCTAGCCTGAAGGGAAAAGCCCACTGAGGTCTTAAAAGAGTGGCCAGAATTGTTAATAGTTTTTATTGACTGTTTGTTGTTTCGTTGCCTTGCCTTGATAGTACGCCAAGGGAAGGAAGCGAATGTATTTAACTGTATACTTTGTATTGAACTGTTTACCATAGGCTGTAGCTTTGACTTTTTTGACTGGATAGATTTTTTTTCAACTCATTATGAAGGTTTGAATATTCGCCCCAATAGCAGTCTTAAAGTCTGTCCTTCCTGAATTCCACAGCACTAATGAATAGGAACCTCCTCTTCCCCGGTGTGGACTCAGACGATCTCTTCCCGCTACTCCCGTTGCGGTCACACGTGTGGGGTATAGGAGTTATGTTCTCAGAATAAGAGGCAAAGCTGTGAGGAAGGAGCGAGAAAGCTGAGCAGCCTGGTCTCCGTGCTGGTGGGTTTCTGAAGTGTGTAACTGCCCTCCAGACAATCCTGCTTCATCTGCCAGCGAAAGATTTCCTGATGTGCTCATTAAAAACAAGGCAAATCCAGGGGGTTCCATTCAATTGACTGAATCAGATTCTCTGGAGATGGTGTCTGGAATTTGCATTTTTAAAAACAAGGTGCAGGACTCCATATTAAACGCTAAGTCCCAGTTGGCTGGTGTGGTAGAGTCATCCTGGAAGAGCTCTCTTACCTGTCAACATCTCTAACAGTTACTAGTAGAGACACGTGATTCTCTTCAAATCTGGATCAGCCAGTCTTTGTTTATAGTCGTCTTAGTACCTTTCTGCTGCTATATCAAAGCACTACAGACTGAACAGCTTATAAAGAAGAGGAGGTTTGCATTCCTCACATTTCCAGAGGCGGGAGCACAAGTTTAGGGATACAATAGGCTTGGTGTCGGAAGAGGTGATGTTGTGTGCTCATGTAGCAAAAGGGGGAAACTGGCCATATTCCTTCCATCAAGTCCAGCCAAAAAGATAAGGGCAAATCCCTTAGACCTAGATGCTTCACCTCTCAACAGGGTTGGGAGCCAAGTTTCTAACTCGAATTCTGGGGACTCCTTAGGCCATAACAAGGGCTTATCCAGAGTTACTCACATGCTAATTCCTATGGACCAGAGCCTCTTGTATTTACTGTACTTGAGGCTCCTTTTTGGTTGGAAAATTTCTATAGGACCTCAGGAATGTGGGTATATGAAATAGGTATACAGATAAAAAGAATTGGCTGATAATAAATAATACATACATTGAAGACAAGTTTAGTATAGTGTAACCTTAGCATTTGTTAAAGACAAAAAATTTTCATAATGAGATGACTGTGCTTGTTTATTTTACATCAAGAATTAAATCTTGGCTGAATATTTAATGCAATAGGACACGGGGTGCCTTCAAAGTTTTGAGATTCAACTGATTTCATAATAGCAGAGCTGAGAATGTTTTATGTAAATATGTAGTGGATATGGCAGAAATATCTTTAGAATCATTTCAGAACTTGTGGACATTCTATCCTAATCCCAAGACAAAATTTTCAGAACAATTTTCTTAGTAAGACTCAAGTCAGCAAACTTAAAAATCAAACATCCAAACTCAATATAATCTAATGATCTATTAATTTGTTAGGAATGATAATAGGAAAATATTAAGTCTTTTCTGTAGTTAAATCGCCATGTTTCTACAAAAAGAAAACTTTGGGTGGACAGTGAGATACTGCAGTTCATCTTTAACCTAGCAGAGTGTCTCAGGTAGAGTTATTGGTGTTGAGTGGCATTCTGACACGTACACTGCAAATCATGCACGCTGTGTGCTCAGAACCCCGGATGCAGTGGGGTTTCAGTGTACACATGAGCAAGCACTGCCAGAGACACCATGTTTACTCTGCATTTGGTTTTGCATGAACCTTTGGTTGCCATGCATTAAGAGAGTCTTTATTCTTGCCAATTTTTTGGTGACCTTTATCTATATTCAGCCACAAAATCGCACCAGTGTCTGTTAGGTCAAAACTCCCTACTTACCTTGCTGGAGTAAAGGGAGTCTGCTGGAGTCTCATCTACCAACTTAATACCTATTTATTAATTCACACAACACTCTCTCTGTCTGTCTCTCTCTCTCTGTCTTTCTCGCTACATATACACATATGTACATAACACAACACATATATATAACACACATGTATATATTATATACATACATGTATATATTATATATCATATATAATATATATAATTATACACTACAATTTTCTTAATAAGACTCATATACATACAATTATATATAATATATAATTAATATAAATATAATATATATTTGTAACAATGGCCCAGTACTGGGGACATTTATTAAAGAAACTTTTATTTTCCGTTTTGGTACGCTTTGGAATTGTGCTGTGTGACTGCTATCCCTGTGGGAAGCTTTAATTTAGATTGATTTGTTTAGGAGCAGTAAGTGATCATTTATTTATAGAGATCAACATGCAGTCTGAGTCTAAAACATGTTTGTCTAGAAATTAATGAAGGTAGCAGGGTGGGCTGTTAACTTTTACTGATTAGAGCTAATGAGGACGCAGGCTCGTCTGAGGAATCTTGGTGTGGCATCAAGGGGTCCCTCAAAGAACTTTGCAAGCCATGTGCTTCAGTGAAGGTGGGCAGACAGGTCCCTGCAGCATGAGTGCACTGAATGGGGCACAGCTGAGGATATTTATCCAGATGCCAGAGCTTCTGGTCTTGTAGAGGCAAACCATGGAGCTGTGCCAAGACATGGCTGGTTCACCTTTCTCTGGCTGGAAGCTATAATGCTGTCCTCTGTGTTACCAGAACAGATTCTCCTCTATCGTGCCATTTGTGGTGCTGGGACCTCACACCAAATCTCTAGTGGCTTAAGCTTTAATTCAGGCAGACATCAGGTCCCTTAATATGAGAAATCGTTCTCGTATAGGGAAGGAATTCAGATGAAGGCCGACCAGTGGTAGAATGCAATCGTCTACTACAGGTAAAGAGATCTGGTTTCTGCACTGACAGTTCTATGACTGTGCAGGAGAAGTATTCACACTCTCTTGTCTCTCAGTGATTTCTTTCCATATATTTGCATCTAAAAGATTTTTTTTAACCTTGTCATTTATTTATGTAGTTAAAAGTAAATATTGATTTGCTAAACTCAATTATTCTAAGTATTGAAAGTTAACAAAGGGGCATGGAGTTTCCTCTCCTCTTGCTCAGGTATTGTTTGGAGTGGCATAGAAGTGATGTATAAATATTATCAGAGGTGGGAGAGAAAGAGAGAGAGAGGGAGAGAGAGATAGTTCATGGAAGCAGACATGACAAGTTGAAATTTAAAGGGATGGATGTCTGAGATGAACATTAAACATGTGGAGATGGCAGAAAAATTATGTTACATGAGGAAAAGACAAGGAAAGCAGTGTGACTGTAGGAACAGCAAGCTACAGCACTGTAGCTATGTAGATAAGGCAGGAAACCCCAGTTCTACCAACTGACAGATGAGTCTTCTTGACTTTGTGGTCCAGGGTTGGTGGTTTGGTTTTCTGTTCACAATTATCAAGGAACTATTAGGGACTGTTTTGACTGTGAGAAATGGTAGAAATTCAGTTGTGATTGAGGGAAATCAACCTGGTAATATTGTGTAACCTGGAAGAAACTGGAGTCAGAGAAATTACTTAGAGATGATATAATCTAAAATGAAAATATTAAGGCCCTAATATGAGTTTTGAGCTGAAGTCAGCATTAAGAGCAAAGACGGCTCACAACTGATCAAACTGCAAATAACAAGGGTCTTCGGGGCGCTCTGCCAACAATGCGACATCTGTATCACAGACTCTTCTCCCAAGACTCGTGGGACAGAGAAAGAAGAAAATGATTGTAAGCGCCGAGGTCAGAGAGCACAGTGTTTCCTGGACAGGACAGCACACTCATAAATCCACAGTCATGTGACTCACCATTCCGACATGAAGCAGGGTGGAATCATGACACCCCACACCTGACTAAGGAGCTCTTGAAAGTTGATGGCTGGATGGAGAGTTTGCTTTCTTTAGCGATGTGGCCGATGTGGATGATGTGGCCGATGTGACCCCGTGTGGAGCCCCTGGTAAGTTAGTCATGCTCCTGTGGATGGCTCTATACCCAAGTGTATTTGGGCAACAGTAACTGGACTCGTTGAGTTATTAAAAAAAAAAACAAACAACAAACAAAGGCTTGAACTTGGGAGGAGGAAATGTAGGAGGACCTCAGAGGAGATGAACAGAGAGTAGGGGGTGAACATGATATAAAAAATACATGGTATTTACACATTAAAAATCCTCATAGGATTAAATAATATTAAAGAAAAGATAGGGATTTGAGAGGTATACTTTATAAGAGTACAGTCTGATTAAAAAATCCTATTTGTATTTGGTCAGAATGGTAAGAAAAGAGGTTCCCAATGAAGTACTGACCACAGATAGCCCTTGGAAGATCAATGAGTGAATGTGGACCAGCCCTTTCCTGTCTATCATACTATAACACACCACATAGCTACTAGCTGAACAAGAGGCCCAGCGTTTGTAAATGAGAACAAGTTCCAGCTCTGAGAGTTGGATGGTCCTGCTGTCTTCACTCCCACTAGAAAGCGGACGGACTGTTAGATCTAACACGTTTCCTAATTAAATTGGCCTATCTGCTTTGCTCAAAAGCATTTGCGTTCTGGAGAAGATAATTGTCTGTGCCGCCTCTGTCTGTCCTTAGGCCTCATCCCTTGATTGCTGAAGGAGGTTCCTTCAGAATGAAACACTTCTGGAGATTTATAGACTCCAGGACTCTGCAAGGCGATCTGCCATCTGCCACTTCCCGCAGTTAATTTACCCTTTCTCTCTATTAATTGTTTTAGCTTACTGAGTTCTTTGCTATTCAAAAATCTTTTATTATTGTACTAATCTGTCAACTAACAAATGTTGTTGACACCCCTATTCTGTCCTGGTTCCGGGATTACAGAGACCATGGCTTGCTCATCCCAGCTTGGCCTTGCTTGCTTCCCGTGTCACACTCTCTTCTTGCTCTGCTCTTGTCTCACCGTCTACCTGCTTGGTACAGTAAAGTTGCTATCTAGTCTCAACTTTGGGACATGATATGCTAAAAGAGATATGGGACACAAGATTTTTAACAACCTGGAAAGAAGGTGAAATGTTATCTGAAATACTAAGTTTCTTAGTTGTGGTGGCCCATATCTGTCATCCCAGTGTGTGGGACGTGGAGGCAGGAGGATCTGGTTCAAAGCCACCTTTGGCTACATAGCAACTTTGAGACCAGCCTGGACAACAGGAAACATTATCTTAAAACAAAACAAACAAACAAAAGCTAATTAATTAAATTTATTAAATGTGCTTAGTAGGATAGTATTATTATTTTCAATGTTTCTTGTCACCAAAGAGTTTCTGCTTTGGGAGTGTGCATTTATCTGCTTGTACTTTTCCAGTGCATTGGGTAGACTTATGTTGTCTGCTGTGTTGGGTAATGAGTGGGCTCACTGAATCCCTCTGGTAAGCACCTTACAAGAAAGAAATACCCTTAAGAGCTTATAGTCTAGAACCACATCCCATTCCTGGAGATTTGGTTGTAACATGATTTTCTTCACACTTTAATAGTCCAGTCTTCTTAGATGTTCAAATCCAAGGCCAACACCCACAAAATCAGTTCTTAGATATTCAAATCCAAGGCCGACTCTGACAAAACCAGAGAGCCTTTCTCTGTCAACTACTCATTTCCTCATCAATACGCTCAGGCTCCTGCTGTTACACTGGGGAATTTCTACTAAGATATGATTCTGCATCGATACTTAAAATTATAGTAGGATAAAATGTCAGAATATGGCAGAGGCTGTGGGGGGGAGCTCTTAACCTCTGGAAGCACAGCGCACTCTTTGAGAACAGTTACTTCTACACACTTGGCATTATGTGACGATGCACAGGAACAAAGCAAAGTCTCACGACACAGAACTTTACACATCCAGACGTTCGAAGCAATGGGAGATAAAACACTTCCTCCCCTTGCAGGTTGTTTTAATTTGGGGATGCACATTGCTTCAGCAGTGCAAGAGACATGAGAAACAGCAAAGCTTAGTTCACAGTCCCAGGGGACACACAGGCTTCCTGTGCAGCGACACCTCTGCCCCTCCATGTTGTCACTGATGCTTCATTCTGGGTAACAAACCATAGGAAGCTAATTAGTGTTTTAAATGGAAAACAGCAGTTCATTAGGATTGACTAAAGGGTTCTTGGCAAAAATTCAATCTAATAAGTATGCAAGTGTGAGTGTGTTGCTCGCAAAGTCTGTCCCAAGCTTTCAGGGGTGTCACTTGTCAGTGCAAATCCCCTTTGACAGCTGATAAATGGTAGGGAACAGGGCGTGTAGAGCTGGAGGCAACTCTAAAAGGCTAGCTGGTAGGCTGGCAAGAGAAGTGGTCAAACCCCACACAGGATGCTTCTTCTTTACAATCTCAATCCATATAGACCCTTGTTAGGACTCTGAGCCTAGAAATAGGCTAACAAGGGAAACCGGGGAAATACCTCTGTCTGTCCAGTGCCCACCTTGCAAGTATGAGGACATACACTTTATTCCCAGCACCCATGAAATGGCCAAGTCTGAGAAGCATCACCTGCAGGTCACTGGGGTTCATAGGTCAGCCAGCCTAATCTAACCAACAACAGAGATCCCAGTGAGCCCCAATTCAACAAACAAGATCAACAGGTCTTGAGGATACCACCCCTGGGTGACCTCTGACCTCAAACACGTACACATACTAACCCCAGACATGCGTACTCCTCCCAGTAGAGATAGGACAGTAGAAATATATCCTTTGGAGGGAATAAGCAAGGGTTAAGCAATAGGTTGAGGATATTGCTTTCTCGTTTGTGCCAGATCAATACTTTTGATTACACAGCTGAGGTAAGAGACTCATTAGCCAAGCAGACACCCACCTAACTTAATTCCAGTGGACATCCCACACCTGGAGGAGGTGTAGATTCTGCTGTTTGCTGAGAAAGCGTGACCTTACTAAGCAGATTGCTAAGCATTGTTTTACTGCGAGCACATGAGATTACCTCGGGCGTGAGAAATTGCTGCAGGTGTTCGTTCCAGGGAGAAACTGTAGCTTTCTGATCTTTCTCAGGCAGCCAGAATAACCCAGTCCACTCCAGAGAATGCTTTGAGAAAGGAATCAGGATTTAATTTCAAGTAGCTTAAGACTTGAGGATTTTCAGAGTAGAGCCAACAGAGGGAAGGTTCCGCTGCTTGGCGATTGCTTGCTTGTTCTTAACACATAGGCTTCAGGGATGGGAAAAGGCATTTCTCATAAGTGGGTCTACAGTAGAACATGATTGTGGTTAGTGGAAGACTCAGAGTCAATATCTAGACTCAAGTTCCTGCTGTGCCAATCAGTCTTTCTGGCTCCTGGAAAGATTCTCCTGGTCTCTAGTGAGCCAGTCCCTTGTCTGCAGTCAGAAAAATAAGGTTTCCTTCCTACAGGTACAATGACACTCTCAAACATTCTAATAGCTTCTCTCTCTCTCTCTCTCTCTTCTCCTCTCTTCTCTTGTCTCTCCTCCTCGTGTTGTGTGTGTGTGTGTGTGTGTGTTGTACTAATGCATCTGCAGATGTGTTCACTTCTGTGTGAAGGCCATGAAATTAAACTCAAATCTTTATGTTTGTGCAATAAACACTGACTGACCCACTTCCCCAGACCTAATAGCCTATTACTTCATAGTCCATAAATGACTTTTCTCTATGTCTGTCAGTGACAAAGACACATCCCCAGGTCCAAGGCTCTGCAATCGCATCTGTTGTATATGGGCAAGTTGGTTTGAAGTTTTGCTTATTGGCCTAAAGTAAATACATTGAAGTTTCTTCTCTCAAGTTTATCCACACAAGTGTTTTGAGGTGGAGCAAAGCTAACTTGTTATGAGACTATTCTATTTTCAATCATTGCTGCCATTCATTAAAGATCTTTCTCATGCAGGATTTCTTCAGTCTGAGAGACTGACTGAGAACATGACAGTGTCTGAGCTACAGCCTTGGGAAAAGTTTGGATGTCTTATGATTCATCTGATTCAAAGCATACCTCCTGAGGACTATTTGGGCCACTGACGTCATTTTATTCCACAGGGCATTGGCTTTTCTACATTGGCTCGTTCAAATTTTACATCACAGGTCTCTGGGCTAAAAATCATAGTATGTCATTCAAAGCAAAAGCAAACCACACACACACACACACACACACACACACACACACACAACAATTATCTTTGACTAAATACTTCCTTTATATTTTTAAGATTTAATAGAGAGAGAGAGAGAGAGAGAGAGAGAGAGGAGAGAGAGAGAGAGGAGAACATCAGAAAACATCTTTGTGGATTTAACTCTTTCTTTCTATGCTTCATGTGTCCCTGGGACAGACCTCAGATTTGTACATTAAGTGCCTTTATTTCCTGAGCCATCTCGCTGGTCATCCCTGAGAACTCCTTGAGTTCAGAGATTTTGTAGAGTACCCTGAATCATAGCTGCCATAACCACTCCACAGCCTTCTCTCTGAACCGTGTTCTGGTTACACGGTTGGGATTTCCGTGGAAATCCTGGTTGGTGGATGTGTTCACACTTCACATGATTCTCCAAGGAACCCTATTCCCAACTGAAGAACAGTATTTTTATAAAGTGGCTTCTGATGAGTGGCATATTTACCTTTTTTATCCCCAAGCCTTTGTGAACTGGGTGTGTCTAGACTTTGACTCACTCTCTCCCCACAGTAATGCAGCCGAGATTCACATAGTTGTGAGTGGCTGGGAATTTGTTACAAAATGGCTGCCTTTAAAATTTTTTTTTAACTGTGTGTTTGTATATATCTTGAGTGTGAGTGGTGAACTTCTGTGATTGTGTTCACCTATGAAGTTACCATAGTCATACTTGTCTGTGCTTGACTTAAGTCCTGGAAAACTTTTAATAGCATTTAAATCTGGAGGATTAACAAATTCCTTAGCATTTGCCGGCTGAAAATATCTTTATTTCACCTTCATTTTGAAGGATGTTTCTGCCGGCAGAAGGTCAAATCTTCGTTGCTTTTTCTCCTCCATGCTTGAAGGGTATGATCTTTGTGTCAGGTCTCTGCCAAGAAACTCAGTCACCTACCTTACAAATCAGCGTCTTTCCCAGTGCACTGGAGATTTTATTTTCTTCTCTGCTGCTTTTGACCAGTCAGAATTAGAGTGAGATTCCTGGCATGTCCTGGTCTTCCTCATTGCCCCATATTTTTCTGCCTGTGGTTGTTGAGATTCTTGGTTTTGTGGTATTAATTTTTTTTTCAAAATTGGAAATCTTCTGTACATGACTGCTTATTTTTTTTTTTTTATTTTGGGAGGCTTGTTAATTGTGTGTTAACTTGAAGATAAACATGCTATTTTAACTGACATATGAGTCCACAAACACTATTTATGGTGTATCCTAAAACCATCCTTACAGTGTTCCTGTAATATTCTCAGGTACATATACATTGTGTAATGTCTACTAGGTTCCATGTGTCTTTTTGTCTTCCCTGCCCAACTTTTTAGTCATTGGTGTGTGAAACAGATTGGGTGGTTTTGTATCAGTGTAGCTATTTTGTCAATTGATTTTAAGAGCTCTGAAATCTATGGTTCTCCCTCTGTGGTCTGGAAAGTTCCAGGCTCTGCTCAGGGACATTGAAACGCTCACCTGGCTTGTTCCACTTAAGGAAATCCAGTGCGCTGAGAACTGATTCTTGCTCTGCTTCTCCGTTATAGGTACATTCTCTTCTTGGAAAAAAAAAAAAAATCTCAGTGTGTTCTTGTGTTAGTGCAAATGCCCTTGCCACAGTCTGTACGGGAAGACATGCCGTCATGGTAGGGGTGTCATGTGTCATGGTGTTACCAGGAGTGTGGGGTTCCTTGCTTACATCCCAGCAGTCCAGAAAGCAGAAGCCAGAAACAGGGACCAGATTATAAAGCCTCAGGGCCACATCTAGTGACCCACTTGCTCTTCTGAGGCCCCACCTTCTAAGTTTCCACAGTAACCCAAAATACTGCCACCAGCTGGGGACCAATGTTCAAGCACATGAACCTCTAGGACAATTCACATTCAAACCATGACAATTTGCTAATTATACACTGTCGTGGCATCTGCAGGTTTTCTTCATAAGCACTGGGCACAATTTGTAATTATATTTTTATTTGTGTGCTTATTTTCCATTGCCCATCTGCTTGGTAGCCTGAAACCTCAAAGAGGACAGGAATTGTGCCTGTTTTGAACATCTTTGCATTCCTAAGCTTGGACAGATGGTAGATACTTAATGAATATTTGCTGGCTATTTATTGGGTAAGACTGGGTAAGGTTGAAATGTATACACTGTAGCAAACAGAATACAAACCAAGCATTAATGTTAGTGAAATGCCCAATACAAGAATGTTAAAGAATGTTCCTTCTACTCTGCTGTATTTTTAGTGAAGTACGTTTAATGTGAGGGGCAGACACAGTGGCAGGTCTGAGCTAAGGTTATCATTGCTGTAGCACTTTAGGGAGTGTCCTTTAGGGACTCAGTCATTTTGTCAATTTAAAAATGATTGAACTGGGTGTACTGGGTCACACTCACAGTGCAATCACGTAGAGCTAAGGTAGGAGGATCGTCTCGAGTCCCAGGTCAGCCTGGGCTACAGATTAAGATCTGTCTCTAAAATTTACACAACGTAAAAATAAACATGCATCATATTTTAGTTGTGGAATTTGAAAAACAGAGACACTTCCCCGCACTCTTTACCTCTTTCAGCTAATGTCTTTCTGGAGAGGGTTTGGGATTTCATCCTTGGACTTTCCTCTCTTTGTAGGTGTTATGCGTGTTAATCCCCACATTTGCTTTTAGCACCAGCTCCATGTGTTCAGTGCCCTCAGAGCACAGGAAGGCTTCACTCGGAAATCTCATCTCTGTCCAGAAGCACTCAACACAGGTCTTCCAGCCCTGTTGGTTAGGATGGTGAGCACAGTGAATTCCTTGTATGGTCATCTACAGCTCCTCCCCTGGCATTTCCTTGACCGAGTTTCTGTCTTGCTTCACAGTGAGACTACACAGTTCCCCAAATGAACCCCTACATCTGTCCAGTTATTCTCAAGGCTGCAGCCAGATTGATTTTTGTAAAACATACATGGTTTTCCTGCTTAGAATTTTTAAAGCTGTGTCACTCTGGTATTACAGAAAAAAAAAATTCCACCCAGCCTTCACCCCAAATCTCCTTCCTTTCCTCCCTGCCTCTCCCATCCTCCCTGCCTCCCCCATCCTCCCTGCCTCCCTCATCCTCCCTGCCTCCCCATCCTCCCTGCCTCCCCCATCCTCCATGCCTCCCCATCCTCCCTGCCTCCCCCATCCTCCCTGCCTCCTCCATCCTCCCTGCCTCCCCATCCTCCCTGGAGCACTCTTCCTCAGCTTCATTTTTTCTACCTCAGAAGCATCTCATGTTTTGTCCTTCCTGCCCTGAACACTAACCCTTCTGAGCCTTCATCCACTTGATTCCTGTCTGTTGGCAGCTCATGAGTGTCTTCTACCCACAAAGCTGAGTCAGGTTTCCTTGTCCACACTTTTGTGAGACCTCCCCTCTATGGTGCCTCAACATACTAATTCAATAATGACTCATATTTAGTTGTCTGCATCCTTCTCTTAAGCTCCAACAAAGCAAGTCCTCTGTCTGCCTTACTCCTTGTTGACTCTGATGCCTGAATGGTGTAGAATACAGTAAGAATTCCACAAATATTTCTGGATTTGACAAACCTTTGTAAGGTTTCCCAGCACATACTTGCCTCTGTAAAGAGGAAAAAGGCATCTGAAAAATGATATGTTAATAAATTAACAGATCCAAACATACTATAAAGACTCAAACTTGACCTTGCTTCTGTCATTGTTCAATGACAGTCTTCTAGAGAAAAAAAAATAAAGAGGATTATGGACTATTAAATGAAGAATGTTTGGAATAATGGTTATTTTTGGCAACTACAAGTTTATGTTCAAATCCAGAAGGGCAAGGGAGTCGTGGGCCAATACAGATGCTGGATGAAGGGAGCGAGTTGAGGTTCCCTTCTGATGGTGAGATGAGAAGCAAGGGAGCTTGAGCTCAGAAGAACTATGACAGGAGATGCTGGGCAAGGTTGGTCCCCATGGCAGATTGCTGAGACGGTGTAGCTTGCAGTCCATGGCAAGATCCTGGACTGTCTACCTTGGAGTATGCAGCAACAGAGTCTTCACGAAGTCATGAGAGATTTTTAAAATACATACCACAGAGTGTAGATTCCTGGCTTAAAGGGACAAAGAGAGAAAGAAAGAAAAGAAAAGAAAGGAAAAGAAAAGAAAAAAGAAAGAAAGGAAAGGAAAACCGAGGGTTCCATAGTTCCTTTTGTGATCATACCCCAAAGGACCAAAGACCTGTGTAGTCACACCTCGGGAATGTTCCACCATCTTCCATCAGTACCATTGCCCATGCGTGTCACTGTAGTGAGCAAGCCCTTAGCTCTCAGGTCTTTGGAGGTCATTGCAGATCTAAATGCTAACATATTATTAACCACTCCTGAGGAACCCTGGAAGTACCTCACACCACTTTCCAATGTGGCCACAATGGAGGCTACATTTCCATATGAATTTTGGTGGTAACAAGCCAATTTTGTAGGATATGTTGTGCCTTGTCAAAGACAAGGTTTGTAGAGGATGCACCTTCATGGATATGCTAAGTGTATAAATTGTTAATATGCATGTTCATGCCAGAGCAAGAATTTTGGAGGCATACTTTTGGTTTAGGGTCTACCTGATAGAGGCCCAACTGAGGAGACATAAAATTAATTTCGGGCAGATTGCCAACTTGGACTTGATTTGCCTTTCTATATATAGAAAGATTTGTGTGTGTTAAGCTCAGAGTGCCAAGTGGGAGAACCTAAATATTTGAAAAGACCCAGGATTTAATCACAGAAGTAGTTGATCACAGACTTGTCCCTACCTTGTCCTATAAGGTCAGAGAATTTAAGCCCTTGTTCATTGAAATGTGATTTTTCTCTTTTATTGGTGTGTTCAACAAGCATTTGTAGAATCCTTAGATAGAAGATGAAGGCATAGTTCTTGCACTGAAAGCCAAGTAAAACCAAGGTGACAATGTTATTGCATAAAAATAATAAATAAATAAGTTATTTTCCTCTTCAAAACTAAGACCATAAAATCTGTTCTGTTTAATTACTCATCAGAGGTATGTTGAAGACTGCCATCAATCATTTGGTGTTCAGGCTGAAAGCTCACACGGGACTCATAGTCACAGTGAGCTGTCATTCAGCGGAGCCCACTGCTGTCTGAGGATGGGGCTGACATTGAGCTGACAGTTGTACTTTGGCATATTGAAGGGTTATGGATCCCGCATCTGCTCCACCACAGGCAGGGCATAGGAAGTTGACCACACGTACCTCACGCTGTCGCAGGGTGGGTGTTGGGCCGTAGGGAAGCCCCAGGACACCACTCCAGGGGTGGAGAAGCACAGTCTGAGGTGCAGGACAGCCAGAGCTGGCTCTGGGGTCCCAGAGCCTGAGAAGATGCTGAGGCCATATGGTTCCAGGCACCACTGGAAGCGGTAGAAGAGCTTAGAACAGAGTGGAAGCCTGCAGGCTGGATCTGGCCTCGGGTAAGGTGGGGGAAGGGGGAACTCCAGCTGTCCCTCCAGGAGTCCTTGGCTTGACAGTGGTGGTGGGCTTGAGCTTGGGCTTGGTGACAGCAGTGACTGGGAGCACAGAGAGTCAGCCTATGGGAGATTAGACAGTGGCTCTATAGCGAAGGCCTTCTCCATGGCTCCCCACAGCAGATTCCGATGAAAAGAGGCAGTCTATGGTTTTAAGGCATTTATTGTCATGGTGGAAAGTAGATGTGCAAAAGCATACCCCACTTCTCAGGGTGGGCCTGAGGTTAAATACCTTTTGCAGCGAGGAATGTCTGGGAAGGAAGTTTATTAGCTAAGCGCTCCAGGCCTTTAGGTACCTCATTAAAATGGAGATCTGTCTTAAGCCTATGTAACCACGGGTCATGTCCTCCACATGAAGAGAGGTTTGGGGCGTTGCCCTTACATGACTGATGGCCACAAATCTGTGGGAGGCTGTGGCTATGACAGGGGCCTGGTGCCTAGGAACAGGCAAAGCACCTACAGTCCCTTCAGGGTCTCTGGGCTTCGAGCCTTAGCTCAACTGGGGACCAAGCTACCTTTCACAGTCCCACAGCATATATTGTAATATCTGTGTAAATCAGCAATGAAACCACCAAATGTATCATTTTGGCAAATGTATCATTTCACTAAATGTATCGTTTTAGCACAGCAGCTACTCAGAGTGAAGGTGGGAGAATAAACCAGAGAGTTCTACCTCTCATCTATGGAAGGGTCTGGGAAAGAGGGACAATAGAGAGAAACAGGGGAGATCAGTTATTAGACATGGATAAAACGTTTCAACAAGATCTTGTGCTTCGGACAATCAATATATGCTAATATTTTTAAGGAGTACACACGAGTGCTTCATCCCCATCTCCTTCTCTCTTCTCTCTACAGACTGAGTTCCCATCTCCTTGACTTTCTTTGCCTTGAGGGATGTCTTTGCTCTGTGTATTAATCTTGCTCCCGGTTCAGTGACTTGAATGAAAAGGCCCTTGATTCCTCTATCGCGAGGATTACTCTTCTTCCCTTATCTTTCACTCTGGATGCCCAGTGCTCTGCTTGCTAATGGAAACCTTTTCTTTGCCCTCCTGGACGGCAGGGCTAATTGTTTTTGCCCTCTGACCTTAAGGTGAGCTTAATTATTTAGCAAACCTTGTTATCCTCTGACGTGATCTTTAACTTTCGGTTTTTCTTTAGGGGAGAAATTACAACGTTGACAACTATCAATGTGCAGTTTTCTTTGCGTTTCTGTTAGGCTTCGTACTTGCTTGGTATCCTATCATCTATCAATTATCTTAGGCCGTATTTGGGTGAGTAAGCTGCAGATTGGTATCTTCTTTATGTAATTTTGCATTTTTAGCTATGTGACGTTAAAGCTGGCAAACTGTGCTTCTGAAGTTGGCTTGGAATTTGGGACATACGTTTGGCTCAAGTCTCCAGGCATTGGCTTCACATGTGAACTTGGAATCACACATTCCATCGTCTTCAGCGATCTTTCATGTGAATGTCCTCCTCATGTCAGCACCTGTTGTCTAAAGATTCTGTGGGACTGAATTCCAGCCCACCGTTGGGCATGGTTGCAGGGAACTTAATTACACTTTTCCCAGTCCACCACTGAGTGGGTGCTAGGCTTCAGGGAGGTGCCGGGACACCGCTCCAGGGATAGGAAACACAGTCTAAGATGTGGGAAAGCCAGAAGCTGGTGGTCCCTAGCTTCCGGCACCCCCAGTTGCAATTGGAGAACTGCACAGAAAAATCAGGAATGAAGTGTTGAGAGTCCCGGGGCCTGAGACGAGGCCGAGGCCCTGGTGGTTCTCAGACTCTTGGACATCCAGGCACCACTGGGAGTCATGGAAAGGCTGAGAACAGAAGAGGTCCAAGAGCTGTTGTTAAACTGCAAGTGAAAATAAGCAATGCTTTGTTAGGAAATCCGAGCTGCCTTACATATCTGCATAGCAGTAATTGCTTGTTTGAAATTTATTAGCAAGATGGCACATTTATTGTCAAATATGTCTTTTTATTTACTTCCTCTTGTCTGCCACCCATTGTCTAGATGCCACAGCATCTTTGAGGAATTGGTGTGCTATGTTTCCTTCCTTTGAGATGTCTTTTAAAATGTAGTTGATATCAATGTGGGTAAAATACCCACTTACATCCTAAAATGCAGAGAACCCGTATGCATACACTATTGGTTTACACTATAGTGTCAAGACATTTAGGACAAATTAGATTTGAACTTTTGAATCAGGGATAAAATAATGAAAACGAGGAAAATTAAAATATGGGTGAAGAATTATAATATATGTCTGCATTAAGTGTATGTGAGTATTGGCACAGGGTATTACCCATAGCAGGGAAAGCTACACTGAGTATGCTTGACCTTGGTGCAGGTTCTAAGGTGGTACTGGGTACTCCTGAGCACTTTCCTGCAAGAAACATTGTATCAGCACATTGTTTTGTGAAACACATTAGAATGTCTCAGGGTACAAATCTGCTTGACAATTCAGGTCAGTACCCAAAGTAGCAATAATTTTTAGAGATAATTTTTAATTGCTTCAATTAAATAATTAAAATAGCTTTGTGTTGTATTCATTTATTTAACTCAAATGTTTTTGAACGATCGCTGGCAGCTAACTATGTGGTACTAGGAGAGGAAGCAATTGAGAAAAGGTGGGGGAGGGTGAATGGAAGGAAGAAAGCAGAGTCCAGGGGAGAGGTGGAGGAGGAAGAGAAGAGGGGGAAAACCCTACCTCCTCTTTACCAGTCCCTTCTTTTGTCTGGCATCAATGCCCCGTGTTGGAGGCTCCTGTGTTATCAGGGAAAAAAGCATTCACTTCGATAAAGGCTGCTGTTGTGGTGAACATATCCCCAATTTCTTTCGGTAACCTGTGACAGAGCTTCAGCCTGGCTTATGGAGTGAAGACACATTTATAATTGGTGTCCAGTGTCCTCAGAGAATGAGAGGTGGAGCTGGCTTGGAGCTTTCTGACTTTCAGAGCTTAATCTCGCTTGTCCTACATGTATCTCTTTCCAGACTGAAAGTGTTCAAACTGGCCGCATTCCACAAGACATCCATTATTTCCAAGTACTAATGCACAGTGTTTGTTTCTTCTTTCCCATAGTGAGTGTGGGGCTTTTCATCCTGTAGACACTGGCTGCCCTCATGCCCATCTTGTCTCCTCTTTCAAAATGCTCTTCACATGAGGAACACACTTTCTGGCTCCTTCTTCATTACCTTACTCTGAGCTCTAATAGCATTGTGTTTTGGTTTTGTTTTTTCTTAATTGTGTGTGTTTGTGTGTGTTTGTATGTGTGAGTGTGTGTGTGGGGTGTGTGTGTGTGTGTGTGTGTGTGTTTATGTGCGCATATGTGAAGGTCAAAGATTATCAACAACTGTCATTACTCAGGTAATGTCTACATTTTTTTTTCTTATCTAGGGCCTCTCTCTGACCAAGTGCACTAGGCTGTCTAGCTGCCATGACCAGAGAGCTCTTCCTCTGCTTCCCTGGTATGGGAATTACAAGGCTGTACTTGTGATGGTTAGTTTCAACTGTCAACATGATATAATCTATAATCACATGGGAAAGGAATCTTTTTGAGGCACTATCTAGACCAAATGGAGCATCTATGTGAGATTGTCTCAGTCTTGCTAATGGAGGTGGGAAACTCACCCTGAATGAGCAAGGCTCAATTGCTTGGGTTGGTTCCAAAGAAGGAATGATAAAGGTGAAAGGGAGCTGAGTACAGTTCTTGCTCCAGATGATGGATACATTGTAACCACCTGCATCAAGCACCTGCATCTTCCTTGATCTCTCTACATTGATAGATGGTAACTTGGAACTGTTCTCGCTTCAGATGGTGGATACATTGTAACCACCTGCATCAAGCACCTGCTGTCTTCCCTGATCTCCCTGCATTGATGGATGGTAACTTGGAACTGTTCTCGCCGCAGATGGTGGATACATTGTAACCACCTGCATCAAGCACCTGCCATCTTCCTTGATCTTTCTACATTGATGGATGGTAACCTGGAACTGTGAGCCAAATTAGCCCTTTCTCCCTTAACTTGCTTTTGCAGAGTGCTTTATCACAGCAGCATGAAGAGAGATTAAAACACGCATTGTTCGAGTTGGAGCTTCTATTGCTGAGATAAAATCCCATGACCATAGGCAACCTGGAAAGGGCTTATTTCATCTTACAACTCTCAGAAGTTGGGGCAAGAACTCAAGGGTGAAACCTGGAGGCAGAAACTGAAGCAAAGGCCACAAAGAAGCACTGCTTAGCTGCTGCTCCTTATGCTTGCTCATGTGTTCAGCATTATTTTCTTCAATTGAGGTTCCCTCTTTCCAAATGACTAGCTTGTGTTAAGCTCACAAAACACTATCTGGCACAGCCACTATGCAGGCTTTTTGATCTCGGCCATCCCTCTAGCCTAGATGGAAATCATTTTTCTTCTACTGCATTTTCTGTGAATTACTGGAATTAGAAAACAGATTACTTACTGACGCAGAGGATAGTGAGTTGGTTTCTTTCCAGCGCCTGATCATGATGTTCAGAATGGCTAGCCATTGGCTTCTGGAGATTTCTGCATTTGAGAACATAGCTTCATGTTTTCATAGACGTGGTAACTGTAGGTTCATTTTGGACCTGAGTGCTCCAGGATGCTTTCACAGGACTACCTGCTGGGGAACATGCAGTCTTCTGTGTGGTGTCAGTGTGTTCATTTGTCCTCACAGTTCCCAGTCCAGTGTTCTCTAGCCCCCCAGCCTTGTTTCAGCATCTTGCAGCCACCAGGCTCCTTTCCTAATGTGGGCTCTCTGTCCACGTTTGTTCTTTGGTGAGTCCATGCTGTCTCGTGCCTTGTGCTTCCTCTGCACAGCACCTACATACCACATTTGCAAGGAAATGTTAGCATGCTTATTGTTCACAACCTGCCAGCCTAATGATTAAAAACAACTCCTGATTGTCCATGTGGACAGCCTGGCATTGAACCCAGCCTGAGGTTGGTGCATGCTCACTGTGTGGATGAGGAAATCAAGGAAGAAGGACATAATGAATCTCACTCAGTTCTTTCCTTGAGTAATGAGCTCATAACCACCCATTCCTCAAGTGACACAAGCCTAATATCATATCAGTTGTGAACGCATATCTCTGTATCAAGGATCAGTCAGCAAGGTGGAAGCCAGGACTTGGTGGGGAGGGAAATTTGGCTGACTATAGAGGCAGCTATGTGGTCTACTTCAGTAAAATGTACATGGAAAGATAAGGTAGGAGTATAGGCAGGCAGTAGCAGCTGAAGAGAGTTTGCCCTGACAAACTGGGCACAGCAAAGGCAGCTTCTGACAAAAGAATATGCTGGGAGCCCATAGAGATATTAGGTGATCTCTTTCCTTGAAGAGAGGCCCAAGTCAGAAAACTGGAATCCAGAGGCCCAGAACCAATAATCAGGGCTGGCAGAAGTGAGGTGGGTCCTTAGTGTGAGTGAGGGGAACTGGATTTATGGGCACAGACACTGAGGCAAACACACCTCTATCACTGGAACTTACAGCAAGGTGAGGATATTTCAGGGCCAGATGCATGCTGGGAGTCATCCCCAACACCTGAACCACAGGCGTGAACTGGCGTCAGGGCCATCCTGAAAACAGCAGCCTTGAGTTTTAGTTTTGAATATTCTAAACAGTAACATGTATTATGCTCATCAAAAATTGACCCTGTGAGAAGAATTTTGTTTTCTTTCAATATCTATTAATTTTTCGTTAAAATAACTGTTACTATAAAGTGGTTTTGTGACTATTGCAGAAAGTTAAAAAATACATCAAAGCAAAATGAAACTGAACAGAGACACACATACCAGACATCTATAGACAATGTTGGTCAGATTTACTATCAAGTTTGTCACTATTTACAAGAATAAGCTTTAGTAACAGCCAGATGTGGTGCTGCACACCTGCAACTCAGTATGAGGGAGGATACAATAGGTGGATCCCTAGGCTTGCTGGCCAATCATTCTAGCTGAATTTATGAGCTCCTGGTTCCTTGAGGACACTGTCTCAGAAAGAAAGGTGAGAAATTGAGGAGACACACAGGTGAATGCACACACATGTGAACATGCATAAACATACTTGTACACACACATTCACATGTACATGCATGTGCACATACACACATACTGCACACACAAGTGTACATACACATTCACATGGGCACATATACACATACTAGTGGACATATATACATACTCACACACGCTTGCATATGTTCACATGTACACACAGGTGCACATGTGTATATACATACACATTTATATATATGTGCATGAACACTCAAATGTGTACATGTGCATATGCACACAAATGCCCATATAGATAAACATGCACATGCATGTACACATAGATAGACACACACATGCATGTGCACATTGATAGACACATTGTATGTGCACATTGATGGACACACATGCATGTACACATAGATAGACACACACATGCATGTGCACATACTCATACAAGAATATGACTTTGCTTGGCATGCTTTTTGCTAACTTCTTTTTTTTTTGTTTTTATATTTGTTTCTTAAGAATTATTCCTGCTTGTGTGTGCTGTGTGTGTATGATGTAGTGTGTAGAGGTCAGAGGACAATTTTATGGCTTGGTTCTCGTTCTCCCTTTGTGTGGCTTCTGGGAATTGCACACAGGTTATTGGACCTGTGAGGCAAGGACTTTCACCTGCTGAGCCATCTCATGAACGCTGCCTGATGCTTTCTGTGAATGTCTAACTCTCCAACTCTCCAAATGTTCATTTTGTCTGACATCCACCCTGTATTCAGATTCCTCCAGTTGTTCCCCAAATCTCCACACAGAATTTTGTCCAAATCAGAATCTAATCTAGGTCCAGACTTTGCATCTGGTGGTTGGGTCTCCAGACTCTGTTCTAATTGGCACAGCTTGTTTCTCTGTTACTGTGGAGATGATCTCACTTTCTGGACCTGTGCCCTTACCGGGTGTCATGTAGCATCTTTTCTGCATGTCTTTCCTTCAAGTGCAGGCTAAACCTAGGGGATTGCTTTCCACTAAACATTTGAGACTGGGGTACATTGAGGCACGATACATATTTTTATGTGTTTGTGTGCATGTGCATATGTGTGTGAAGGCCAGTGGACATGTTCCTCTGGAGCCATTCTTTTTGGGTTTTGCTTTTGTTTTGTTTCTAAGATGGCCTCTCTTACAGGATAGGTCTCACTAGGTAGGCTAGCCTGGCTAGCCAGAGAGCCCTGGGAGTCTGTTCTCTCTGCTTCTCCAGTTCCTGGATTACAGATGCATACCACCATGCCTGGCTTGTGTGTGTGTGTGTGTGTGTGTGTGTGTGAGGAAAGAGAGAGAGAGAGAGAGAGGAAGAGAGAGAAAAGAGAAGAGAGAGAGAGGAGTTAAGATGTGCATGGCACAGTGTTGTAGTGTGTTCATAGAGGCCTGAGGTTAATGGCAGAATGTCTTCTTTTATCCCTTTTCACCTCTTATACTGAGGAAAGTCCCTGCTGAACTTGGGCATCCCTGTTTATTCAGCTAGTCTGGCCAGTTTGCTCTGGGGACTCTTGTCTCTGCCTCCCAGCTGCTGGGATTAAGGGTGGAACACCACACCCAAATGGCTTTTATCTGGGTTCTAGGGACCTAAATTCCAGTCCTCACACTTAGACACCAAGTCCTTTACTCCATCTCCCAGTCCTGACTTTTTTTTTTAAATAAAAAAGTTTATTTATTTATATCTTTTTTGTATGGGTGTTTTGTCTGCATGTTTGTGAGTGTATATTGTTCATATAGTGTCCATGGAGTGCTGAAGAGGACATCAAGTCCTCCGGGACTGGAGATACAGATGATTACGAGCCACTCTGTGGGTGCTAGGAATCGAACCCAGGTCTTCGGAAGAGCAGAAAGCACTGGGCTATCTCTGTGGGTTATGAGAACCAAATTCAGGCCCTTATGCTTGCAAGGATTATACTTGAGTGGCTATCTCTGTAGTGCCAGATGTACAATTTCTATTATGTCACTCTTTGGAAAACATAGAGCCTGGTTGACCCATCTCTAGTGTTGCTGATCTCAACGGAGGACGGAGATCCGGGAAACGACTCCCACACTGATTTCCCATCAGGCTTCATGCCTGGCAGCTTTTCCTCGCCATTGACATTTATCTCCATCTCCAACCAGCCCTCACCGCACCCCAGCACCTTCCAAGCAAGGAAGAGTGAGAGTGACATCTGAAGCATCGCATGAAGTCACGGTACCAGGCTATGTTACAAGCGGCGCGCTCACACGGGAACTTACGTCACTCCAACAATCACGCAGGAACTTACGTCACTCCAGGGATCTTACTCCCCAGTTATTTGAGACTCGGAATCATCTGACCCTGTGTATGAATACACAATCATCTTGCAGATGGCACGAAGATTCTCACAAGAAATCTTTGGTCAGAAGTATTCTGCATGGCGCTCAGCCTGGGAGGGTTACTGCCATGTCCTGCTTTGTCTCTTCCCTTGGCTTCCATTTGTACCACTGCAGTGCTGCACGGGCTTGGTCAGGCTCCCCAGCGCTGAGTCTTCTGGGAAAATGTTGTAGCATGAGGACAGCAATTGTGTGAATGAACTGTCCAGGGCCAGCTACAAGGAGGCATCCACCAGGGCTAGTGTGTTGGGCTGACTGGGACTGAGTCTGTCACTGACTCTAAATGGAGCTGAACCAGAGAGTGGAATTTATTATCCACGAGACTGAGGTCTCTGAGAGGAAGGCAGAGGGGTCAGTCTGTGATGATTATGAGCATATGAGGTGTAAAGTGTTCTGTAGGAAGTTGTTTTGACTGTGAACTTTTTAATAAACTTCAACATATTATTACATATGTTTGGGACATTAAAGGCTGATTCAGACATTAAGAACACGGAAACAGAAACAGAGCCTTTCATAAATGGCCTGGACATTTTACTGTGTGTCCTGAGCATCAAGACTTACATAATGGCGCCTTTATCTGTTTTTGTCAAAGGTGTATGAAAACCGTGTGAATCTATATGTCTTCGATAAGAGCTCCCGTCATACTGAATGTGAGCCGGACACTTAGTCTTTATGTTTGATGCTATTACATGCTAGCGTGTGTATTGGCAATCGGGGCCGCTCAGACCTCATTGTGAAATTCCAGATCCCTGATTACAGCAGAATGACCTGAGTGAGATTGATATCTTTTGTGAAGATTTTATCGAGCAAGATATGTGAACCAATCCTTTCTCTTAGGCATAGGAGGTGTTCAGAATCTAATCCGTCGTTATTGGCATTGTTTCCCAACCAGTCATAGTTTACAAACAATTTTAACTGGAATCTTTGTAAATATTGTAATTTTTGAGACATGGTTTCTTTGTGTAATCCAGGCTGATCTCAACTCTTGGTGATCTACCTGCCTTATCCTCCCTAGTCCTGGAATATAGGCATACATCGCCATGCCTGAATTCTGTTATGTATGTGTATGTTTATATGTATACAGGTGTGTGTGTGCAGTATATGAAGGCCAGAATACAACTCTGTTTTTCTTTAGATATAACCTTTTCTGGGGACAGGGTCCTACCTGGAATTCAGAGATTTGGGCAGGAAAGCTGCCAGCAAGCTCTAGGAATCCTCGTATTTCTGCCTCTGCACACAGGGATTACAGGTGCACATTACCACACCTGGATTTTTTACATGAGTCCTGGACTCAGGTTGTTTAATCTTGCTTGCAAGGCAAGCACATGTCTACTGAGCCATCTAGGCAGCCCCTCCCTGGAATCACCATCCTGACTTGGGCCTTCAATTATTTGCTCCTGTTATTCAGTTTGATAAGAAGCATCAGGACTGAGAACAGCTGTAATTTATGCCAAGCACCTTTATAGAGGGGATTATTTTTTAATAATTAATTATTTGGCAGTTTCATAATTATATTTTGATCATATTCATTCCCTCCCCTAGTCCCTCCCAGCTTTAGACTTTCCTACCAAACCAAATTTGTTCTCTCTCTTCTTCTTTTGCTTTAGTTATTATTGTTGTATGTATATATAGATACAAGTATATAAAAACAGCCTATTGAGTCCATTTAATGTTGCTTTATGTATATGATTTTAGGGTTGACCACTTGGTACTATATAACCAACCAGAGGGCCAGTCTTTCTGGCTGGTTAGCTGACTCTTTCTCTTAGCAGTCATTATTGCCTGTAGCTCTTCATGTAGGGTAGGGACTTGTCAGATTTCACTCATGCGTGTTGGCACATGCACCAGTGCTGTCATTGTTTGGGTCTTGTTTAGGTGACCAGATTGTTACCATTTCATAGATACACCTTTCCTGTCCAATTAAAAGACAGAATTTTGCAGTGAATCTCCTGGTCCTCTGGCACTTACAATTTTTCTGTCCCTTCTTTTATGTCCTTGAGCCTTTGGTGTAGATGTCATAGTTGTAGTTGAGCACCCTACCTATGGATCTTCTCTGCATTTTGACTGATGATGGCTTTCTGTAATGGCTCCTATGTGCTGCCAAAAGAAGCTTCCTTGATGAGGATGAGAGCTACACTTGCCCGTGGGTTATAAGAATGCAGGTAGACATCATGCTGGATAGGGAAGTGGCCATAAGTTCTCTAACTTCTTAATCGCTTTAATGGGCTGGCAGACCAGCTAACACACCAGAGAGGAGGGATTCATTGGAAGAGCGGCTCTCCTCTCACGCACAGTCAAAGCTTGTTCCCTTGGATATGCAAGCTGCCTTTAGAGCTGAGGTAGGTTCCTTAAAGCTGAAGACAACACTTAGCCGGATTAAACCTGAACGGCTGCTCTTCAGTCACTACTCCCGGGCCCCATCCATCCTGCCTATCCTGCATGTAATTAGAGGATTTGATGCATATTAAGTGGTTTTTGTGTCTAATGAATCTTCTGACGTTTAAACAGTAACAGGTGAAAAGTGAAAGTCCTCGTTTTCTGGTGATAAATTTTGGTCCATGTGTGATCAAGTTGTTTTGAGTCTGTACAAATCATTCATTATGAACAAGGCTTGATGAAATTCAGAACGTTCATGACTTCATTTCCCCACTTCCAAAGCCTCCTCCTACTCTCCCACCTCTGTGTCTGGGGATTAATGCAAGCATCCCTTACCCTTAGCAGAGTCAACCAAACAGAAGATCTTACCACATTGCTCACAGGTACCGTATAGTTAGGCCTATGGTGTTTCTGTATATCCCTATCTCCGTTTAAGAGAATCACTGCTACTTCAGAAGACTGGAGTTTGAAGCCCAACAGTCAGGTCTGGTGTCCATAACTCTAGCCCAGGCCAGAATCCCTGTAGGTACTTGAACCCACGTGCCCATACTTAAATAATTAAAAATAATTTAAAAAACCTCTGTGCCCTATAATAGAATAGCTGTTTGTGTACTGTTTACACTGTTATTTACTTGATATCTCACTGGTATTATAAGTAATCTATATGTATAGATTATGAATAGGGGACAATACATATAGGTCACATACAAGTATTATGCGATTTTCTATGAGACCTGATACTACAGGTTTGGGTACTGCACGGAGTACCGGGACTAGCCTCCTGAGGATGTTGGACAGCCGTAGATGAGCTGACCCACCGACCTTCTGTTATTGTGTGTTAACATTCATGGGCTGGGATTTCTCAGGGCAGGAGAGACAGTATAGAGTACTAGCTGCTAAGCTCTGCACATAAATACTTGTTTCTCCTTTGTGCTTTTTCCTAGAAAAAACAGAGTCTGAGGATCAAGACGTGGGTGAGTAAGTTAGTCTATGTTAGTCTGTTAGTCTAAGAATCCCCTGTGATTCTCTCTCCAGTAATAGATATGTCATTTCCCCCCCACCCCAAATTTAGTTCTCTGGGGATAACTAAATGATCATTCAGAGGAAGGAATCCTTTTCTGGCTTCTCTTTGAAGTGGGTCTCTCACTGTGGAGTTGTAAATATTTCTACCAGGAAGAGCATCCCACAGTCACCGTGATTATGTGACTCTACTCCCCTCCTGAGTCTTCCAATTTCCATTTTAGTTTAGGGCTCTGGCACGCAAGGAGTCCTGTTCATATCTTTCCAACGGCGACCTCCACCGTCAGACTTTGAAGACACTGGGAGTATCTCAGTTCTTTGTGTGACAGCTGGCTCTCATTATAATTGGTCACATAGACCTGGATCTTGTACTTAAAGTGTGGATTTGGATATTGACAGTTGGGGTGGCTGCCAGTCCATGAAATACAGATCTCAAAGCCCATCCCAGATTAACCTAGTCAGAGCCCCATCCTCACAAGATTTTCAGAGGCTAATGTGTCACTGGAAGTCTGAGCAACACTGAATTCAGGAATGTGTCTCTCTTGTACATCTCTCACTGCCCCCGAGATACAGAAATGGAAACTTGCTGTGCCTTCTGACATTTACTTGGACCTCAGATTCTTAACTAGAAGTTTGGGTATGGGGTAAGAATGTTAAAATTTCTTCTATCAGTAATCTGGAAACAATAAATGTGTTTACTGTGGAAATAAGTACATTAAATAAATGTATCATTTAATTTTGCTTATTTTTATGATGTACTAATGAACTAAAACTTTACATTGTACCTGAGAAACACACACGATTATTGTCTATTAAAGTCATTACAATTCTAAAATATGATTTATATTTATTTATATATATATATATATATATTATTTTTCTGCCTCTGTTATCAAAGTACCTTTGTTATCTTTTGTGCACTTTATCTATCTAGATTCTAAATGTTATTCTCACACTTAAATACCATTTACAGTTTCAAATTTTTTTTTCTTAAATTTCTTAATTTGGTCCCTTAAGATCCTGCAAGGTATGTGATCAAAGTGGTTAGAGGCTATTCTATAAAATTTCTGACGTTGAGATTGGGGATTAAAAAGATGAGAGATGATAACATGGAAAAAAAGTAGGTGCCGAGTTTGTCGTCAGAAGCTGGTAAATTATTCTAAATTAAAATTGACCAGAGGCAAAACATTTCACTTTTCAGTAATGAGTTGGAGTTTTGCTTTCATTCATAAATCTTAGCCTCCCAATTAGGAGAAAACAATTAGGTCTATAATAAAATCCTCATCTTTCTGACAAGGTTTTTGAGACAAATGAACCAAGGATGAAGAAGCACTGTATCCTGGTTATAAAATGGTCTAAGAATAGAGGGACCCTTGAGTGACGAGTCTCCTTGGACAGACAGGAGTCCAAGGGCAAGGCCAGCAGAGATGTTTCCTGAAGTCCCCGACTCTTTCTCCCAGAGAAGGGGTGCAGGAGCCATCCTGGCATAAGAAAATCCTCAGCTCCTAGGAACATACTGTTGCTGTGGAAACATCCTGAGAGCATGAAGCCTGGAAGTCAGGGTGTGTGCCCCTGTGTGGCATGACATTGACTGCCATTTTTCTTTTCCTTTTTAAATTGTTCCTTCAATGTTTGCATGTCTTTTTAAGACTATGATGTTAAATGAAGTGTGTGTTAACAGTATGAGTGAATTTAGATAAATCAGAGTATTGAACATATGTTGGTTGAGCTTAACCAATAGGAACATTTTTCAACAGAATCAGGGCCACCATAGATTCACTAGTAGCCTTCCTGGCCACTTGTAAAATCCGCCCCCTCTCTCTCCTTCCTTCCCTCCTCCATCCTTCCCTCCATCCCTCCTCTCCTTCTTTCCTTCCTTCCTTCCCTCCATCTCTTTTTCCCTCCCTCCCTCTCTTTTTTCTTTACAAGTTCTCATGTAGTCCAGGCTGGCCTTGAACTCACTCTATAGACAAGGCTGTCCTTGAACTCCTGATTTTTCTGCCTCTACCTCCCAAGCACTGGAATTACAAGTATGTGTTGTGTTCCAGATTCCTTCTGCCCTCCTAAAGGAGAGGTAACTCTCATCCTTTCTAAGGCTGCTACCTGACTGGTTGTCCCACCACCATCTCAATTTAAACTTGCCTTCGTTGGCCATTTAACACTGAAAGACATCAGACTTCAGTCCTACGAGGGGAGTACCTTTTCCTCCTGACGTATTACCCCATTTCTTCACAGAGGTTTCTTTGTGGCCTGACCTCTCCTTCCTTCTGGGTCTCTCTCTCATGCTCACTGGTGTGATGTGTGTCCCTCCATGGAGCAGACTTCTATATTATTTCACTGCTCCAGAATTTTCTTTCTCACTCTAGGTTAAGGAGCAATTAACACAGCCAGTCTTTGAGAAGTGTATTGCTGTGGCTACCCACATATGCCCTGGCTCTTCCTCTGTCTCTGATGTCTCCTTCTCTGTCTGGCGGCTCACCTATAGCATCTGACTACTGAGAGACCTCAGGATGTATCTAATCTCTTTCCTGCGTGGCTCCCTCTGGCCACTTAGCATTAATTCCTTTAATGTTTCTCTCCAGCCTGGTTTCTCTTTCTTGATCTGGATTTCTTTATTGACTTTCCTATCCCACCAGAACTTATTCCATCTATGATATGCTATGATTCTCACCAACTCCTCTGCAACAGAGCCAAGACCTTGATACCACCAGCTGGTTTCCACTGGGCTCTTGCCTTAATGGTTTAGATGCAGGAATTATCTGGAGTCCATCTTCCGTAGAGCAGCCAGAGGATTCTTGAAGTCAGGATGAGGACAAACCAAATGCTGAACTGCTCTTTAAATGTTCACAGCCCAAATGGGAATGGTTTAACATTACTTTTCCCTTTAATTACACTTTATTTAATTTAGCCAATTTTAGTCTGTTAGTACATAAATATTAGCAATTACAAGGCTGAAATATATTAGCTTAGCACAGACTATGTCATCTGAAGTATTGGCTGTTGGCCTTCTACCTCAATACTGATACTTTATAGCTGTCTCAACTTTAAAATATTTTAACCTTGTTTCTGTCTGCATATGGATATTACCAGATTTATGGTACCCATTTTAATGAAAGAAAGAAAGAAGAAAAACTGACAAGATTATTTGTATCTTTAGTATTGTTTTTTATGTCACCATAATTTTATCTACCAAGTCTTAATTTTATGTGGATTGAATGGTACTTTGTGATGTGTCCTCGTTACTAAAATGCCAAGGTTAAAATATTCTATAATTTTAATTGCTCTTCTGTCCCACTCAATCATGATGTCAGTGTTAGCTGTAACTGTAGCAATAAAAAATTATTGTAAAAATAGATTTGACTTCAAGCATGGCCCCATCTCCAGGAGCTAGTGTAAATGTTAAGGAAAAGGACATATTTCCTGAGGCAAAATCTATTATGTGAGGCTGACTTCTGGTTCATTAGGAAAGCTCTCTGCCTTTACTGTTGTGCATATATTCCATATGGTGATACAGTATGTTTTCCTCTCTCAGAGAGGGAGGGTTGCCTGTTGGCACAAAATGTAGCGATCAGAGATTCCTCTTGTGTGTGATAAGGAAATTTTAGAAGGCTTAACTAATGAGAACATGGTTTTCTGCCTAGTTTTGTTATGACTACACTCACTCTCTTCATTTTGGATGGGCTATCATTGAAGAATGCAAACCCCTTATTGGTTAATTTTTAAAATGACTTGAACTAGTGCCTAATGCTGATTAAAATCAGATAACATAAGGCTAGGTGTGTGTGTGTGTGTGTGTGTGTGTGTGTGTGTGGTAGGCCATGGGGCACACTTCTAATTCCAGCACTCAGGAGGCAGAGGTAAATCTCTGTGAATTTGAGCCCAACCTGATCTACATAAG
The DNA here is from genome assembly GCA_021653895.1 of Mastomys natalensis. NCBI lineage: Eukaryota > Metazoa > Chordata > Mammalia > Rodentia > Muridae > Mastomys > Mastomys natalensis. The sequence goes on along the minus strand of JAJTUV010000732.1, from coordinate 639,445 downwards.
CAAGTTCCAGCCTAGTCAGGGTGACCTAGAGAGACTTTGTCGACCACACACACACACACACACACAGACAAACAAAAATCCCTAAACTAGACCAAGTGACTACTCTAGAATGGAACCTCGGAACTGTCCCTTTAAGACAAGAATAAAAGAATTGCAGCCAGACCACTGAGGACGGCCATTGTTCATTCGATGGTGCTGGTCATCTACCCAGAAGCCTCTTGGGGATGGTTCTGCATTCCGTATTTTACAGAGAAAGAAACTAAGCCATCGAGAGCTCATATGCTTGCAGTTAAACACAATAATGATCAGATACAAACGTGAGCAAATTTTAAAAGACTTGATACCTTGTTTTCAATTCAAAATGATTATTTGATTCACTGACTTAGGAATTGGGACAAACTTATAATTTTTGCACACAAATCCTGACTACACAGAGAGACTAGGGATGAAGTTTGAGGTATTTCATTGAGATGGGCCTCAGCCACTACTGTGTGTCCAACCAAACCCAACATGGAAACAAATTTTTTTTGTATATCATAGAGGCCCAGGCTCTAACCCTTCACCTGTGAGAAACATGTAACTAGTGTGTAACCAATGTGAGGAACGTGTGTAACTAACATGTAGCCAGTACAACTGCAGGTTCACTAATGACCCTGAGAACAGCTGTATTCTCAGCGCCCAGAGCTCTGATTCCTATCGTTTGAAAGCAGAACTTGGCTGCCCTTCCCTCTCAGCCTTTCTTCCCCTCTCCCCGACATCTCAGATTCTTCTATCTTACCCCACTCTGATCTTGTCTCAAATGCTCTCTTGGGGCGATACCCAACTTCCTGCTTGAGCTCTGCTAGGAGTCTCAGATCTGTGAATCTTGGTCAAGTCTTCTGAGTATAATTTCTGTAGAGCCACTCTGGCTTCTGCCTCCAGAGTTTCGTTATGTAAGTCTCTCCCCAGCCAATGAGATTGTCTCTGCAGCTCACTGGTTACTCTTTCTCTGACTTTCATACAAAATGGTTTATGTGGGATGTGTCTGTGACCGAACTACAGAATCAGTAATGGCAGTTAATGTGGTCTCACTAGGTGAGTGTTTATGCAGCATTTCCAAAGGACAGAAGTTTAGAGGAACCGGAGGTAGAGGATTATCCTCAGTCTGTGAAACACAGATGCTGAAGAACTCCCATACAAGCCGTTCCATGATTCACTCTAGGGCTCACAAAGCTTGGGTCTTAAGACTGTACTCATTTGAGTCCATCCTCTTGGATTTCACTTTCCGTTTCATTTTGGTGTCATGCCTCTAAAGCTGAGTAAGTGTCCTATAGCTGTTGTCAACAGACAATAAGAACACCTATTTGTGCAAGAGGGACCTGAAAGCCTACCTTGTTTTTCCATCTGAAATTCAGGATACAGACATAGTATCAGCGACATATCAACAGATACGTGTCTTCTTGTGTACGTTAGCACAGCTTGACTTTGCTCTGGATAAGAACAGAACAATTTATTGCAACATTCAGAGGCAGGAATATGTTTGCATGAAAATAGAGGGGATAGCCAGGAGGTGGTGGTGCATGCCTTTAATCCCAGCACTTGGGAGGCAGAGGCAGGTGGATTTCTGAGTTCGAGGCCAGCCTGGTCTACAGAGTGAGTTCCAGGATAGCCAGGGCTACACAGAGAAACCCTGTCTCGAAAAACCAAAAAAAAAAAAAGAAGAAAAGAAAATAGAGGGAATAGTATTATGGTAAGTGAAGTAAGCCAGGCTCAGAAAGACATTAATACATGTTATCTCACCTGAGGCATAGATAGAAACATATATCTGTCTATGTGTGTATAATAGTGTACATGAAAGAAGGCGGAGACTTTGAGGTGACAGAAAGAGGCCAAAAAGAGGTACCATAAGAGGGTAGCAGTCTGCGTTTCATGAAAGCAGAAGGAAGGCTTGTTGGAGGTCAAGAATATGGGCCAGAAACAGGGGGAGAGAAGACTGAGGTAGTGAGGGTAAATAAAGACAAATTATAATCATGTATATGTATGAAAATAGCATGAAATTGATCTCTTGGCATGCCAATAAAAATAATTTTTAAAATTTACGTCAAGTGTTTACCTGTAGATTTTCAAGCACAAACCTTGGCACCTCTGCAACAGGAGAACGTGCTTGAAAATACTCTGATAAACTTGCTAGCCCAGTCTGAGTCAGACACGGCAGGAAGGGGGGATAAAAGTAGCTGTCCAGGAGAACTCTTTATGTAGAGAAATTACAACGAGTAAACGATTAAACTGACATTTGTTCTGAGGAAGTCATTCAGCTATAGATGGTGAAGTTGATGCTCTGGCTTGAGTACAGAGAGCCGGAATTTCTTTCCTCTGCCAAGAACTAAAGCATTGCCCATAACTTTAACCTCAGCAGCCTTGCCTGCCTTTGGCTGCCAGGCCTGGCTTAAAGATCCAGGAAGGTCCATGGAGGAGCAGAATCTCCCACACACTGAATGATGCCAGTCAGGAAAGTCTAACCTACTCAAGTACTTTGAGCTTTTTATTTGATTTTTAAAATTATTTTGTTAATAAACAAAGTAAAGAGCTCACTGTGCTACTCTTATACATGTGGATGATTCCACTTTGTCCCATCTGTCTTGATCCCCAGTATACTCCGTTACATGATTTTTATTCCTTTATCCATTCATTCATTTGTTTGATTGCTTATTAATTAATTAATTATTAATTTATTTATTTCCTTTCCTCTGTGTGTATGCATGTGTGTGTACAAGTGTGTATGCATGTATTGTACATGTGTATGTGCATGTGTGTGTACATCTGTGTGCATGTGTGCATATTGTGTGTATGTGTGTGCATATATGTACATGTGTGCACATGTGTGTGCACATGTGTGTGTATTTGTATGTGCATGTATGTGTACATACACACTTGTGTCACTATTCATTTGTGGAATGACAGCAGGTTGTTCTTCAGGGACAGGTCCCTGAGGGAGAGGAAGAGGTATGAGAAAATAAAGAAAATAGAAAAGTTAGGACTTAGAGGTCTTGCATGAGCGATGGCTTATGCCAAGCAAGCTTATTGATAACCACAGCATTTTATGTCCTATTTGCAGTGAGGAAATGGAGCAGAGTCAGCAGAACACTATCGCATAATGGGATAAAGTCAGTAGGAAGCTAATCAAGCAATGTTACACCAAGGGAACTCAGGGTATCTCAAGTGCATCATAGAGGAACATGCAGAGGTCTTCAGACAGATAACTTCTGTCTCTTTGGGAGGCAGGGAAGTCAGGTTCCCAGAAACCTTAACTCCTTCAAAGCCCTGGCTCCAGCCCCACCCCAGCCACAACCACAGCCCTACCCCAGCCACAGCCACAGCCCAGCCACAGCCACAGCCCAGCCACAGCCACAGTCACAGCCCCACCCAGCCACAGCCACAGCCCAGTCACAGCCACAGCCACAGCCACAGCCCAGTCACAAGCCACAGCCACACAGCCACAGCCCAGCCACAGCCACAGCCACAGCCACAGCCACAGCCACAGCCACAGCTCAACTAGACCTTGCTAGGTCTACTCCTTGGGTAAGAACACAGAACTAGATTCCTTTTGTCCTTCCATCAAGGCTTCTGAGAAAGCCTGGGATTGGCCTGGCTCCTAACAGTGGAGGTCAGAGGACAGTTTGCAAGAGTTCTCCCTTTCACCATGTGGCTTCTGGGTAGTGAAGGGGGACCATCAAGCTTTGTGTCATGACCTTTACTCACTGAACCATCTCACAAGGATCCTTTAAGCGTGGGTAATAGTATCCTAGTGTCTTGAGTGGTTCACATGTAAGTGTTGACCTGGGGACTCAGAACCAAGACTGAAAGTATGTCACAGGGGTTAAAGATGGGAAACCCTGACCTAGCAACTTGATCATTGATTGATCTTGTTCAAAGTTTCAATTTTTTTTTTTAGCAATTTTTTTTCTTTTCTTTAAAACTTAGCTGTTTTCCTTAGTTACTGGGAAAGGAAGCTCTTGATTTTTTAATGGTGCGCACGTTATATTTAATTGGAAATATGAAAAATATTTAACACATTCTGGTGCTTAATTTTAAAAGATAATTTAACTGAGTAAAATTCATGATTAAACTGTTAATACTTAAATTACTTTGTTTGTGGAAAACAGCAGCATATCATCAGAAAGAGCACAGCTGTCATGGCAACCCACAGAGTCCGTCTTTCCAGAAGCACATGTTAGTATTCTGTCTAAACTCCACCTCCAGTTACCTGGCAACAGCCAGGTAGGCCTGCCCACTATAAAAGGGGCTGCTTGCCCCCTCCTCTCTCTCTTACCTCTTAATCTCTTGACCCCTTGCCTCTATCTTCTCTCTGTCCCCTCACCCCTCCCCCTTCCCTTCCCCCTCTCTATGTGGTCATGGCCGGCCTCCTCCTGTACTTCTCTTCTCTCTCTCTCTCTCTCTCTCTCTTTCTCTCTTCTCTTCTCTCTCTCTCCTCTCTCTCTCTCTCTCTCTCTCTCTCCTCTCTCTCTCTCTCTCTCCCTACCCTTCTGGCTCCCCTCTCCATGCCTGAATAAACTCTATTCTATGCTATACCGGTGTGTGACTGGTCCCTCAGGGGGAAGAGATGCCTTGGCATGAGCCCGCTGAGACATCCCCTTCCCCCATACTCTCCACACACCCACAGGACATACTCTTATCTTTTTATAAACACAATAGCACTGGCTTCCTTTCAATTTAACCACTACACTAAAAAGAACATCTTACTACATTCTCTTCTGTGCCTGCAGAACTCTGAAGAGATTTAATCTTTCTAAAATAATAAAGTCACAGGGGTTAGAGAGGTGGCTTTATGGTTAAGAACATTCACTGCTCTGGCAGATGACTTGAGCTCAGTTCCCAGCACCTGTGTCAGGCACCCCATAAACACCTATAACTCCAGCTCCAGGGGATCCCACACTGTCTTCTGGACTCTACGGGTACCTTCATTTATGTATGCACAAAAGCACACACACAACACACACATGTGCACATAATTACATTTTAAAAAAATGTTAAAAAATAAGTAAATAATAGAGGCTGAAGTGTGGCAAAATTGTAAGAGTGCTGCCTGACATACACAAGGCTCTATATTTGATCACCAACACCACTTTTGTGGGAAACGGTAGTCTACATCATAATCTCATCACTTAGGAGGTAGAGGCAGGAGGATCAGAAGTTCAAGGTTGTCCTTGGACACATACTGAATTTGAAACCAATTTCCAACTATATGAGACCTTGTCTCAAAAATCAACAAATAGAAAAACAAATAAATAGCAAATAAAAACTAATGAAGAACATTATTTATCTTAAGATATTTTTAATATATTACTAAGTATTCTTTACTGTATGAAGGTGTAGTGGTATTAACAGTGGAAGAGTGAATAACTTTGGGTTTACTTTGGAGCTGTGCCAATTAGTTTTAAATCTCATCCTAGAATTATTTGGGAAGAGAATCTCAATTGAGGAATTGCCTACATTAGATTGGCCTGTTGGCCACATCAATGGAGGGGTTGTCTTGACTTTTGTTTGATATGGTATGGTCTGGCCCACTGTGGGTGGCACCATTCCTTAGGCAGGTGTTCCTGAAGTGTATAACCTAGATGGCTGAACATAAGTCTTCCTGCCAAGCAGTAGCGGCATCCTCTGCAGTTCTTACCATGATCTTTGGCTGTGATGTGAATTCTTTAGTTGGAGCTAACACGTGTTATCTTCTACCATAACTATATTCTGTTGATATGTGGAATTCTTCCACCTAATTTGTGTTTCTTTCCCCCATGAGGCAGCTTTCTTCAGTCTTCAGTCCTCCCTAGCAAGCCACCTCTTTGTGATGATCTTCCTGATTTACAGCTAAGTGGGGAACTTGCATGTCCGCTGTCACCTATCAACACTCAGCTTTTTCTTGTTATGTGCACGCTGCCTCTACATTCATTTTTTCCACAGAGGTTCTGTTTCTTATACATGTTTGTGCTGTTAGTAAGTAAACGATTTAGACATTGGTGGTGATGTTAAGGAAAGAGTTTGGTCAGAATTCCATCTATATTTTAAGGGCTTTCCATCAATGAGGACTGTTGGAAACTATCCAAGTTTCCAAGTTCACGAACTCTTGGGGCTAAATGTGTAGAAACACTTTAGTTCTCTTTAGAGGCTGAAAACCCTGCAGAAAGTAAGGCCAAGAAAGGAATCATAAGGATGATCCTTTCTGTAAATTCTCAAAGGCAAGACAGCAGAAGACATAGTGGGATGGTGTAGGTGTGAACAGAAACTCAACTAGAGTTCCACAGAAGTGTGGAAAGAAGGAGAATCATTCTTCCTAAGTGCCAGTTATGTATGTGTGGCTTATAGTTAGATGTTATCTGCTGTGACAGCATTTCCCTTTCATGAGCGTATTTTCTCCATTTATATTTATTTTAATTTTCAGCAAGCTTGATTTCATGTACACCTCCAATTCTTACATTGCTGTTACATAATGGCACAGATTGGGTGGGTGAAATGGTAGAAATAAATTTCTCCAGAGTCAGGAAAGTCCAAGGTGGAGGTGTTGGGGAATTAAGATTTCTACTGAATGTTCCTGATACCACTGTGACGGTAGTCAGAACTCTCCATCCCGTCTCAAACAGGCCAGCAATTTTGATGGTTCATCTGCTTTAACCTTCCTGTGTCTTCCATGTCTTGCAGATTACATAAGTGAGTTGTTTTTCCTGAGGATTTCTAGGGACTTTGTAAATCTTAGTGTGACATGCATGATTCCTTTGCCATAGTTGAGCGACTCATCCCTGTGTCACCATGACGTAGCTTGAAGATGGCTGTTGCCTTTCTGTCCCTTCACGTGGCAAAGATACTGCACTTTCTACTTCTCATGAGGTCATTAATACCACCCAGGGAAATCCCCTTTCATGACCTCATTTCCATAAAACCCTCCAAAGCATATACTCCAGAGTATCATCAGAGCACCTGCTGCAGCTGCCTACCTTTTCTAGCAGGTGGAGTCTGCTTGCAGGTCTGTGTGATAACGAGGCTCGTGACCTGTTCAGCTGGAAGAGTGACAGAATCTCTAATATAATTAGTGTCGCCGCTCTTATTCCTGGTGCTTTGTTGGGCAATAAAACATAAATATGACCAGAAAAGAAAATTAGAACAACTAAGAGTGGGCAATCTTCAAACTCACTTCATGCTCTTTCTTGATTCTAGACTCCCTTCCTAAATGGACATTGATCTAGGATTTTATTTATTATGAGAGGATATGTAGTTATCCAATAATTCATGGCTCTTCTATTGAACAAATTCACTGCTTTGTCACAATGCTCAAAAGTCATTTTTTTTTCCAAAACTCCATTATCAGTGTCCTCAGATGCTCATCTTCAGCTCTGCCTATAAAATGAGTCTGCTTCGGGTCTGTGTGCTTTGTGTCTGTTTCTTCTTGCCATCCCCATGGAGGTGAAGGTTTCTTCCTTCAGGAAACATATGCTTTAGCCCTTTACTTATGAATTGTATGTTGCAATAAGTTTTCCTTTAATCACTGACATTTTATATATGCATGCAATATATCTTGAGCATTACACATACCACTACTGTCTTTTATTTCACTGGGATCTTCCCGCTAGTTTCCCCCTCCTACTTTGTCTTAGACTTTTGCCCAGTTTTATAGTACCAGGTATGAATTTCTTCCTGTGGCACAATCCTCAATTCCAATCAAAAGGTGATTGGTTACCCCCAAAACAATTATGCTAGGTTGCACCAGTGGGAACATCTTCACTGGCAGTTGGTACTGTAGTCTGCAAGATCCACAGTTGGATGAAGCTACTGTGTGTTTCCTCTCCCATCAGCCTTCACAGCACCTTCCTTCCCTCGCCTTGAGGGGTTGAGGCTTCAAGTGTTTCAGCTTGATTTATCTGAGTGCTGTAGCTCCAGCATATGGTGCCTTCAGCAGTAGGGTCTTCCCATCTGGTTCTGGCAGCTATTACTTTTAAGGTTCTAACTGATTTGTTTATGCTTTGTGCCCATGTAGAGCAACTTATCTTAAATGTGAATGTGGAGTATTTGAAAACCATCCTCGTGATATAAAAATATTTCTTAAACCAGGATATTTGCCATTTTTGGTATAATACAAGATGGCTCAGCACCCCAGGTAGTTACTCAAAAGAGACAAACTCCCATTGGAAAGTTAGGTGTCTCTGTACTGGGTTGAAGTAAGTCTTGTATTTCCACTCTTAATTCCTGTGTGGTAGGGGGTTGTGTTTAAGCCTAAGGTAGGTTCCTACAATTTGCATCATTTCTGCATGGGGTACTGCCATTAGGGGCCAAAGTGTGGCTCCATATCATTCTGAATCTCATCCCTCATGCATGCTTCTGGAATTGCCTTCCCCACCTCACCCTGTGAGTAGTTAACACTCTCCATCCCTCTCAAACAGGCCAGCAATTTTGAGCTTCATCTGCTTTAACCTTCCTGTGTCTCCCATGTCTTGTAGATTACATAAGTGAATTGTTTTTCCCGGGATTCTAGGACGTTTAAATCTTAGTGTGACATGCATGATTCCTTTGCCATAGTTGAGCCTCTCATCCCTGTGTCTCCATGATCTGTCTTTCCCCTTAAGTGGCTTAAAGTTCCTTTTCTAAAAGTTGTCCCCAAAAGGTTGTGCCTAGAAGAAATCTTTCTAGAATCATTACACCATTAATGCTCATGTTAACTCACTCAAAGATCTACATGGATTGACTTTGGATGTTAGCATTACACACACACACACACACACACACACACACACACACACACACACAGAGGGGGAAGGGAGGGAGGGGAGAGGGAGAGGAGGAGAGAGAGGGGAGAGACTAGTTAGGGAGGTGAAAGATACATGAAATGACCAGAGGCAGAGTTAAGAGGACGAAGATTTAATGAGGTGGCTTAGTTACGGTTCAATGCTTTGATCAGGTGACATGGCAGCATCACCAAGGCAATCAAAGAGGAAAGATTAATTGGCTGGCTTACGGTTCACAGTCAAATCTCATCTTTGCAGCAAAGTGGGACTAATGCAGCATCCAAGGACATGGTCCAAGAGGAGCACAGATCTAAATCTTCATTTTATGGTGCTAGCAGAGTTCTTACTGGCTTCCTGGCCACGTAGAATGAGGATCTCAAAGCCGCCTCGCACATCTAAGTTGTGAAAAGCGTCTGCCACACCCTAGGGCCACACATTCTAATAGTGCCACTCCTACCAAGCATATACAAACCATAACACACACACACACACACACACACACACACACACACACACACACACACACATGATTTCCATACTAGATCCAGCTCTGGAGGTAGAAATTGTAACCCACCCTTTTTTTTTTTCCTATTACTGCTTATATGAATAACAAAAGATGGAAGGACTGGAAAAGAGTAGTTCTCTCAAGATCTTAAGCCCTATAGTTTTAGAGATACTTGTGATCTGGTGTCCAGGTGTGACTCAGATGCCTAGAGCAGGTTCCTTCCCCGTGTCTTCTGTTAACCCTTGCATAACAGGATGACATTACAGATTAGTGGTAGGATTAGTGTTGGTGGAGGTTGGCATGACTGTCAGTGAATTTTAGACTGTATCTGTGTGTTTTTATCTTGCTGAAATCTATTTAAATCGTTAGGTAATGCTTGCCAGGGCCAATTCTCTATTTAAATTCATAACTGGAATTAAACATGAATGTTCAAATGACATTGGCATTCATTTTAGAAGTGTGTTCCTTCAACATTTATTGATTGCCTGGTGTTTGAGTGTGTATATGTGTGTATCTATGTATCTATGCTATGTTTCTTTGTGTGCCTATGTATCTAGTACTGTGTGTGAGGTATGTGGCATATAATGAAATGAACGAGTAATATTAAACAGTTCTGCTAAAGGGCACTCTACATTGATAAATGTTTGTGACTTACTACACTGCTCGTTCATGTGGTGAGATAAGTAAATTCATTATTTACTCGTAGCAAATCCAAAGGAGATCTCAGTGGCTAAGATCAGGCATCCCAGGGAACATTCCTCCTAAGGCTCAGCATGGGAAAAGGTCTGCCGTCTCTGACCCAGCATTTGCAGGCTGCTATCCTCATGGCCTCCTCACCTTCAAAGCCAGCGCCTGGCAGTCTAGATGTCACGTTGTTCTAACCTTGATTTCATTGTCCCATTTCCATGTTTGTCACTTGTCTTCTCTTACCCATTTGAGGACTCTGTGAGTCACACTGGCTTCATGAAGATACTCTGGAATAATCTTCCTCCACCATGTTAAATTACATCAGCAAACTCCCCTTCTTCTCCACAAGGATCATCTTCACAGTGTCTGAGGTTGATGTGACCCTCTGGAGGAGGACACTACCTTTACCATATCATGCCTTGAGGTGCAGTGTGTTAAGTAAATGATAGATCGGTATTTCAGAGTTGGATGCAAGCAGCCTTTTAGGAGTGGGGATAAGTACAAGCTCTCAGCCCTGGTCTCCAAAAAGCAGGCTCCACACCTCAGCACAGTAGCCATGGAATGTCAGTTCTTTCTTGTCCTTGAAGAGGAGTGGGTGTTCTGTGAAGGTAGGTAGGCACTTTCCTAACCACTTTTGTTACCAGGATTTCCCTCAGGCTTCCCCTGGGCATTGACATTTATGATCTCTGTCAAGTGAGTTTGCAAAGGACACGATACCATGTCGAAGCCAGGCTGAGTTTATTACAGAATAGCATGAGGCGCTTATAAGAATGAGAATAGGCAGCGGTTGAAGACACAGTTGCAGAGAAAACACTCTTCCTGGTCAGAGTTAACAGTAGCCAAAGGAACAGCTGTACTGCTTTATGTGTTTACAGGGGCTTTATATGGTTCTTAAGGTTTCTGGAAAGTTTCCTGTCCTAATGATTGACTGCCCCATTTGGTTTTTCTCACAAGGGTGGGGACAGTGGCATGTTTGTTCCTTAACAGAAAACTCCAGATAGATGGTGATCTTACAGTCTTTTGGTAGGTCAGAATGTCATGTCTCAGTGACGGTTGTAAGAGTTGACCGAGGTTCCATTTTTATTACAATTAATCAAAATCCTGTAAATTCCATGTCTCCACCCAGGGTGAGATTTGATGGAGGTCCCATTTTATAATCATTAATTAAAATCTTACTGTTTTATTTCTTGGTTTTACTGACTTTTGGGGAAGAGGCATTCTCAATGACCTCCAGACATGCTCATATGGGTAGGTGCCCAACATGCACAAGGAACAAGACGGAAAAGCCTCCTAGACAGCAGGACTGGGCCTGCCAAACATCTGTTTGTGGAGAGAGTCATGAGCCACACAGAATTCCCAGAAGGTCAAGTTTAAAGTGAGGCAATAAGAAGAAAGAGTCTTGAGATGGTGTGGCTCCTGGGAGGCCATGCGTGCAGGACTGAGAGAGGGGAAATCCTGTAAGAAACAAGAAAAACATGAGTCCTTCTTCATCAGCTTTGGGGAGTCGGGAGCTTTCCATTGGGAAGTGACAGGTCCTCTCTTGTAGGCAAAGCACAATGAACATTTAAGAAATAGGATAAGAAGTTGAGTATTAACAGTCTCCACCAGGTCTTGGTGAGAGTTGGATCTTGATTTCATGATTTCCCATTTTTCCATTCTTGTTGGAAGATGGTCTGACCTTCCTACCTCTAAGATACTGATGCACCTGATGAGACTCTCCGTAGAAAATATCCCTGGAGCAATCAAATTAATTCTTTAGATTTTTCATTCAAAATATTTTTCATTAATTAATAGAACTGTTTGTTTTGTGTGTGAACGAACACACATATGGAGGTTGGAGGGCGACCTGTGAGAGTTGGCTCCCTCCTCCACCATGTAGGTCCTAGGGATCAAACTAAGGTTGTCAGATTCAGAAGTAGGTAGGTGCCTCTACCAACTGACGCTTCCTGTTAACCCCTAGATTTCTTCATTTTCTTATTTATTAATCCATTAATTTACATCCTGGCTGCAGTTTCTCCTCCTTCCGTTCCTCAGTCCCTCCTTTTCACCACTCCTCCCCTATTTCCCTCCTCTTCCTCTCCTCAGAAAAGGAGAGGCCTCCCATGGATATCCAACTGCCTTCTTAAGTTGCAGTAGGACGAGGCACATCTTTTCCTATTGAGGCTAAACAAGGCAGCCCAGTTAAAGCAAAGGCATCCAAAGGCAGGCCTCAGAATCACACGGCTTCTGTTCCTGCTGTTAAGAGTTTCACAAGAACGAGCTACACAACTGTTACATATGTGCAGAGGTCCTAGGTCTGACCCATGCAGGCTCTCTGTTTGGCAATTTAGTCACTGTGGTCTCCTACAGGTCCAGGTAGTTGGTTCTGTGGGTTTTCTTGTCGTGTTCTTGACCTCTGGCTTCTTCGATCTGTCCTTCTCCTCTTCCATAGGATTCTCCATGCCTAATGTTTGGCTGTGGGTCTCTGCTTTGTTTCCATCAGTTGCTGAGTGAAGCCTCTCTGATGATAGGCTAGGCTCCTGTCTGCAAGTAGAGCAGAATACAAAGAGCATCAGGGGTGAGCTCCCTCTCTTGGTATAGCTCTCAATAGCCAGTCATTGGTTGTCCATTTCCTCAATGTCTGCTTCATCTTTACTCTGCAAGACTTGCAAGCAGGACAAATTGTAAGTCTACGGTTTTGTGGCTGGGTTGGCGTCCCTATTCCTCCATTGGAAATCTTGCCTGGTTATAGAGGGGTTTAGGTGCAGTTTTGTTTTCAGTTTGTTCGCCACGGGTTTCCCCCAATTAGCTAGAGTAGTCTCTTATCAGACTATAGTGATTAATCCTCATAATTCCTTTGTAAATTACACATTCCTTGGATGCGACATCTAGCTTTCTGTTAGCTTTCAATCATCCTGATGAAATAAAATAGTACAATTCCCTTGTTTGGTAACATCTGGCATCCAGTGTTTCGCTTATATTTCTCACTTTTTATGAAATGCCAAATTGATTTCCAAAGTGGTTGTACAAGTTTGCACTCCCACTAGAAATGGAGGAGTGTTCCCTCTTGCTCCACATCCTTAACACTATGAGCTGTTGCTTGAGTCTTTTGATCTTACCAATCTTAGGGGTTAAGACAGACTCTCAGAGTAATTTTGGTCTGCATTTCCCTGATGACTAAGAATGTTGAACATTTCTTTAAGTGCTTCTCAGCCATTAGAGATTTCCTCTGTTGAGAATTCTTTATTTAGCTCTTATCCTATTTTTTAATTGGGTTATTTTGTTTGTTGATGTCTAGTTTCTTGAGTTCTTTATATATTTTGGATATCAGCTCTCTATTGAATTGAGGGTTGGAGAATATCTTTTCCCAATAGGTAGGTGATATTTTGTCTTATTGAGGTGTATTTTACCTTACAGAAGCTTTTAAGTTTTATGAGGTCCCATTTATCAGTTGTTGATCTTAGTGCCTGAGCTGTTGGTGTTCTTTCAGGAAGTTGTCTCCTGTGCTAATGAATTCAATGCTATTTTCCACTTTCTCTACTATCAGATTAAGTATATTCAGTTTTATGTTGAGGTCTTTGACTTGGATTTGAGCTTTTGTGCAGGGTGATAGATATAGATCTATTTGCATTCTTCTTACATGCAAACATCCAGTTAGACCAACAGTATTTGTTGAAGATCTTTTCTTTTTTCCATTGTATGGTTTGGCTTCTTTTGTCAAAACTCAAGTGTCCGTAGGTGTGTAGCTTTATTTCCAGATCTTCAATTCTATTTTATTGATCAACCTGTCTGTTTTTATGCCAATACCATTTTTTTTTTATTACTGTTGCTCTCTATATAGTACAGCTTAAAATCAGGAGATACCACAAGAAGTTCTTTTATTATACAGGATCGTTTTAGCTATCCTAGTTTTTTTCTTTTTTTTTTTTAATTGTTTGTTTTTCCTATGAGTTAGAATTGTTTTTTAAGGTCTGTAAATATTGTGTTGAATTTTGATGGGAATTGCATTGATCTGAAAGTATGTTTTGTAAGATGGCCATTTTTACTTGTTAATTACTATCCATAAGCATAGAGGTCTTTCCTCTTTGACATCTTCTTTAATTTCTTTCTTCAAAGGCTTGAACTTAGTCATACAAGTCTTCTTTGCTTAATAGTTACACAATTATTTATATTATTTGTACTATTATAAAGGGGTGTTCCATAATTTCTTTCTCAGCCTGTTTCATTAGTATATAGGACAGCTACTTTTTTTTGCTGTTGTTAATTGTTTCTAGCCACTTTGTGGTAATTTACAGCTGAGGAATTCTTGGTAGATTTTTGGTCACTGAGTATTTATCATATCAACTGTGACTACCAATACTTTGACCTCCTCCTTTCTAATTGTATCCCTTGATTTCTTTAGTTGTCTTATTGCTCTAACTAAAACTTCCAGTACTGTATTGAGTAACATACATGGGCACCCTTTGTTTTGTCCTGATTTTAGTGAATTGCTTTAGATTTCTCTCTATTAATTTGTATATGGCTATTGGCTTGCTGTATATTGCTTTATTTTTAGGTATGTGCCTTGCTCCCCCATCTCTCCAGACTTTTATCATGAAGGGGTTTGAATTTTGTCAGGCTTTCTCAGCACCTAATGATTGATAATGATTTTTTTTTTTGATTTGTTTATATGGTAGATTACATAGATTAGTTTTGTATGTTGAACCATCCCTGCATCTTGGGTGAAGCCTACTGATCAAGGTAGATGATGCTTTGATGTGTTTTGGATTATTTTGCAAGTATTTTATTAACTACTTTTGCATCAGTATTATTTCACTAATTTCTTTATGAAGACACTTATTGATATGAACTTTCCTTTTAGAACTGCTTTTATTGTGTCATATAAGTTTGGATATGTTGTGCTTTCATTTTCATTAGATTCTACAAAGTTTTTAATTGATTTTTTATTTCTTCCTTGACCCAATAATTATTGAGTAGAGAGTTGTTCAATTCCCATGAGTTTGTAGTCTTTCTCTTGTTGTTGAAGCCTGGTTGTAATCCATGGTGGTCTGATAAAATACAGGAAATTATTTCAATTTTCTTATATCTGTTGAGTCTTGCTTTATGACCAAGTATGTGGTCAATTTTGGAGAAGGTTTTGTGAGGTTCTGAGAAGAAGGTATACTCTTCTGTGTTTGGGTGTAATGTTCTGTAGATATTTTTTAGATCCAGTTGATTCATAATGTCTGCTAGTTTCATTATTTCTGTTTAGTTTCTGTCTGGATGACTTGTCCACTTGTGGGGTGTTGAAGTCTTTCACTAATATGTGGTTTTGATGTGTGATTTAAGATTTAGTAATGTTTCTTATACAAATGTGGATGCCTTTGCACTTGGGGCATAGATATTCAAAGTTGAGAGATCATCCTGCTACTTTTCCTTTGATGAGTATAAAGTGTCCTTCCCCATTTCTTTTTTATTAAGTTTTGGTTGAAAGTCTACTTTATTTGATATTAGAACGATAACTCTAGCTTGCTTCTTGGGTTTGTTACCTTGGAAAATCTTTTCCCAGTCTTTTACTGCTGTATTAAATAGTTTCAGAAGAGTTAACAGGCAAGGGCTTGGGGTGGGGGTCTTACCTGGTGACCCTGGTGCTGGGAGGCCTCCAGAAAAGCAGAAAGAGTTGTGTGGGGGGGAATGGAGCACAGGGTATGGGGTGCATTTCAGCCCCTAGATTAATTTTGTTCATATTGTTATTTTCACCAAGAAACATATTTCCTTTAAAATATGGCTAACAGGTCTTACAATTTGCTTTCAGGTGAATCATGTCAAATGTGCATACAAGAATTGAATTAATAAACTTGCATCATTTTCCTTAATCTTCATGAGTTATTCAAGCTGAGGGAGTCAGTTTGTATGAGGGCAGCACACTTACTTTGTTAATTACCGTAACAACTATCTTGCTCTCTAATAAATGATAGTGATTCTATTGTGGTAATAATTACATAATCAAAAATCAAAAGCTTATAAAATATGCCCTAATTTTAGTTTTTAAATTTCATTTTAAATGGGAAGTGTGGATTGTATTCATGCAGCTAAGCCATATGAGAGTGGAGCTCTAGGCTCTTCATCTGGCCTCTGTGTTTCTTTATTCTGGAGATGTGATCAGGGAAATAAAAACATTTGCATCACAATACAAATTCTGCTAGCATGCAGTGTGGGATGGAGCCATTATATGCCAGTTGTCAGGGCAATATGAGATCAGCTAAATCTTACTCTTTGACAAAGGCAGTAGAATATTCTGAGCTTAAATATAAAGCAGCCATGACTTTCAGTCAGAAGGCAACATTTTCTTGGGTAGACTTGACAATGACATTTCAGCCTGCTTCTCACATGGTGATATACCGACCACAACAAACAAAAAGGGAAGCCTAAATACTTTAAAACAAGTTTCAACTCTCTTTAATGTAAGAAGCAGAAAATTGCAGGATCAACACAAGCTGTTAACAGCTTTCAATCTACTTTTTCTTTCTATTCTATTATAAAAGATCTCCTGTGGTTGAAGCCAACTGGTCTACCTTTCCATCCTCTTTTACCTGTTGATATCTGAGTGAGCTAGAGTATATCAGCATGCTCTTCTGTGCCTCACTTATTTTCACTTAAAAAATGGCATGATGATAAAGGGATGTTTCACAGAAATATGGGAGCATTGAGTAAAGAAGGGCTAATACAGCTCAAGTGAATGCAGTTCACATTATGTTCTATCTGAACACTGGGGAGTGGGACATTGAAGTATCAAGTGCTTAGTGGTTTAGATAGAAATAAACACTTAATTTTTGTTGTTATTTTTTGTTTTTGAGACAGGGTTTCTCTGTATAGCCTTGGCTGTCCTGGAACTCACTCTGTAGACCAGGATGGCCTCGAACTCAGAAATCCACCTGCTTCTACCTCCCAAGTGCTGGGATTAAAGTCATGTGCCACCACTGCCTAGCTAACACTTAATTTTTTTAAATGAGGATTTAAGATCATCCTTTCTTGACTTTCTTGAGTGCTGTTTTTTCAACTTGAGCTAGTTAAAAGAGAGGAAGGGAGATCTGAAGATACCATTTAGTAGAATATCACTTGCCTAGGATTTCACTATCACACACACATACACAAGCATGAAAAGTAAAACTCAGCAAGACTCTGCCATATGCCTGGTTAGACGCAACCTCGTTCTCGGGTGGGCTAGGCTGGCTGGTCTTCCAGATCCACTGTTCTATCTGAATATCCTTCAGCTCTTTCTTGCCAAAGAATAGATTTCTCTCTCTTTTAAAAAATTAATGCCTTTACTTATTTATTTTCATATTTATGTTTATGCAGTGCTGGGGAGGCACGTGCCATGTTGTGCCTCTAGACCCTCAGAGGGTAGTTTTCTGGAGCTGATTTTCTCCATCACCATGTGAGTTCTGGAACTCAAACTCAGGTCATTAGGCTTAGCTGGCAGCAAGCATCTTTACTCATTCAATTATCTTGCTAGCTCCAGATGACAGATTTCTCTAAATCTCTTATTGCTAAGATTTATATCTTATAGGCCCTGTTTCCTGGTCACTCTATCCATTCTAATGTTACCTTTCTGGGATAGAGAATGTGACCAGCCCAATTCACCCATGAGTTTAAACCAGACCAAGTTGTCCATGTCCTGGGATCAGGCGGAAGGAAGAAGCAGCATTAGAGAGCTGCTTCTGTGCACTGTGACACAGGGACTTAGTTTCCAGATAAAGGAATATGCTGATATCACAAAACTATCTACTGAGGCAACCATATCAGTAGCTCAAATAAGAGAAGCTGGTAATGATTCAAAACCTGGTATTGAAGTGCATGGAAACCAGCTCCAACACGAAACACTATACAGGCTTCTCATTGGAGTTTGTCTTGTACTATTGGATCCTGGGGGCAGTTTGACTACCATTAAATGGGCAGTGAGTTGACTTCAGGGGCCATTCATCAACTCTGTCACTGTGGACATTCTCCTTAGTCTCTCTGTGCCTCATTGTCTACATCTGTAAAGTGAAGTAAATGATAATTTCCAACACACCTAAAGTCTGTTGATGACCTAGACAAAATAATAAGTAAAGCATTCCAAAGATGTGGCATTTGATGCTAAACCCGTATGAGATGATATTAATGCCATAGTAACAGTGCCATACACACAGCAGATCTGAGGAGATACTTTTTAGAGTTTCTTTTCTTTCCTTGACACAAATGCTATGACTTCTAGTTTTCTCAGGGCTGTGTTCTAAACATCATCATTTCAACATACAATCCATTGATATAAAGCATTATTGTGTTGTAAAGCATTATTTAAGAGATTTTAAACTGTTCCTTTCAAATCTGGAACTTAAAAATTTTTAAAAGTTATTCTTTAAAAATTTTTACATACATACATTAAAATATTATGTAATATATATAAATATGTATTATGATCATAATTCCTCATCTCACCCCCTTATACCTCCTAGACTTCTGCAATATTTCCTCCAACACGTGCGGCACACATGCTCACACACTCACACACATGCACATGCACCATTAAATTCAATTAGTGCTGCCTATACATCATGCATCTACTGGAGTATGAGAAACATACTCATAGCCACACCCTCAAAGATAAACGACTCCCCTCCCCTCGACAGTCATCAAATGTCAGGAGTTCCTCAGCTAGGGGTAGAGCCTTGTAAACCCTTGTATCCATGATAGAATAACTGGCTTGATCTTGCACCTGTTTGGGGCAGGTAACCACAGCTGCTGTGTGCAATGTGTGCACTGGCCAGTCATGTCCAGAGACAGCATTTCATGGCTTTCCTCCTCATCCTCTGGCTCTTATCTTTTTGACTCTTTCTCTGGAATGTTTCCTGCAGACTCTAGTTTTCATGTTGAACACTTGGCCAAACGCCACTTCACTCTCAAACAGAGAGACCAAAGCAACATTTATATATTCTGTCTTAGATCTACTTTACAAGTGATTATACTTGCATAGTGCCTTTGTCTTAACAGCAGTAGTAATTTTTTTTTAAATCAGCTTTCTTTAAACCTAGTATGAGACCAGAATGATAAAGGATTATAGGTTCCAGAAAGTAGTGTCACCTTGATACAACCTAAACCACCTGGTAAGAGAGTCTCAATGGGTGATTGACTGCTGCTGCTTTTTTGTTGGCCTGTGGGCATGTCTTTGGGGGTGTTTCTCAGTTAATAGATGTGAGAAAACTCAACCCACAGTGGGAAGCACCATTCCCTAGGCAGGGACTCACAAACTATATAAATGTAGAGAAATTGAGCTGAGCAAAAGAAAGCAAGTGAGCTTGCATGCATCTATTTCTCTTTGCTCTTGATGGTGGATGGGCTGTCATCTTGCATTGTGAGCTATCATCTGGATTGTAATCTGGAATTGTGAGCTAAATAAACCACTAGGTTGCTTCTTGTCAGAATATTTTAATTTTAGCAACAGAAATAAAACTAGATCCCAGAGAACCTGGAATCACGTTATTTGGGATCATCTTGCTCTATGTCTTTTACCTTCCAAATAGTAACTTTTAATAGGTTATGGTTATTCTGGACATGTGATTATAGCACTTCTTTTTTTTTTTTTTCAAGGTCTGATTATTTATTTGTTACTCTTAAAGACTTACTTTTGACTGGACTCAGATTTAGAAGTAGAAGCTCTCAGCGAGGACAGCCTATGTCTCTTGGCAATCTGTTCTTGACGCTTTTCTTTGGCTTTCTTCATTCTCTTGGCCAAAAGTTTAGCGTACTCTGCAGCCTCCTCCTTGTTTTTCTTAATGCGTTGTTTCTTCAGAGCAATACGTCGGCGTTTGTGTTGCAGGACATGTGGAGTAACAAGACACTGAATCTTGGGTGCTTTGGTCCTGGGCTTCTTACCTTCTTTGTTTAAGGGCTTTCTGACAACATATTGGCGGACATCATCTTCTTTGGAGAGATTAAAAAGCTTTCGGATTCTACTAGCTCTTTTAGGTCCCAACCGACGAGGCACAGTGGTATCTGTCAGTCCAGGAATATCCTTCTCTCCTTTCTTCACAATAACCAAGTTGAGAACACTCAGATTGGCATCCACAATGCAGCCGCAAACAGACTTGCGCTTCCTCTCTCCAGTTCTCCTTGATCTATAACAAGAATGGCACTTACTCAACAGCAGGCAGCCTCTACCATGGGTCAAAACGCCTTGCTTCATGGGAAAGCCTTGTTTGTCATTCCCACCGCTGATCCGGACCACATAACCCTTCCACTCTTCACCAAGGGCATCAGCAGCTACTTCTGTGGCCATGGCTTCTTGTAGAACGTACGCAACTTGCGTTCGTCATCTACTTCAATGAGTTTCTGACAGCCAGTGGCGGGGAAGGAGATATTCAACTTCATCTTGACACAGCCGACCGCCTAGGAGGCATCACAAAAAAGATTCTAGCACTTCTAACAAGCATTCATGCAGCTTACGAAGATTCACAAACTGTTGTAATCACTGGGCCAGTGCTAGTTTACCCTCGTGTTAACTTATAGGGTAGATACAGCATTCATCTCATTTAGGAATATGGACACAAAGAATTGAAAAGTGACATGATCTAGCTAGAGTTACCTGCTCGTGAGCAGCAGCGAGCTGCTCCAGAGTCCCAACCCCTAAGCTACATCCCTACACTTCGTGAACTTGAATCTCACATTCCTTTTTCTCCATCACTCCCGTGATGTGGCAGTAACTCACATCAGATCTCATCGTTGTTACTGCAGTAGGCTCCTGGTTCATCTCCTTGGTTTATCTTCATCAATGCAACCTGCACATGACTGCTATATTGCTTTTCAGGTTGCTAAGATGGATGACAAAGACTTGGGCATACCAGGCAGGTGCTTTCCAATGGAACTGTAAGTTCTAGACAGTTCTTTTTATCATGGTTTTTCTTGTCTCATTACTTTCTTCAAAGTCTTTCTCTGATTCCCTGTGGTCTATAATGTATGAAGTAAATTCTAACCCTATTTTTTGTCTCTATATATTCTGGTTCCACACTACCTATTCAGCTTCACTTTGTGGTCCTTCTGTCCCAGTATCCACCGCTCTGGTGACCTGGCCTTTCCATCACTCCTACATACATGTTCTTCATCCCCATCTCCCTCACTTCATCCATCACTACACGTTATACCTCTGCCTATCATCTAAAAATTTGATTGCTTTGTGAGCCTTCCTTACTGACACTCCCACTGACTGTGGCACTAATGCCCTAGGACTCAGCACTGCCCTTGCGCGCCTCTATTGACCATACTTTGCCTGTAATATAGGTTTGTACTTTTCTCCTTGTGTTGAAGACAGACAGTGACTGACTCACCTTCCTGTCCCCTGTAGTGCCTCTGGCCACACAAAGCACAGTTGCCACTCCTCTCCATGGATATGCACATGCACATGCACAGATGTGTGCACGTATGCATGCATTTAAGGTTGTTGCCACAATAGGTCTGCTTCTGTTCTAACACATACTTTCAGCTTGATAGTTTGTAGTTTCTGACTACAGAGTTTATTTTATACAGTTTAGACGCCTCAGAGCCCAAGATCAAGGCACTGGTAGATTTGGCATGGCAGCTATCTCATTTTAAGGCGGTGCTTTTTGTTGTGTCTTCCCATAAGGAAAGATGGCAGCACGGAGAACATGGTATCTTAACATGCCAGATGAGAGGGCCTTGTAACAGGCCAGGTAGCTCTTTGCATCTGTTGCCTGGGGGTGGGGTGATTGCTACCATTCAATCTATGATTCCCTTATTACTTACTCACATTTCAACAGGGCTCACTAACCCCTCCCTACAGCCTTAATGGTTTTGATTTCTGAGAACAGGGACTGAGGAACACAGGGCTATACTGGCTTTGGGACCCATGTTTTGGTACTGTTGTGTCAAGTGTTACCAATAGGAATGAGGGATGTAAACATTCAGACCATAGCACCATGTGACTTAGTAGCTCACTGATTTTTTTTTTAATATGACATACTCCTTGTTCAAGTGTAAGTAGACATGGCCTTGCTGAATGCATCAGTATGCAGACTCTGCTCTCTAAGATGAAGACCAACCGTGCCTTACACACCTCCTGGACCTCCTCAGACAGTTCTGTGTATCACAGATGGTTTGTACATATTTACAGGTTGCTTGGCTCCTGGATTTCCATTGCAAATCTATGCCTTTGCTGCCCTGGCCAGTGTGTACTCACCCCCAGAGGCCTCTGCATTCTCCAGTGTGCTTCCCACTTTGTGAAACTGGAGTCGAGTTGCCGACACCCAGAAGGCTTTCTTCTATGCTTCTAAGTACCTGTCTTTGATTCAGGACCAATTTTGTAATAAACCCAAATGTCTAGAGGAAGAGGTTGGAGCACTCACAGGGAGAAGCTCTGGGGTTGGAGTTTACAACTGCAGGCCTTTGGCCAGAGGAAACTTTACAGAACATGGTACTATAACTTGTTACAGACAAAGGCCATTCCTTTGTCCAAAGACCAAAGGGCAAGGACAGGAGTATTGTAGCACCACCACAGTACAACAATGTCTGCCTGTAGATCTTTAAAGAAACCTACAGTATGCAGCCAATAGGGTAGAAGTCTGCAAAGACTGGTAACTGCTCTTCTTGAGGGAACGCAAGAAGACTGGCTACTAAGAAGAAGGAAGAGCTGGATACGTACCATCTTCAGTTGGGATGTGCACCTCACAGGTCTTCAGCCACACTGGGCTATGGCAGATGTTAAGATGGTTGAGCAGCTTTGAAGGGAGATTTGCTCTCCCACACACATCTTCAGGGTTGATGTTCTCCATGGGAGGATATTTACACAACATATGGGGAATGTGGCACCTGTGGTCTTGCCTCTCACTGGAGAGAGGACAAGATCTTGACAAATGTGACCAGGGTACATCTGTCATTTCAATGGACAATAAAGGATTTAGCATTGCACAGAACAACAAGCCAGCCAAGAAGAGTCTTTCCTTGATAATATTTTATATTAATTTTTTTTGCTGCTTCTTTGGCTTCTATACTTAAAAAGCTCTTTGTTTTAAATGCAGGTGACCCAAGGAGGTATGATCCAGATTTCCAGGGACCTATTGCCAAAAGGTAAACAACTTTTTCCTAGTGAATGCATTTATTTAAAAACAACCACCACCATCTGGAGACTGTTCCACCTGAGTATCCATCCCATGTGCAGTCGCCAAAGGTAGACGTTGATGTGGATGTCAGGAAGTACATGCTGACAGGAGCCTGATATAGCTGTGTCCTTAGAGGTCTGCCAGAGCTTGAGATATTCAGAGGCGGATGCTCACAGCTAACCATTGAACTGATCATGGGGTTCCCAATGGAGGAGTTAGAGTGAAGACTGAAGGAGCTGAAAGGTTTGCAACCCATGAGGAGAGCAACAATACCAACCAGCCAGAGCCCCCTGGGTCTAAACGACCAGCCTGGGGCACATAGGGAGGGACCATGACTCCCGCTGTATATGTAAGGGAGGATGGCCTTGTCGAAATAGGTGGGAGAGGAGATCCTTGGTCCCATGAAGGCTGGATGCCGTGTTTGGGGGAATTCGAGGGTGGTAGGTGGAGTGGGGGTAGGTGGGAGTGGGGGGTAGGTGGGGCACATCCTCATAGAAGCAGGAGGGGAGCCTGGGATAGGGGGTTCCTGGGCAGGGGGGGAATGGGGTAAGGGGATAACATCTGAAATGTAAATAAATATCCAATAAAAAATACATTTTATTTTTCTATATGAATATATAAAGTACATTACCTATGGGGGAGGGAACAACCACCAAATGTTTATTTTGGGTACATCATTTGTAGCTCACGGAGAATTTTGCCTATGGTCAGGTAGAATACCTCACTTCTGCCAGAACATAACCTTATTTACGTAGGGAATGTACAGAGAATAAATCTCTCCTCGAATCATGAACACTGTGTTCATTCCGCAAACGATCTGTCTTTAGTCGCTAGACCGAAAGCTTGTGTTTGCCAAGAGAAAAACCCTGAGAGATGCTTTGTGCAGCTTATCCTCCCTGTGGAGACTCGGCTCATTCAGGTGGCTATTTTGTGTGTCTGTGAGCTCTGTGACTCACTGCGGCCAATGCAGAGTTGCTATGCCAACCTCTTCCATGCCAGGCATGTGTGCCATTCAGCTTCCAGAAGCAGGGAACGTCTCAAAGACCATCATTCTCCAACGTATCCTGGGTCTTTAGGACACTGGAGTGCTCCAGGGGAATAACCATGTCTTTGCTGCTGCTCCCCTCCCCCAACACTGTGCGACATTTCAATTTCAGCCAATACTTTAACCCTCTTATGATTTAACCTATCCTCCATTCTCTGGCTTCCAGCTAATCAGAGACACGGCTGTGGGTGGAACAGCTAAACGGGAGAGGATTATGCAGCTGGTAGCTGTTTTCTGCTGGGCCTTGACTTTGATTTTTGGCAGCCGCATGTCATAATAAACCACAGTGCAAAATAATGATCAGCACTCTCATTTGCACTTGCCAATCACTGGGATGTGCGGCAGCCGTTCCTGCGTTTTCCCTCGAATCGCCCAGCTTTAAGCAGCTTATTTTAATTCCGTGAAATGTCAGGCTGTTTGTTCAGGCTTCTCATCCACAGGTCCACTTCCTTAGGAGGGGTCTGGAGCCTCTGTCACTCTCTCTGTGGTAATACTGTGAGTGCACTCTGTTACCCGGAGTATGGACAGCCTTGGTCATAGTAACTAATTGACAAGGACTGAAAGTTACCTGTTGTCCCTCAGGGACCGCTAACTATCATTGAGTTTTGACAGGAATAATAATTATAGAAAGTCACCTGTCGCATTTAGACAGAGGAAGTATGAATTTCAGGTGTTCCTCTCCTAGCCACAGAGAAGGCAGCCGAGATAGGCCTGGTTGGTTTTATGGAAATAAATTTAGATCTCTCCACCTTCTTGTGCATCATGTGGCAACATGTTGGTCAATAGTGAACCACGAGTATGGCAGTGGTCACACCAGAGCATCATGTGTTCAAAAGCAATGTGTCATTGAAACGTCACTGTCTGATAGCATCACCACAACCACGATGTCCTCATATATGATGTACCAATTTCTTGCACTGGTGAGTTGTGTAGATATGTTGAGATGCACATGTGCTTACTATTGGGTTACAGTAGAACAGTACAGCATTCATTGCAGTAGTTTGATATACAGGTCTGTGGCTGAGGAACACTGGGTGAGGCCATACAGTCTTATGTGCCTATGGACCATTAGCCTATGGATGTAGTGTAACACGGTCTACTGTCCAGGTTCATGTAACTGTCCCTACAATATTCTCACAGTGCCAGAAGAACTTAATAATGATGTGTTTCCTAGAAAGATCCCTATCATTAATAGACAGATGATTAGGGACCCTGTGAGATGGCACAGTGGGTAGGGGCACTTGCCATGGAGCCTGAGGCCCCGAGTTCCATCCCCAGGGCTGGATGAGTGCAGGAGAGATTGGTGGGAAGAGACAATGACTCATACAAGTTGTCCCATACATACACACTGTGCCATGTGCATACATATGCGTGCACACACACATACACACACATGCATGCAAGCACACATGTGTATAGACACACTAAATTCTACACACCCATGATAATCACTGTGAGGAAGTAACTTTAATCCAGGGTTTGGGGATACTTCAGACACCACATATGTGTTTTCTGTGAACATACCCCAGCCATCCATGTAAGGACTGAAGGCAGGCCTGCACAGAAGCAAGCTGCTGGGAGACTCAGGGATCTATGAAGGTAGCAGGCTTTTTCTGACCCTTACTAGGGAAGTAATTGGGACAATTAAAGAACAAAACAAAATGTCCTCACAGGTAAAGCCCTTCCCCAGAACAGCAGGAGGGTTGGCTTCAAATAAGCCATCAAGAAAGCAAGCAAAAGAAGGCCTACCCTTCCCTTCCCCCACAGACTCACCACAGAGTAGGTTAATAACAGCAAGCTTTGGGTACAGGTCTCCCCAGTGTTTCAGGCAGTCTCCACCACCCCTTTTTGTCTACCTGCTGGGCTCCCCCCTCAGTGCACAAGCACAGTGTTTTCTGACTGGTTGCCTCATCTGGTCTTGTTTACTTAAAACAGAGTGTCTGAAGCAAGTTCCGTAATATTGACAAAAAGGTGATTTGATCAATATGGTTTTTTTTTCCTGTTCCATTTGAAAAAAGTTGCTTTCTATATTCAATAATCAAATAATCCAATAATCAGAAAAAGGTCGGTGAGTGTTGGGTTGATCCTGCAGAAGCACCCCGTGTGGGTGCAGATGTAGCAGAGTGTAGAGGATGGTGATGTGCTTATAAAAAGATAGATAAAGAGAATATGTTCTGTGGGTGTGTGGAAAGGTATGGGGAAAGGGGATGTCTCAGCGGGTCCATGCCGAGGCATCTCTTCCCCCCTGAGGTACCAGCCTCACACCAATATAGCATAGAATAGAGTTTATTCAGGGCATGGGGAGGGGATCCAGGAGGGTAGTAGAGGCAGAGAGAGAGAGTAGAGAAGTAGAGGCCGGGCATGACCATGTGGAGAGAGGGGGAAGGGAAGGGGCCAAGGGTGAGGGGACAGAGAGAAGCTAGAGGCAAGAGATCAAGAGAAAGAAAAGAGGGCAAGCAGCCTCTTTTATAGTGGGTCAGGCCTACCTGGCTGTTGCCAGGTAACTGTGGAGGTGGAGTTTAGACAGAATGCTAACAGATGGGAGCCAACACACGGAGCAGACTAAGAAAGAAAAGTTCTATAATAAACGGTGCCTGAGGGGTTCTGGTTATAATTCAGAGCTGAGAGGTTTGATTTTTCCCAAGAGACAATGAGAGTCGTGGGGACCAGCGCTGCTCATTTGTACTGATGGGTACAAAGCCCACTAATGTATCTAACTGCCAGCAACTGTGGGCGTTTGAGTTAAGACTCCTCTTGCCCAGCTGGGCATTGGGGTTCAAGCCTCAGTTACCAGGCTACTCAAAGGGTTGTAGCTCAAAGATCACAAGGTCATGATCAACATGAACAAGTGAGAAGGACCTCATCTCAAAATGAAAAGTGAAAAGAAGCCTGGGGAACATAGCTCAGAGCTAGAGAGCTTGCCTGGCATGTGAGAGTCCCTGAGTTCGATCCCAAGCACCACCACAAACAATCAAAGAGCCCAAAGAACCACAGTGGCAGCCTACACTCAGGACTTTTCTTTTTCTATGACTTTAATAGTTCAGTTGTAGATGGGTGTTTTAAGTCACTTGGTTAGGATCCCTGGTGGGTTGTTTTGTTTCGTTTAGTTTGCTTGTTCTGGGTTTTTTTTTTTTTGGGGGGGGGGCGGGGGAGGCAGGTGGAGCTTCTGTGTAGAGAAGAGGATGAAAATGGAACCCTGCTTTGCTCACTGCCTGGGTGTTAGGCAAAATAGACAAGCACTCCCATGTGCGGCACCATCCAGATCAGAAGGGCTCAAAGGACCCCTTTGTAATATTATCTCACAAGGTAGAATATTTATATAGATTTAGTAAGATGTGCTCCTTGCTCTGCTGTAATGGAAGGGTGGTAAGTTCTCTGTCAGAAAGAGGCAAGCAGAGGGTGGAGGGCTGTGTGGGGAGTGCTGAGGAGAGCTCACTCAGTAAGGAGAGTGGCGAAGCCTCCTGTGTGTTCTCCGATCCTCAGCCAAGCCCCTGGGATCCAACTCTTCTATTTTGATTAAGACTTACTTATTTTTATTTTATGTGCAAATGTGCTGTATCTACATGCATTTATGTGCATCATCTATGTGCAGTACCCACAGAGGCCACAAGTGGGATCCCATGGAACTGCAGTCACAGGTGGTTGTGAGCCACCATGTGGGAGCTGGGAACTGAGCTTTGATCTTCTGCAATACCAGCCAGGCTGCGAGGCGTCTCTTCAGCCCCTTTGACTCAGTTCTTAATGCCAAGGGTCAGCTCAGAGAGAAAAGCTCAGCTCAGGCCTAGGAGATAAACACACAGACCCTCACCAAGTTCTAAGGAATTCTGGGTTCTGTCAACTAAGAGAACTTCTCAAATTATCCTCAGCACAACACTGTCCCCCTAATTTATGCAGGTCCCAGGTTTGCATCTAAATTGGAATAATTGGTGTCCTTCTTGTTCCTGCCAGAGGGACTTAAATATTCAAAGGCAGAATTAATCCCTGTGTAGCAAACACAAGGAAGAGTCACAGTAAGAAAAGCCCACAGAGTCCCTGAAAAACAAACCACAAGTGTTTAGGAAGAGGCCACAGCAATTTTGATCTGGAGCATAGTGTGAGTCAAAGCCTACAGCTATAATAGTGTGTCATTTGTTCACATGTCTTTTTCTTTTTTAAAATCACACTATACAGGGAATGAAGGAGGTGAGTCAATCATTGTCCTGAACATCTGGTTCCTCTGCGGCTGAACTGATGAGTTAGTGTGACTTTTCCATGGGTAGATACTCCTAGCTGCAGCTGGTGGAGTCGACAGGGCTCTGGAAGTGAAGTGTGCACTTAGCGTTGGCTGGAATAGGAATAGCCGGGTTCTAGATAGCTTCAGAGGCAACCTGTCAGCTGGTACTTGGTGTGCCAAGAAGAGTCAGCAAAGTCAGAGGCTTGAGAACAGAGGCCTGGAAATGGCTGTGTGTGAGCAGGACCCTTAGAGCCTTGCATGCCATGTGAGGAGTGGGATGAGTGAGAGGCAGGGGGGATGGGCAGAAGGGAATGCTGGGAAGTGAGTACCAGCAAGTCCATCAAAGGTTTAGACACAGTTCCACAGCTCGCTGTTATATTCTACAGACCTGAGGTGATGCTGATGTAATTGACAGTTCTCCAGAGGAATGGAATCAATAGGGTGCATATGGATTTTTAAAGGGGGATTTAGATTGGTTTACATGTGTGATCAGGTAGTTTAACAGTGGCTCTCTGCAAGGTGGAGAGAGACTGAAAACCCAGGAGCAGATGAGCAGGCCAAAGCTGGCTGCTTCATCAGCCTCAGTCTGACATGGAAGGGCTGGAGGGCTCCTGGGCAGTCACTCATCCAGCAGAGAGTGAAAGCAGGCTGGCACTGGCCATTCCCTGAGCCACTCGCTGGAAAGTGCCCCTGACTGGAGACAGGCTCTTCCACCCTCAGTGCAACCCTTCTGGGAAAGCCTTATAAACACTCCTAAAGGTATGTTTCTTAACTGACTCCAGACTCTGTTGACTAATTGATTAACTATCAATTGGGTTTTCACCTTAGAGTTTTGGAAGTCCTCTGCACAAACCCCCATGGCTGTTACCTTGCTGCTTAGGGTGCTCAGATCAATTAGTTACCTGCTTTATTGCTTTAAAAGCCCAGTAATAGAAACCAGAGGAAGGAGGTATTGTATCAGCCCACAATCTCTTCTGGAAGGGAAATTGGGGTGGCAGGAGCTTGGGGTGGCCCTGACAGTGCTTCTGACCAGGAAGCAGAGGGTGACCACCACACCTGTGCTCACCTGGATCTCTCCTGATTCCTCATCTAGAACCTCAGTCATGTTGACACTGCCTATGTTTAAGGTGGGTCTCCTTCACAGTTATTATAATGTATATAATCCCTTACCGACATGTCCAGGGATTTATTTCTACAATGATCTAAATCCAAACAATTTAACACTACAGTTAACCATCACAAGCCTCCTGGATACGATCCAAGGGCTGTCTGTTGGTATCTGCCCTATTGGGTGTGTTTATGTTGGGGAGTGGGATGTTTCAGTGGAAAATACTTAGATGTACTTCATTTAAGAAACATCCCAGAGACCCAGAGAAGGTGAGGTGTGTAAAGGAAGTGACTTATGTTGTGATTATCGCAAGTTCCCATGGAGGTGGGGAAGAAAGAGGATGTGACAAGATAACCTTATAGAGTTGCCAAGAGTCACATGGTGAGAGTTCTTGTATGCTAGAGGGAAGGGCTGAACTTGAAAATGGCAAGCATTGGGCAAGGGAGATGTTCAGTGAGTAAAGTGCTTATGGTACAAGCAGGACCCAAGTCAGGTGGCTGGCATGTCAGTGTACCAATAATAATCCCAGCACTAAGGAGCGGAGATAGACAAGGACCCTAGAGCTAGAGGACAGGTCAGTCATGCTGAATTTTGATGAGTTTCACATCTAATGAGAGAGCTGTCTCAAAAACTAAGGTGGAGAACTGAGGAGTGTATCAACCTATGGCCCCCACACACACACACACACACACACACACACACACACACACACACACACATGCACACACACACATGCATGTACACAAAACCAGGTAGCAAATACCAGATTACTTTGATTCCAAGAAGCTGCATAGACACGCTTCTTAAGGTTTTGCTATTTCTTGTTTATCTGCTCACACTTCCTCAGATTCATCTTGAGAGAGTCCCTAGTGACTTCTGCTTAGTGAGCAATACCTGTTGTTATACAGTCCTGCAGCAGCAGCAGTAGCAGCAGCAGACAAGCTGACCCCTCTCTGCTCCAAAGAACCCTCTTGCCCTGGGCTTCTTGATGTCACACCAGTCAGCTTCTGTCACCTTATCAGCCTCTCTAGGCATCTCGTTTTCTGCTCCTTGCTTGTTCTCCACACATATGTGAGCCACAGGACTGGCCCTTCCCCTCCTGTCTTCCTTGCCCTCCCTTCTTCCCTCTCTTCCCCCCATCCCCCTTCTGTTAGAAATGTTCCAAACCTGTGTTCCTGTTCGCGGGTAACATCATCTTGTTTTTTTTTTTTTTTTTTTCTGCTGAAATGCTTTGCTTCCAGACAGCAGTGGATCACTCCTTGTAATCTGGCTTTGAACTCAGCAGAGATGTGACCCAAAGCCTCTCATGACAACCCACTTTCCATCCACTCTCTGACACACTAATTGTACTTACTTTACAATATTTATCATCTCTGAAGACTTCTTTTTCTGGATGACATCATAACTGTGCTGTCAAGACCATCAGTCTGTGAGAAACAAGGACCTTGACTGTTTTGTTCCCTGGAAAAGTCTCTTGACATATAACATCCATTTGTTGAACAGTGGAATAAACTGCCGTCCTGAATTCAAAATGATGGAGGAGAGGAGAGCTAAGATTAATACACAGATGAGAATTTACCTGGCTCTGGGCTCAGGCTCTGTGTGGAGGAGAGGCTGGCAAGGCAGTGTCTGAGGAGAGGAAGCACCTGCTGTGCTCCCGGAGGTGGGGAGGCTGCGGCAGCAGGCAGGCAGAGGCTCCTGCACCCAGGAGTGAAAGTGCTGATTTGGGGAAGCCTGGTCAGGTTTAGGTGCCTACCAGATAGGTAGAGAGAAATCTAAATATGGACATATTTGTCAAGATTGGGTGGGGATTTAAATGTCACATAGAGGCAGTGGAAATCATTGGTGAATTTTGGGTGAGGAAAGTAACACAGTCAAAGCCCTCCCTCCCTCCCTCCCTCCCTCTCCTCCCTCCCTCCCTCCCTCCTCTTATTCCCTTCCTTATTCCCTTCCTCCCTCCTCCCTTTTTCCCTCTTTCTCTCCCTTCCTCTTTCTCCCTTTCCTCCTTCCTTCCTTCTTTCCTTCCTATTTTCTTTCCTTCCTTCTTTCCCTCCCTCCCTCCCTTTCGTCTCTCCCTCTCTTTCCGGCTACTCTTCTCTAACCCTTTAGTAAACTTTCTGCTGAGCCAAGCCACCTGTGCCCTTGGCTTAGCCCTGTGATGCTACCACCTGGGGATGACAGCTGTCACTGACAAGCTAATAAGGAGTGACATCATCTGGCAATGATGTCACCAACAGTGACAGATTCCGTTGCTGAGCAGACTTGCTGTTCATGTTGCCCTTGACTAGACAAACAACCCTAGAAACTAATGATCCAGAGGCCACGAAATGTGTGTACGTCAAAGCAGGGGATTACAGAATGTCTAAAACTTCAGGCTCTTGAAGCCTGTGGTCAGGAGGATCTTCCTCTGCATCCTATGTCCACGGGACTGTGTAGTCTGGACAGTGGGCAGCAGGGCAGTGGGACCTTGTGTTTCCCCTTTATTCACATCAGTAAGCTCCACACATGCTAGGTACCTACCAAATAGAGTTTTGAAGGTTATTTAAATTCCTTCTCTGTGCTCATTGGCTCATGGTGTCCATGGTGACTGTCACCCTCATGTATCTAACCATCAAGTTCTCAGAAGTTTAATTTTGCTGGGTTTCTCCCATTTGAGGTAATGTCTCACACAGTAGCCCAGGCTGGCCTAGATTGTACCATATAATCTTTACAGTCATGCTAATCTCAGATGCTCAGCCATCCTCCTGCCTTAACTTCTTGAGTGCTGGGATCATAGGTGTCTGGCAAGCCTACTTTTCACGTTCCTGAGCTTTAGGACGCTCCTCACATGAAGTCATATGTTTCATTGTTTAACAGTCCTGTGAAGGATCAGTCCTTCCTGAGACTGGCCCAGCATACTGTCTTCACATATGGCTCTGCAGCCATGCTGTAACCCATACATAGACTTGGGCACAGTCTAGACTGGTTGTTGCTGCTTTTTGCCCTTCTACAGATATGTGCTGTCTTGTCTTCTACAACCCGTGTTGACTAGGAATTTCCCTTGGAGGACACAGGTCTCCTCAATCCTTAGTTGTGAGGAGGGCTAGCTGTGCGTGCTGTTTGGGGTGGTGGTTTTCACTTCTCTAGATGCCCTATTGGTTAGAGAACACTCATTGGAAAGTGTTCTGTTCATAAAGAATATTGTTGTTCTGTGGCTGCTCTTAAAAACGTCGCAATTCTTTGTAAAGTCATTATGAGTTGACACTTATAATTGCATTTATTTATAGGGTATAAAGAGATGTTATGAATACAATGAAGAATGACGAAATTAAGCTAGTTAACATGTCCACCAGTGCAATGCAACTGTTTAACATCTTTTTGTAGTGATGAGATTTGGTGTTGACTCTTAGCATTCTTGTTATTGACTGTATGTATCAGTCCGCAATAGATCTAAGAGAACTCGCAGACTCTTCCTGTCTGAAGTTTGTACCCTGTGATCATTGTCCGCATCCTCCCCGACACCTGAGCCTCGGTTCCCACTATTCTGTGTTCTGCCTCTGTTAGTTCGACTGCTTTGACTCTGCATATAAATGAGAAGACTGGATCTCTGCCTTTTTGTGCTCTGCTTAGACTACTTAGGATGCTATTCTCTGATCTACCCACGCCGTGTATAGCAAATAGTTGACCTCTCTTCTTTGCACTGCTAACCAGTGTTGCACTGTGCACACACATCACATTTTATTTATCCGTTCGTTCACCTGTTGGCACCGTTTAGACTGCATAACGTGGCTTTGGTAAATGTTACCGCTGTGAGCATAGAGTGCAGACATTTCTTCCACGGATTGGTTCTCCTATGTGGGTGGATACTCAGAATTGGGATCTGCGGATAACATTGTCATTCTATGTTTAATTCTCGAGCAGTTTCCACTTAGTCCTTCATAATGTCTGTATCAATTTACATCTTTATCAACAGAAGCACAGGCTCCTTTTCCCACACATTCTCCTCAACACTCCCTATCTTCTGTCTTTTCTATAATAGCCTTGTGACAGGTGTGAAAGGAGATCTGCATTTCCCTAATTATTTGCATGCATCATTGTCTATTTGTATATCTTCCTTTGAAAATTACTGTCCACTTTCCCTTGTCCCCAGAACGTCTGTACTTTATTAGTATGCGCCCTTGTTCACGAGAGGTTTTCTTTCCTGCAATAACATGAAACCCAAGTAAAGCCATCTCCTTCCCGAGATGGCACAGGCGGCTTGTACTGCAGAGGGTCAGCTCAGCTTGACACAATTTGAACTTTATTTTTCCAGATTCGAATCACAGATCAAGCAAATGTTCAAATACTGTAATGATTTTTACCTTGACATGAAAAGAATAAGATAAACTAAATAAGCTGAAGAGGTTTTTTGCCAGGACCTGTAAATCTGACCTGTCTTGATACAACATGCTCGGATACCACAGTACTACAGCCCCAGGTCCATGGACACTTCCTCAAAGGCTCCAAGTTAGAACACAGTCTGAACTGTGTCCCATCACACTGGTCATGCAGATACCCAAAGTCCAGGCGCTCATTTCCTGCTTACATATCTGAATGCTCAGGTCAAACCAAGACCTCCAAACATGGTGGGATAGTTCAAGCACAAACACTCAGTGGGGACTTTAATACCCTCTGATATAAACCAGCTTCACTGGTGCATGGCAACAGTTTTGTCTGATGTGTGAGCTCTGTCTGTGGTCATTTCTAGCCTCTTTGAGTTTTATCTTTGTCTTTATCCACATGGTCTGTGTTCCATGTCTTCCTTCTCACCCTTATTTCTTCCCTTCACACTCACTGATAGAATTTATCTCAGGTTAAGGATTATATCAGGTGACAGTAGCACAGGAGTGAATTGCCCTTGTTCTTAAGGAGTTTACACACAACAGAAGGGTCTGCAGTTCAGTGACAGGAAAAAGCTGGGTGCAGTGAGGAAACGACCCCTCTCCGTGGTCTCATGTAGCTTTGACTCAGGATTAGTTTTCAGAGATTCTCATTCAGTAAATATTTATTGAGTATCTACTATGTGCATAGGTCCTTTCATATGTTTCATATGTATCAGTGTGATGGCTGATAGTAGGTACTTATGACTTATGTATTGTCCCTTCAATTGGCAGTGCTGTGAGCCCTTCAGAAGATGGGGGCATGGGTGGAGATATTGGTCAGTAGGCATGATCGGAAAGGCTCTACCCCAGGACCTAGTTCCTTCACTTCCTCGTTCACTGTAGTGTGAGAAATCACAAGCCCCTGCTGTCATGACTTGAGCTTCTTTGACACACTGGGGTTAGCCCCAACAAGCAATTGATAGTAAAATATTAAGGATAGTGAAGTTTGAAGCAGGAGTCAAAGGGTCATATGGAAAGATAGATCCTCATGGGTTGCTCTTGCAGAAATCAAGAGATCTGCTGTAGCCGTGTTGATGTGGAGTGACAGCTAAATAGCTTCCTGGTGACGGTGTGCATAAACCACAACTCTGGGAAGAATAACATCCACGGTGTGTGTGTGTGTGTGTCTGTCTGTCTGTCTGTCTGTCTGTCTGTGTTTGCATATTTGTATGTATGTAGGCATGCACACGTGCATGTAGGTTGATGTCTAGAATCATCCCCCATTGTTCTTCCATCTTATTGATCGAGGCAGGGTCTCACAATCAAACCCAGAGCACATCACTACATCTAATCTTGCTAGTAGCTTGTTTTGGGCATGGGTCCCCATCTCTGCCTTCTGAGTTTAGAATTACAGATAGGCTGCCAGGCCCACCAGGCCTTTATGTAGGTTCTGGGGATCTGAGTGTGGGTCTTGATGCTTGCCTGGCAAGGGCTTTAACTATAGAGCCATCTCCCCAGCCCATGTACATCCACCCCATTAATGTGTGTCCGAATTTGTGTTCCACTCACAGAGGTGCTTTGCTTCATTACTTCCCATATTGCCAGTGTCTGGCTTGGTTGAACAACAGCCTTTGGTAGCATGGAGGACAGCATTGCCCTGGCAAACTGTGGCATTGCTTACTTACATCATGCTTTGCTCGCCGTAGTTAATGGAACTGTTGAGGCAGAGCAAACTGATGGAAGAGCTATGACCTGTCTGTGTGATGGGAGCCAGCAGATCTGGATTAAACCAGCCTTACCCAGAGCAGAACATTTTTCTTCAGTTTATTTTGAAGATGGTTTACAGCTCATCCTTAAACTGCCTCATTATGTCTTTCAGAAACAGTTCTCAGAGAACAACTAATCAAGAGGTTCGGGGTGTTG
Source organism: Mastomys natalensis (assembly GCA_021653895.1). Lineage (NCBI taxonomy): Eukaryota > Metazoa > Chordata > Mammalia > Rodentia > Muridae > Mastomys > Mastomys natalensis. The sequence continues at coordinate 603,750 of JAJTUV010000732.1, read as the reverse complement.
GGAATACATTGGGAAAAACAGATGTTTGCTATTTAAAGCTCTGCAGATGATTGTTCATTCTGTTTCTAGTGAAAAGACATTCTTATCCACTAAATAAATGTATTGTCTTCAAGTGCGTGCCCTTCTGTGTCATGGCAGCGGGACATTTTCACTGCTGGCGTTGGAAATGAAAATGTTCTGCTCAGTTTGCACAGTACGGAAGGCAGGCGAGGAATGCACCTGTAAATTCACTCTTCTTAGAAGCAGATGAATGAGAAGGTACTGAAGGATGCTGGGAAATACTACCAGGCTGTATGACCTTGGAGGCCAACAAGCTTAGCCGAGTTTGTAAGGAATACTAAAGCTGCAGTCACAGATAAATATAAATGTTAGCATTTTAGCCAAAAGGAAAGAAGTGGGAGATAGTGTCCGCTCCCTTGACCAGCAATTAAGACACGACACAGTTAGAATCCTTTCACTCAAGTTCTTAATTGCAGGAATGACTCTTGACTTACGTGGGACGGGATGGGACCCCCAGCAGCGGAAACAGCTGCTTATATAATCTTCCCAAGTGGGCTGGTGACTGTTCTCTCAAGGATAGGTCAGACTGCCAATACCCATTTGCATAACCCGCTCGGGTGGGCACAAAGAGCCAACCATGCACAAAGGACTTGTTTACCAGTTTAGCTGAGTTGGCCACGCTTACATTGTCAGGTGCTAGTCATATACGACTTGCAACTGTCCCAGGTGCTATCTTAAACACGGCTGCCTACAAGATAGGAGTCGTACCCATGATTCATACTACACTGACGTGTAGAATTTAAAGGAATTAGCACTGTTAAATACTTACAAAAACAGATTCTAAATAATTACCCATTCAATTAACGAAGAACTTAGAATTTATTCAGTTCAGCTCCCTGATCATGGTGGCATAAACAAGCCCAGAAAGAACTGAAAAAGTCTAGTCACAGTGATCTGGTACTGAGTTGGCAAAGGGCTTAGATTCAGATCTCTAGGTTAGACCCTTACCAACCTACTCTGGCTTGTGCCACAGAAAAGTAAGGGACCCCTAAGCCCAGATTATTGACTGAGTCAAAATTCCCTCATTTACTCTACTCCTGGTGCCTTCAGTAAGGGGGACCCTGAATGCCTTGCCCATAGTTCTGCAGTTCCCTTGGCTCCAACACAGGCTGGTAAACACTTCTCAGACCATCAACCCCAGGACCGCACTCCCGTTCAACCAGCTAACTCCAAATAAGCAAATCTCACTGCACATGAGAACAACCCAAATCCATGCAGCATGTGTCCTGTGTGTCCTGTAACCAATCCTAAGAAAGGACCCCAGTGAAATGACTTTGAAGAACTTAAGACAAAAATGGCAAAAGAATGATTATAACTATATTCTAACAACTCCAAGAAGACAAAGGCAAAGAGGGAAGGAATATTAATGTCACAAAAAATATGAAGATAGGATTCAATAAAGATATAGAATTAGTGAAGAAAGCCAAGCGGAAGTGATGAAAAGCCAGTTAGTCTCCATGGAAAAGTCTCAATGGAAAGCTCACACAGATCAGGGCCAGAAGGCAGGATATAGAATCACACTATTCAGTGAAAGTCATGATAAATTTATAAAAACCACACAGAGACATGAGAGAGCTCAGAGACACCATGTGATAAGACATATCCTTCAGATTAGGACCATAGAAGAAGAACACCACACAAGGACATAGAAGGTATCTTCAGTAAAATCATAGAAGAAAAGCTTCCACACTCAGAGAAAGAGAAGCCCATCTAGGTAAAAGAGACCTACAGAATTCCAACTAGATAGGACAAGCAGAGAAACTCTCTTACGGTTAAAACACCAATAAATAAATAAATAAATAAATAAATAAATAAATAAATAAAAATAAACACAGGATAAAGAAAGCATATTGAGAACTTCAAGAGAAAACGGTCAAGTGATCTATAAAGGCAGGCCCATTGGGATAACGTTGCACTTTTTTAAACAGGAACTTTTACTCAGTGTATTCCGAGTTCTAAAAGATCACCTGTCCACCTGATCTATTATACCCTGAAAAGCCATTAACTTTAAGAGAGAGTTAAAAAGTTCTAGAGAACCAGACACTTATATCCACTCCACCAGCTCTACAGATGATACTTAAGGAATACTTCAATCCAGAGAAGATAAACATAGCCTAGAGGTCGTAGGGAACAAGTAACCAATGCAAGGTCAGGTAATCAAGAGATCTGAGGAAAACGTCACACAATCCACAGAACGATGGGAATTAGCAAACAGCCTTTAATCGTATCTCTGCATGTTAACATTCTCAACCCCCACCCCCACCCCACCCGTAAAAAGACAGACTCGCAGGCAGGTTGGTGAGAAACACGCCCTACCATCAGTGATTGATAGATGCCACCATAGGGTAAAAGGATAGGAAAAGATACTCAAACCAAATGGATTTTAAAACAGATTTAACATCTAACAAAACAGACTTCCAGTCTCTAGACTGTACATCTTTAGTTCTTTTCTTCTTTGTTCTCAACATATAATCATTTTCTAGCATGCCTAATGCTTTGGATTTCAGTGCAGCATTTACGTTTGCTGCCTTGCTGTCTAGGCAAGTAAGCTGGGTATGAGAGGGAATCCATATGAATGCCCTTGATGGGGAAAAAGGAAAGGAAGAACCAAGACTTGTTGTAAACTGAGCTTTACACCCCCAAACCCTGAATTGCTAATTTTCGTGGTTGCTGAGTGCTTTCAGACTGTCTTCCAGACTGCTGAGTGTTCTGCCAATCACTCAGAATTAAGTTAAATTGCGAAGGCATGCCTGTATGTACAATCACAGCTTTGACTTGAGATTACACTAGGGTTTACCTGGTGCGTAAATGAGGTTTAAAGAGAGCAGGTGCACAGTATATATTTATTTATTATTCCCATCCATACAGAATATTGGATGTTATTGTCAATAGCTTTCAGTTTTCATTGCGACACTAGAAAGAGTTACACTGTTGACATCACAGACGAGGTCTGAATTAAATTTCTTGTACAATATCATTCCTGGTAACTTAAAACTGAACATGATACCGCCTGGGGCAGCTGGACCATGAAACTAAGAAAGTGGGAACTATCTGTTAAGGATGAATTAAGAAAACGTTGAACTTTAATTTGGAAAGGTTATTCATATAATACATGAAGTTAGAGTGCATTTATAAACAAATCAGATAAGATAGGTTAGATCACTGAATATCTTCTTTACTTGCCAAGGCCCAGCCTCAGCTTGGAGAGGAGTTCTGAGAGAAGGGGCGTCTGGGAGCAGCAAAAAGAACGACTGGAAGTCAAATTTTCGGTCCAAGCCAATGACCTGTGTTCTGCTCGATGCAGCTTTTCCAGTCTGCTTTCCCTCTGGAGAGCTCTCTGTCTATATTCTGCTTGCTTGCTATTCTAAGAGATCTCTCTGTCCACGTCTGGCTTGCTTGTGTCAGCGCTCCAAGCAGTTCTCTCTTTTTATCCTGAAAAATTCTCTGGATAGCTCCTCTCCTAAAGAACACAGACCCAGTCTTTTATTTTACATATCAATCTAGTCATTTACGCCATGTTTCATGTTGATTATCTTACAAAGCAGCATCCCCTAACCTCAGCCCTGTGATTCTTGGGAGACAGCAAGCATACATTTTTTTTTAACATTGCAAAAGAATTCAGAGATCCATCTGCCTTTGTTAAGCACAGATGATAAACTAGTTGGGTGGGACATTGCCCTGAAATTACCA
>JAJTUV010000731.1:1235000-1453152 GCA_021653895.1 Mastomys natalensis | reverse complement strand
TTTTTTGGGTCTGTATAATTTTATGATATTATTATTCTGAAATTGAACGTGATGATATGCAATGGCCATCTGCATTCCCATCCCCCCCTCTCTCTCCTCTGTGTGTGTGTGTGTGTGTGTGTAGGAATCTGTCCAAGCTTGGAGCAAGAATTGTGTATTTGAGACTATTGTTTCTAGATCTATCAAATGTGTTTATTAATCACTTTTTAAACACTTGAACTTTTCCCTAATTAATTAATTAAATAATTTTACACTCAGACTCGTTTTCCCCCCCCCTTTCTCTTCCCAGTCTCTCCCCCACCCTCCCCCATCCACTACTCCTCTGTTTCTCTTCAGAAAAGTACAGGCCTCCAGTGGACATGAAGCAGCCATGACATGTCAAGTTGCAGTATGACTAGGCACATCTTTTTCCGTTAAGGCTAGACTAAGTAACCCAGTAGAAAGAAAAGGTCCTAAAAGCAGCAACAGTCAGAGACAGCCCCTGCTTGCAGTTAGGAGTCCCACAAAGAGATTAAGCTACACAACTGTAACATACATACAAAGGCTCTAGGTCAGCTCCATGCATGATCACAGTCTCTGTGAGCCTCTGTGAAGTTAGGTAGTTGCTTTCATGGGTTTTCTTGTGGTATCTTTTACCACTATGACTCCTACAATTCTTCTTTTCCATTTTGGATTTCCTAAGCTCTGCCTGATGTTTGGCTGTGGATCTCTGCATTTGTTTCCATCAGTTTGCTGGGCGAAGCCTCTTGATGTCAACTGGGCTAGGCACTAATCTATGAGTATAGCAGAAGATCATTAGGAATCATTTCCTTCATTTGTTTTCTAGTCATGCTTGGTTCTATGCTAGGTCTCTGACCTATCCAGCTTCTGGGTCCTGGGTCCTTGTCTGGTTACAGGAGGTGGACAGTTCATGCTTGTATCCCCTATTACTAGGAATCTTAGCCAAAGTCACCCTCATAGATTCTTTGAAATTTTCATTGCACTGGGTTTCCAGCTCATCCTAGAGATGTCATCACCCTCCCCTGATTCCAGCTGTCTTTCCAAGTATTCTCTCCCTCCACTAACCTACCCAATCCTCCTGCTCCCATCTTCACCCCCTTCCAGGTACTTCCCCTGTCTACCCACTATGTCCCCTTCACAGCGAGATTCATGCATCCCCCTTGAGCCCTCCTTGCTACTTAGCTTCTCTGGTTCTGTGGATTGTAGTATGGTAATTCTTTAGTTTATGGCTAAAATCCACTAAGTGAGTATATACCATGCTTGACTTTCCGGGCCTGAGTACCTCTCTCAGGATTTAATATTTTAGTTCTATCTATTTGTCTGCAAATTTCATGATGTCATTCATTATGTTTTAACAGCTGAGAATACTCTACTGTGTAATTGTACCACATATTCTTTATCCATTCTTTGGTTGAAGGGCATCTAGGTTGTTTCCATTTTCTGGCTATTAAGAACGAAGCTGCTGTGAACATATGTTGAGCAAGTGTCCTTGTGGTAGGATGGAGCATCTTTTGGTTATATACCCAGAAATGATATACCTGGGTCTTGAGGTGGATCGATTCCTAATTTTCTGAAAAATTATCATGTCATATTGATTTCCAAAGTGCCTATGCAAGTGTGCACTCCCACCAGAAATGGAGGAGTGTTGCCATTGCGTCACATCCTCGCCAGCATGTGCTGTCACTTGAGTTTTTGATATTACCCTTTCTGACAGGTGTAAGATGGACTCTTGGAGTTACTTTGATTTGCATTTCCCTGATGGCTAAGAATATTCAACATTTAAGTGCTTCTTGGTCATTAGAAATTCTTCTATCAAGAATCTACGTTAATATATGTATATCATTTTTGCTTGGATTATTTGATTTGTTGATTTCTAGCTTCTTGAGTTCTTTATGTATTTTGGATATCTTGGATGAGGGGTTGGTAAAGGTCTTTTCCAATTCTATAGGCTGCTATTTTGTCCTTTGGACATGTTCTTTGCCTTACAGAAGCTTCTCAGTTTCATTAGATCTCATTTATTAATTGTTGATCTTAGTAATTGTGCACTTGATGTTCTGTTCAGGAGCTGTCTCCTGTGCCAATATGTTCAAGGATATTCCCCACTTTCTCTTCTGTCAGGTTTGGTGTTTCTGGTTTTTTGTTAAGATCTTTGATCTACGTGGACTTGTGTTTTGTTCAGGGTGATAAATATGGATCTGTTTGCATTCTTCTACTTGCAGACATATCAGTACCATTTGCTAAAGATGCTTTTTTTCCTTATAATTCTGGCTTCTTTGTCAAAAATCAGGTGTCCATAGGTGGGTGGATTACATCTGTTTCTTTGATTTCATTCCCTTTATCAACTTGTTTGTTTATGGCAATAATATGCAGTTTTTATTATTATTGCTCTGAAGTACAGCTTGAAATCAGGAATAGTGATGCCTTCAGAAATTCTTCTATTGTATGGGATTGTTTTAGGTATCTTGGGCTTTTCATTTTTCCATTCGAATTTGAGTATTGTTCTTTCAAAGTCTGAAAAGAATTGTGTTGGAAATTTGATGGGGTGCTGCTGGGGACTGTGGGTAGCAGGTTGTGAGTAGTGTTATATCTAGGGACCCTAGTAGTGGCATGGCTTCCAGGAAAGCAGAAGTCTTCTGCCCAAGTTGTGGGCCAGAATATGGAGCCCAGGGAAGAGGGTACCCTTGAAAGTTTTAATATCATAGTTCCCTTAATTGTCTGAAGACTATTTTTACATTTTAACATGCACATGTAGCTTTAAAAATCCAATTGATTGATTTACTCTAAATTACTATAGGTAATTATGTATACCCATAAGTCTGAATTCAAGTCAATGGTAGGTTCAACAAAAGAACACTTGAATTTAAATCACAGCTTGCCTAGGTGGCTGCTGTACAGGTCATGGCTCTGAAGCATTTCAGTTGCACCTTCTTTTTAAATCTCTCCCCTGCCCCCATATTTCTGCCCTTGTTTTGTAATCAGTGCTTCTGGAGAGGTATGTAGCTGTTTTGTGATTCTTTTGCACAGGTATTTTACTATGTCTACTTTGTGTGTCTGTTTGCTTCCTTCCATCTTCTAATTGTGCATTCACAAAGTACATTCATTGGTACATTAAACATTACTGGGGCTACGGTGATGACTCAGTTGTTAAGAGCACCCGTTTCTCTTGTAGAGTGGCCAGGTTCAGTTCCCAGTACCCACACAGTGTCTCACATCTGCCTGTTATAGCAGGACTAGGGATCAGACACCTTCTGGGTGCTTTGGGTACATGCATGCACATGGTGCACACACACACATACACACACACACATTAAATAAAATAAATTGTTGGCTCAAGATGTATTTGGTTATTTGATTCATTTCTTTGTCTTAAAGACCCGACAATGTGTTTAGCAATAATTTTCATCTCTACAAACAAGCAAATGGAAGAAAGCAGTGGAGAAAAGCAAATAAAATCTGAGTCCTTTTTGTATTTCCAGTGTAGGGACCACAGCTGTTGTTTGTTGAGTGACTATTGGATTCCAGGCACTGCCCTAAGCACTTTGTATATCTCACAAGTCTTAGCATCTTATGAGGCAGATAGCTCCTTTAACAGATGGGGTAACTATTTTTCCTCCCAATGTCAAGCATTGAATTTGGGTCTTATACCTGCTGGGTAAACACTGAACAGCATCCCAACACAGCACAGGTCAGCAACTTTTGAAATAGAAGATGACCTACTCTTCACTCTAAGCAATAGACACACTGCATCCCCTTTTCAGTGTCTATTTGTGTCACTGAGAGGGTAAAAAAGTGTGGGCTTCCTACTTCTTCTTCTGGAGAGTTCCCTTCTTCCTGTCTGAGGTATCATTCAGCTTTCCCTTTTTCTGAGGTAGTGTTGAATTGGAGGAAGGAAAGTGTCTTCCACAAAGCAAAATTTAAAAATATATTCTTTCAGCATTTGCAAACTATTTCTCTGGTTTGATTTAAAAAATTCCTTGATAATGTCACTAAAGACTAACAAGTAGTATATTAGAAACATAAAGATCTGCTTCTAGATAGTTAAAGGGCTATCATATTGGAGAGAGGCTAATCTTGTTTGAGGTCATCCAGGAGAATGAAACTGAGGCAAGTGATAGCATTTATAGAGAAGTTATTTATGAAAAAGGTTAAAGACTTGTATTTGAATGTACATTTTATTTATGTGGGAAAATGTTTTCTAAAACAGATTTTATACTGTAATGGCTAGTCTTATGTCAACTTGACACAAACTAAAGTGTTATCTGAAAGGAGGAAACTTCAATTGGAAAAATGCCTCCTTAATTAGTGTAATTAGTGAATGATAGAGAAGGGCTCAGTTCAGTGTGGGTCCTTCTGCCTATGTCCTGGTGATCCTGGATTCTATAAGAAAGCAGGCTGAACAAGCTATGGAAGCAAGCCAGTAAGTAACTGTGTGACCTCTGCATTAGATCCTGCCTCCATGTTCCTGCCCTGTTTGAGTTTCTGTCATGAATTCCTTCAATGATAAACAGCGTAAGGAAGTGTAAACCAAATAATCTCTTTTCTCCCCAACTTGCTTTTTGGTCATGGTGTTCCATTACAGTAGAAACCCTAACTGAGACACACACACATAACATATTAAATATTAAATATATATATATTTAGCATAATACACACACACACACACACACTTCATTCAGAAAGTTTTCCAGTTATGTCACCACATTTTAGTTGTTACATAGATTACTTAAGCATAAAGTAGAGTTGTTGCTAGAAAAGTTAAAATTGACTTAAAGTCCTGGCTTTATGAAAATTGAATCTTCCTTCAATTCATTCCTTCCCCCTTTCAATCCCATCTTCTAATTGTCTGATTCTCTTTGCTATTTAAGTCTCCCCAGCATAATGCTCTCTATACCTTTGTAGGGATTGAGAAGAATGTGATGGTTCTGTGTTTAATCAACCTCAGACTGAAACAATCTGGGATAAAATGCACCTATATAGAACATGAAGAAATATGCCCCTTCTCATATAATATAGCAACTATGTAGTATTCATTTACATTGCACCAGACAGTATATGTAAAGAAGAAATTATTTAACTACATAGGATAATATGAGTATGTTACATGGAACTACTATGCCACTAGCTACTTTGTCTAGATGACTTTAGTATTGATATTAGACTATGTTCCAAGTTGTATAAAACAGTAGGCTATTTTAAGGTATTTTATTATTTTATAATAAGTGTTTGACTTCATTTTACGGTTGGAGGATGATTGTGTTCATGAGTAAAACAAGTAAATACCACCATGAGTCTGGCCACATATATACAACAGACTGCTAAGTGACTTATTCAGAGTAAAAGGGCACCATCCTATACATGGTGGGGCATATGTTAGTATTGAAGTGCTATCAGGAAGACCAGGCTTAAGAACTTATTAGACATGTTACATTGAGGAACGTGTGTAACTCCCTTACATGGATCCCATGAACTGATGGACATGCAGCCTCATAATAGCAATGGTCCCATAGCAGCCTGTCATCTGGTAAGTAGTGTGGACATCAAGCACTAGCTGACTGAGATGTCCTGAATGCTCCTATGACTTCACCAAGGCCCAATCTTGCCATTACCTGCTGTTACATGAACTATTTGACTATTGTTTTGCCTCTAGCTGCTCACTCATCTGGACCTAGATGTGCTATTCCAGCCCCAGCCAGTTCTGTCCATTTCATTTACCTCTGGGATCAGCCCTGGCATCCCCATGGCTAAAGAAACAATTTCTGCCTTGGTTTTAGTTTTGTTAGCACAAAATATTGCATTTATATTGGGCATTTTCTGAAATCACTTGAAGGGTGCTGTAGTCTTTTTAACTCATAGAAGTAGATTTACTATTTGCTGTGTGCTGTAATAGGACAGTCAACAGTAGTACTAATATATCTATATTTACATCTGTATCTGTATCTACATCAACATCGACACACACACACACACACACACACACACACACACACACACACACACACATATATATATATATATATATATATATATATATATATGTATATATATATATGTAGTATATATGCATGAGATAAAAGACCCTGCATTTGCCTTAGAGTACCAACAGGGGCAGAATTACCTGGCAAATTGCTGTTGTAATCACCGCACTTTGTGGATTTATTACTCAATAAATTCTCACATTGTGGAAAGACAAACATGTGTTCATCCATGTTTCTGTCATAATGTGGTGATGGTATTATAGTAGTGTTGTGTGGACTTAAATTGTTGATTAGGAATTCCGAGTTCTAAGGTTTGTATAGATGGATTGGAACAAAGTTTGTATTATATCTAGGAAACTTTAAGGGAGGGAAGTCTTGGATGAATAGGCCTGACATACATACATGCTAATGCAAAGTCTTGGGTCTCTGTGGAAAAACACTGAAACAAATGGCTATAAGCTATTGTAAACAGGCAGCTTTTATGGAAATTTACCAGCCTGAGTACTCATAGACCTTGTAAATAGGCAGTCTTTGTGGATAGTACCAACTTAGATAAGGAGAAGTGAATCATAGGCAGAGTCATAGTGACCTGTCCCTGAACCTTCACCCAGCCGATAGCCTGTTCTGAAAGATATTTGTACTCCCCCTGAACACCTATGCTCCAGTGTCATCCTCTTCCCCATGCCCTGCCTTTTTGTGTTTATAACCCCTGTGTGAATAAGTAAAAATTACTATTTTATTTAAATAAATAAATAAAAGGGTGGAAAGTCAAGGGTGGAGACACACATATCCGTATTTAGAAGGTAGAAGCAAGAGAGTTACTACAAATTCATAACCAGTGTGGCCCACATAGCAAATTCCAGATCATTCATGGCTATGTTGTTTAAGACAAGCTTAACATGATGGCAAGGAATAAAGTATCCAGTCAAAAGGCTGCATGATCAATTATATGCATTCTTGAAGCTTACCAAAATATGGAAATACAAGGCAGCATGGATAATTTTTCATTCTTATCTGCAACAAAATGCTATACCAAGCCATGATTAAATTTTGTAATCTACTAAAAATTAAAACATCCAAGAGATTTTAAATTATCAAATACACTGCAAGTCTTTAAAAATCCGGTAATTATAATGCCCAACATTGTAAATTTAGAAGTAACAACTCCATTTCGTAATTTAAGCACATTAGATGAAATTTCTTAAATCTAACACTCCTTCCATAATTTGAATAGGATAAAGAAAATCATCTGATTTTCAAATGCTTAACTAAACCTTCTTACTCAACACTATAATTTTTTGATAAATGATAACAAAGAATGTCTTAACCTTAATCTTTTATGACTCAAAGTATTTTTGAACAGTGTTAGCAAATTAATGTATTAAAGCTGTTGATCAAAGCAATAAGAAGCCTACCTTTGTTTGCTTAAAGCAAATTCACTTCTTCCATTACTGAAGCTTTTTTCACAAAACCAAGGTTCTGTAATCTCTGCATAAAACCAAAGCTATTATACCCCCATAACAGACTTGTCAGGTTTCAACACAAACAATTAGAAAGTATAACAAATCAATGCAAACTATAACAACTGTCAGGTAACAAAAGTTATTTACACTTTGACAATTAAAAGAGCTATAATACTAGAACAACTTGTTTTGAATCTCAATCAGTCCTAAACATTATCTCTTTCTTAAATCATAAAGAGCTGCCTAACTTCAAATATTCTTTGAAAATTCCAGATCCAACTTCCAAAATGAACATCTTATTCCATTTGAAAAAGTTCTAGCTAGTCCATATGATAAGTTCTAAACTGGTCACGATTAAATAACTTCAAGTTCAATTATAAACTACAGTTTTTATTCCTTGTCCACAGTCTAAGAACTTGCACAAGGCAGCTTGGCACCATCTGTCATATAGGAAAGCAAAGACTGGGTCAGGAACATATGTCCAATATAGCTTCCCAGTCACCATTGCCAGGGCACTCAGCAAGCTCACAGGTCAGCATCATTCTTTGTCCCAGCATCAGCATGTCTCACCAATCACTATGGCAGCCACCAGTGCTCCTTTAGCATCCTGCAGAAAAAAAAAAAAAAACACAAACATGCCCTCTTCCACATATTAGATACCTAAGATCCTGGATGTGTCAGAGATACTGGGAGTCCAGTCTTCTCCGGTTTTGTGGGAATTGAGTGCAAATCTGATGCTCAAAATCTGCACAGGGCACCAACACAGATTGGCCATAACTGTTATAATTGTATTCAACTTATATCTGGGAGAAAGGAGCCTTTTATTGGAGTAAAAAGGGAAATTATTGACGTTTGGTCTTTTGCTATATATTGAATTGCTACTTGCAGACCCACAAAACCTAGTTGCCTCAGAGATAAGAGAGTCTGCATGTAGACCCAAGTGATGCTATACAAATACTTTGTCCCAAAGTATTTGTGATTGGTAAATAAAGATGCCTACAGCCCTACCCAGGCAGAATTGAGATAGGCAGTGTTTGGCGTTCCCAGCCGGGGAGGAGGATGCAGGAGAAATCCACAGGAGAGAGAAGAGGTTGAGGAGAGAAGATGCCATGGATTAGGAGTCAAGAAAATGAGTTGTGTATCTTTTATCTGGGAACTGAATGTTCAAAGTTGGGGTAGAAACCCTGGATTGGGATTTTAAATGTCTATAACAGTTGACCTGCCAGTGTCATCCAACCCCTGTGTATGGGCTTTCCACTGTTGTGGTTGCTATTGGTTTTCATGGCCTGGTAAGACTTTTAATCCTTCCCACCATAGAACTAATCATTTTTATCTCGCATGTTGTACACTTTGGAAGGCAGAAAGTACATGGAACTAACTCACACTCAATGGAAGTGGCTACATAAATTATTAGAACTTTTTCACAGAAACAAAACTGTTATTTTATTCATATGGTTATCTTTTATTTCTGTTCATTTATACTCATAGATAATGAGCTAGCATATTTGGATTGTATAATATACTATTTTAACTTATTGCTCAATTTGTCTTATTTTTGGTCACTCAGAAGTACTTTGTAGTTGGCTTCTATATACTTTTGACAGATTCTATCATGATTTCTAAAATAATTTTTAAATTCATTTATTAATTTTATGTTGGCAGGGAAATTTGTATACCACTGCACTTGTGAGTTCTGGGATCAAGCCCAGGCTGTCGGGCTTATCAATATTTACATTTACTTGCTGAGGTATCTTACCAGCACCATTTTGATCTCTTCAAGCACTTATTTTTTGGTACTTTGAGATGCTCAAGATTCAGCATGTATATTTCTCCTTCTGTAAGCTGTTATTTGTCCAATGTCCTCTGGTTCTGTATACTGTAACAGTATTACAACCGAAGAGTGAACACTAGAAGTACTTAATTCTTTGGGTCACTGTTATTTGAAGACCTTTCAGATGACAAAGTAATGGAATGTGTGTGTGTATGTTTATGTGCTAACATGTGCATTTACATATTTATAAGAACATTCACTCATCCATCAGTGTTTACCTATAGATAATATGATTTCACACTCATATCTCCATTCTAACCTATTAATGCTTAAATCATTCTGGCCTTTTTCCTTGCTTATTTGTAATCTTCCTAATACTGATAAACCTAGCCTTTGCCCTGTCACTTGCTTAATTGTCAATTCCAGTCCACATGCATTGGGGTTTTAGATAATTGGCTTTCATTAAAAAAAAATGGTGAAGCTAAATATTCCTTCCTAAGTGCTTTTGTGGACTATCCATAGAAATGGAAGTAAGTTGCAATCTTCTATTTTTAGTGTCATTTGTAGAATGTTAAGGAAGTTTAAATATTCATCAAATACAACTCTACCGTGAGACTGAATTTTTTGCAGTTCAACAGACATGGCACACAGAAAGCCATTTCATCGGTACTGATGAAGGCACTGGTGGAGTGATGGCACTCTTCAAATAGTAACATATGGTATAGATGTAAGTTAGGATCTGATTCTATGTTGAGTACTGTTCTGAGCAACAGGAAGTAAACATGAGAAGGATGTATTCATAGAGTTTAAGGTATCACAGGGTAGAAGACAAAAAGCAAACACAGAACTAGAAAGAGAAATAGATCAGTATTAAACTATTTCTGTAAGCAAAATGGAGGAAGAGAATAATTTTATTAATGAGAACTGGCAAATCTACCCTAAACTGATATTTTATCTGAGCCTTAGATTAAAAAATAAATTCAATAGCAAAGAGAGGAAAATACAATCCTGGATCTAGGGGACACAAGCCAAATAGCAAAAGCAAGAAAGTACCCTCTGGTCTTAGAGAATTCTCAGTATCCTATTACATTATCCTAATAGTATCTTGTTACCACTTAGTGACATCTGTTCTTGGTAAACCTTAAGCATTAAACATTAATGAATAGCTGTGTTTTAGAAGCACAGTGATATTTCTACCTGCCTGATCTATTTCCAGTGTAGGACAAAGCAGTGTGCGTGTGAGTCACTAATGGAAACTTCAGATAATCAGCATCTTAAACAAGCAGAGATTTTGCCAGAAGAAGCAATGGGATCATTAGAATTGAGGATTTCTTGGGTCCAATGCAACCAGTCATTTCACTCTTCACTAAAGGTAACCATATTTGGAAAAATATTTATCATATTGCTTCTGAGCATGTGATCCTAAGTGCTGTGTAATCTACAATGCTACATGAGGATAAGGAATTGTTTGGTTTCTAAAGAGTGAAATACTGTCTCCAAAATTTATCCAGTGTTGTCTGTTTGGATCCATCATGCTTTGAAAGTTTTTTTTCCCTTCTATGAAAATTACTTTTCTGTGTCTGTAATGCTGTATACGTAAATTACCTGTCTGTCTGTAATAGTTGTATATGTATCTTCCTTTTCTTCTGCTTCTTTGCTGCCATCAGCACAAATGGTTTTCTTGTTCTACTACTCAAATAAATACCCACGAGCAGCTCCAAAAGCCATGTGCTGTAAATATCAAGAATTCTTAAATCATCAATATCAGTTAAGATAGGTTTGGAAATAATGGTATAGTATTTTACACTCATTCCAAGCTATTGGGCTTAAATCTAGAAAACACAATAGGATAAGACCCATGGCTTTAAAATAACGAGAGTGCTTAGTTTGTCTGTCATGTGTTAAAGCAGACTTCAAAAAAATTAATTCCAACACATAAAGTGATTGGATTTAGAGATTAATGAGAAACAAGCTCAAACAACAAAAGTAAAGAAGTGGAGAGGTTTCAAATAATGTATGCATATATTTGCATTCTAAGCAAAATACACACTGTAACAGTACTTTGGTGTCAATGTTTTCATTAGAAGCAAGGATTGATTTTGATGGATCTGTTTAGCTGTGATATGGCACTCATGGTTTTTCAAGGTCCATCTCTCATCCCTCTGGTAAACAAAACATTTAGTCTTACTCTAAATGAGCTCTGTGATGGTCTGCTGGACCCCTGCCGTCACCTACCATCTCCTGTGCCAGTGTGGTACTTGATTGCTGGATTAATCATGCAACTCTTTACGAACCACCACTTAAGTATTCAAATTCTCCTTTCAAACTACTAAGAACTGCTAGCGTCCAGAAATTTCCCTACTCTTATCTCATATTATTAGAGTCTTCATGAAGGTAACCTTCTTAGAAAATTTCCCTCTCTCCTCACATGCCTGCAGTCATGGAAATGACATCAGATGTCAAACATCTGATACCCTATAGGGAAACCTTCATTGGGGACTAAATAACTTCTTGGTCTTCTTAGTTGTCAAAATTGTAAGAAAAAAAAAAAGACCATTCTGGAACTGAATGAATATTTCAGAAGCAGATTGAATACATGCTTAGCATTTGATACCTTATCATGTGGTAGAGTAGTTTGTCAGTCAGTAGGAAAAGATCAGGATATTCAATACACTTTTGGCTTATGGCTTCCCACTAGGAAAAATGCAATTAGATTTTAATATTGTGCCATATAAATATAAAGGAACTCAAATTATTAGAATATACACAAAAGCATTTTCATAGCGACGTTGAGAGGATCTGAACAGGAAGTAGGTGGTCAATTATAAGTGTTACCTGAAGAGTTGAATGCCTGATAAACTTGTCAACTCGTTGGTGTTAATAAGAATAACCAACTAGAGGAGGGGGAAATGGGGGCAGGATCAGGTATGGGGGAAACAGGAGAGAAGCCCAGAGGACCAGAAGAATGAATAGAAATATGCAGCAATGTGGAGTGGGGAGAAGGGGGAACCACTAAAAGTCCAGACACCGGGGATATGAGAGGCCCTCAGGATCCAATGGGGATGACATTAGCTGAAATGTTCAACATTGAATAGTAGAGCCAGCCATTGGACTGAGCCTGGGACCCCAGTGGAAGAGCTAGGGGAAGGACTGAAAGAGCTGAAGGGATTACAACCTCATCGGTATAACAACAATATCAACTAACCAGACCCCTCAGAGCTCCCAGAGACTAAGCTGTCAACCAAAGAGCATACATGGGCCGTCTGCGGCTTCTGCTACATGTGTAGCAGAGGGCTGCCTTATCTGGCCTCAGTGGGAGGGGATGTGCTTGGTCCTGTAAGGCTTGATACCCTAGAGAAGGAGGATGCTAGATGGGTGAGGTGGGAGTGGGTAGGTGGGGGAACATCCTCTTAGAGGCAAAGAGGAGAGGGGATGGGGTAGGAGGGGATACCAGGAAGGGGGCAACATTTGAAATGTAAACAAATAAAATAAAAAATAATTTATTGGAATAAAAGATAAGCTATGATCTCAGAATGAAGAGACATGGATGTGCAGTCAAAAGAAATCCTGAAAGCAACAGTCCATAAGAAACAACTCAAGTTCCACAGAGAAGTCTGCTTCATCAAAGACTAAGAACCTGATGGAATCAAGCATCCTCTAGGAGGCAGAGGACTTCTAGTGCTCAGGGAGGAGAAACCAAACATGGACAGAGATCTATCTTTGACTGCTTTAGCACCAGGATGTGGAGGGAGAGATAGGGGAAGCCAGCAGGCAAGTGGGACTGCTGGGCTGGAGGCTGAGGAAAGCCTGTGGTACCCTCTCCTACCAGTAGCCCTTTGTGATGAGGAGGCCTCAGCTGTGTGACGTGTCCTGAACCCTCCTGACATGTCAGATGCTGTCTCCAGGGCTCAGTGGCCTGAGAGTTGCACTGTGATTCAGAAGATGGAGAATTTTCTCCTTCTGATGAATTATTGACTTGTGGAGGAGCCCCATGTCTATATCCATAGTAATGGACATGAGCTTGCCATTATGTGTGGAATGGGGCTCTTCTTCTCACTAATCCTATTCCTGAAGGAGTACCTGGGAGTGAAAAGAATATCTCAAAGGTGAGGAAAGCCTTGGTTGTCAATGGAGTGGCAGTCATTTGTTCATGACTGTTACTCTCACATTCACTAGAAAGACATAGACAGGTAGAGTAAAAATGTTGGCATTTAAAAAACCAAAGCAAAACAAATTCTTATATTTGAATCTCAGGTGTCAGATGTGGGGATGTTTCAGATTGTCCACAGCAGCTGACTATGATTTGCCTCATGCTCTAGTAGGGGCCTGATTCTGCCAGCAGCAGAAAGTCTCTGTGTTTGTGTGATGTTTGGAATTCTGGGGTATATAATGATAGGGCCTCGAGAGGCATGGTGGGTTGTTAATTTTGTTGTTGTTGTTGTTGTTTGCTATCAGTTGCTGGTGTTTGTGTTTTGGTAAGTAGTCCTGTGCAAAGAAGAAATTGCATATTCTTAAGTTCAAACATGCCCCAATGGAACTCAAGCACTGTAATCAGCAGAAAATAGTCTAACAATAACAACTTCTCCTTTCCCATCTATCCTTTTTTTCCTCTCCTATCTAGTGTTAGGGGATTGAAAAGGTGAAAGGAAAGGGATGGAGAAGGGTGGAAGTAAGAAGAACCTCCAACAAAGCTAAAGTCTAGCTACAGAGAGGTGAGTGGAAATCTCCAGAAAGAGCAGCAGCATCTCAGTCTGCAGGGCCTGACAGGCAGGATAGGTGAGAGGGGCCTGAGCTGTCTGCCTGAAGCTCTCCAAACATCTTTACAGAGTGGCAGAGAGGCCACTAAGGATAATTGTGGCTCCATGGACAGACTACATTTCTGAGTTGGTGGGGCCACAGGACAAGATCTGAGAAAGGTTATCTGTCCTCTGCTCATGCACTTGGTTTTGTTTGTGCTGAGCTGATGTGAAGCAGGTGATGAGACCAAGGGCCTCAGATCAAGGTTTGTGTCCCCTCTGGTCTGACGAAGCAGATGTCAGCTGACAGCCCAGAGGCAGCTGCAGAGCTCAGCCTTGGGTAAGATCCTGTCTGAGGAACACTGACTGAGGACATCATGGTAAGTGTGGCATAGATAGCCCTTTCTACTGTTTTCCCAACAAGACCAATAGGAAATGTGTTTATGCACAATATGAGTGAGTCAAGGATGGATGAGAGAGTTCTCTGGGAAATGTGGATTTTGTGTTATCCACCGAGCACAGAGAGCAGGCAGCTTGTCTACAAGAGAGAAGGGATCCCAGCTCATTTGTGCTGTTTCTAACTGGCAGGTGATTAAGAGGGGACAGAGCAACATGAGGAAGAAAACTGCTATGTTAAAAAGTTGTCAAAACAGCCAAAAGAATGTGCATACCCAGAGTGCATTATGACCTGTGGAAAGCCACACCCAGCATCCTTTACTGGACTCCACTCCCTGCCCCTTCTGGAACTCAAAGGAGAAACTGAATCAGCTTTCCATCCCTCAGCTGTTGGCTTACCTCAAGGTCTTAGAGGATCTTATACAGCAGAAATTTAACCAACTTTTCTTGGGTATATCCTCTGCTTTTTCTGAGTCAGTTGTGGCTACTGCCCAGGTCTCCAGGAAATCTTCCTTGGGAGGATGTAAAACCTTGAGTTTTAGTGATGCCTGTAGCCCTGTCCAAGCTCTTTCCCTGGCTAAAGGACCTCCACAGCTTTTCCAGGACTGTCCATTGCCCCACCAACTTGTGACACCAAGATTGTTAGGTGTGATATAGGTCCAGGAAGTGGAAAACCTCACAAGCTCTATACTAAACCAAGTACCTTCTTCATTCCAGAAGAGGGCCTGTGAAATAGCATGTGCTATCACTGAGATGGGGATACAGATATCCCTTCCAACTGAAAACAAGCCCTGCAACAGGGTCTGAATTAGAAGTACATTATAGGTTGTAATGTCCAAAAATGTCAAGCAGCTATTAGCCAGCCCACTGACAACTTGTCCAGGGGTACCCTGCCCACTAAAGCTATTAGGTCAACCTCCTTCCTCCCTGAGCATTGTCAGATGCTCTAGCATCATGAGGAGCCACAGAATGAAGACAAGGCAACTAATGTGATAGAACAATAAGAAACACCCTTCAGATTTCTCTCATTCAAGGAACTGACACATCGTCAGGGACATTTCCAAGCAAACAGTGATGGTCATTGCAAGAACAGGCCTGAATTCTTCCACCCTGCTTATCCCTCCATTTTCAACTCTAAAAGCTACAAGCGAAGCCAGATGATGGTGCATGTGCCTACATGGGGTGCCTTTAAAGAAGGCGATAGCAAAGTGTGATATACCTAATACCATCAAGAAGGGCCTCAGTCTTGGGGCCAAAGACCTGCCTTGCACTTCAAGCAGCACCCCTGGGAAGGGGTTGGAACCCAGGAACCCTGCACTGAAGACAGATGAGCTGTCCTCTATGAACACCACTGAGGACCTTTCCTTTCTTGACCCAAACACTCAAATGAAGCTGGCATCAAACATCATGCAGCCTTCTGTGAAATGCAGAAGGAGACCACCCTGTGTTTCCAGGCTGAATACTATTCCAAAACTGTCACGATCCTGGAAAACATGCGTCACCAAGATCCAGGAGGCACAAGGTAGAAACTACTATCTGCCAGGCTGTGAAGTCCTCTGAAGACTCAACTCCAGAGATTCAGAAGACACAAACAGCCCCTCTACCTGCTGCCAGCCATGAGCCTTAAAGGTCCATCCAATTCTACAGCTGTCATCCCTGAGTGTTCATCCCAGTGCTTTTTGTTTCTAGGCAAATCCCTGGCAGAGCAGGACTATCCTAGGAACTGGGAGAGGTATCCTGCCACCAAATACCAGTCCAAGAATGGCTAAGCATGCACCATGAAGAGGTCTGAGGATGTGGGTTCAGGACATCCCCACTGAAGTGCAACAACTGTGGGCCCTGAAGACAGGGCCCCTCCTTCAGTGACAAACAAACCAACACACTGAAGGTAAAAGAAGAGCCACCTTATGCATGAAAAGTGAATCAGGGATCCAATGAGATTCTCAGTGATTGAGCTATCAATATTTCAATATCAATACTCAAGGATTTTGAGTCTGTTAAGGCCAACAGAAGCCTAGGCCTTCACCAAATATCTACCCCACAGCACTCAAGGGACTTGCATCTAAAAACAAAAGTGTATAGTGAGATTTACTTGAGATCAAGCAAGCAGCCATAGGACTGGCCTCTGAGCCATCATCCAAATGCCCCAGTATAGTGTACCCTGCTATGGTCAGCTTGCCTAGAGACAGACTCACTACCCATCTTCTAGAATAGATGCCAAAATCCAAGACTTTGCAGGGCTAAGGTGATATCTTCATGAGAAGTGATCAGAGTGTGGAGATTCAGGAGTTCAGAATCCCTGAGGATAAGATCGCAGCAAAGTATGACAAGGTAGCTCATCCCTTGAGAGGCCAAGTATTATGAGATATAGAGGCATTAGCCAGGAAAAGGGCTTGGGAGAGTTAAGACCTTCTATCCAGAGCTCCACCCAGCTTAAGGATACAGCCAAGACTGAGGTCAGTTCTTTCTTAACATACGGAAAAAGATAGGCTCTTCCTTAAAGCTCCTTGAAGAACACCACAAGGAATGCTGTACAGTATGGAAACCTCAGCACAAAATACAAGGGGCATGGAGATTCTTTGAAGAATGAAAGCCCCTCCCCAGTTACTAGGCAGACACAGGAGGTGTAGTAGATAGAGAAAACCTCATCTACAATACAGCAGTTGAACTATAATCCCTTATAAATGTTCGGGTCCAGAACCCGGTGAATAGTGTAGGTGACCCATTAAAGGTACAAGAGTGTAAAGTTGAATCACTGACATTCCAGCTGGGTGGCACATCCCACTCTTCTGAGGGTCTCTATGACCCAAACCATAGCAGACCAGCAAGAATAATGAGCTGTGAGCATGCATCCCCAAGAAGCACAACCATCCATTCACATACAGGGGAATTGGAGACAAAGTACAGTCAGGCATTGATGCCCAGAGAGCCTGTGACCAACATCTGAAGTGAAGACAGAAATGGGGCTTTGATCAGCTCTCCACTCCGACGGAGAATGACCACCATGTTGTTAAAGGGATACTGGAGAAAAGCAGGTCTTGCTGACCAGAAATCTATAACCCAGATCAAATTAGAACTAAGATTGAAATGGGTGGCTGTCCACATATAAACCCTGAGGGTCACAACCATTCAATCAAATTCAAAGAAATTGGAGACAAACAGCAGCCAGGTTTTGACCATAAAGTCTTTGACCCACATCAAAGTACAAAGAAAGGAATGGACTGTGGATGCCTTATGAGTCCCAAAGAGAACCATTCAGTCAAGTACAGGGAAACTGGAGGCCAGGAGCAGTCAGCTGTTGCTGCCCAGGGAGCCTCTGACCCAGATAAAATTAGTACAAAGATTGGAAAGGAGTGATGTCCACATAGAAGTCTCAAGATGCATGATTATTCATTCAGATACAAAGAAACTGGAGACATACTGTAGTTGTGTGTTAATGCCCAGAGAGCCTGTGACCAACATCCCTACAGTATGAAGAGAAGAATGAGATTTGATCAGTTCCCCACACCCAAAGGGAACAACCATCCACACAGCCACAGAGTAATTAAAGACAAGTAGCAGTTAGGTCTTGTTGAGAAGAGAGCCTGTGACCCAAGTCAAATTAGAAGGACTGGAATGTGTTGCTTTCTACATAGGAGCCCCGAGGGACACAAACTTTCATTCAGAAAGAGAGAAGTTGGAAACAAACAGCAGCCAGGCATTATCCATAGCCTCTGTGACCCACATCAAAGTACTAAGGAAGGAAAGAGCTGTGTTCACCTAATGAGTCCCAAAGAGAACCATCCAGTCAAGGACAGGGGAACTGGAAGCCAGAATCAGATATTGCTGCCCAGGGAGCCTTTGACTCCAGGTAGACCTTACCAGCAGAGGCCAAAGAGCAGGTGCCTCAGGCCATCTTTGTCTTCCTGAACCAGGAATCTTTCCAGAAGTCCCATGTGCCCAACCACTGTTTTCTTCTATGCTTTTCTGGTAATAAATGTTGGCTTTTTTCCCCTGTAAAATAGATAAATGAATGAATAAATAAATAAATAAGTAAATAACAAATAAATACTGACAAGAAAAGAAATAGAATAACCAACTAGTAAAGACAAAATAATTACAGGGTTAACAAGCAGCTAACTGTCTTTGTTGTTATAACCCCTAAACTTGAAGATGAGGAGGGAGGGAGAGAGAGAGAGACGGAGGGAGAGGACACAGGGACCACCAAACTGAAGCCATTCAAAAAGCCCATTCAATGGGAACCATGAACTTAGGTGACTGAGCATCAAGAGAATGTTTATTTTAAATAACACAAAAAATAGCATGACTTTTGGAGGAAATGACTGATAACATTGACAGTAAAGTGCAAAATTGGCTTGACAACCTAGTTTAAAAGGCAAACATAAAATATGTAATAGTTCTTTGCAAGACACACACCAAAATTCATACCCAGAATATAAAAGTATGTTTGTATGTGTACAGAGTAATTGGAAATATTATCCAATATTAATATTGGATAAAGATATATATATACACAGAGAGAAATACACATCAACTCACTTGCTGTCAAGTGTTTGAAGTTAAGAACCATCAGAAACTGCTATGTGATGTGAATGATATAATCATTATAAGGAGAAAAAAATTGCAAAAATCAAGGGAAGCTAAAATTGTCCATACCTTATGATGCAGCAGTTTCTTCTCTAAAAATATTGCCCAGAGAAATTTTTACAAATGTGCTCCAGGAAGTCATATTTTAAGACTATCCATTTAAGTGTTTTTTGAATATAAGAAGAAACATTGAAAAGAACTAAATTTTATCCAGAAGAGATACAAAAGTTGTGGCTTAATCATTTCATAAAAATGATCTAGTAGTTATAATTCAGGAATAATATATTTATTTTTTGATGCTGGACAGAACAAAATATTGGGATTAATGAAAAAGAAAGCTAGAGAAAAGCTTTAGGATAATGAGGTGGCTATTGGAGCACAAAAATAAGCACACTCACTCATTGTCTTTATTTGCTACTGCTCCAACACAATACCTTAGAGTGGGTAATTCAAGAAGAACAATGTACTAGCTACAGTTCTGGGACATCCAAGTGCATGACATAAGCCTTTGGTGAACTCTTTATGTTTCATCATGGAGAAAACACAGGGGGAGAAACATCATGGAGGAATGTCTTACTGCTACTAAAATGTCTTAACTTCTTAGTATCATCATGACAATTTAATTTCAACACGAGCACCACAAGATATGTCATATATATATGTATATGTATATGTATGTGTATGTGTATGTGTATGTGTATGTGTATGTGTATGTGATGTGTATGTGTATGTGTATGTGTATATGTATATGTATATATATATGAATGATTGATTTGAAGGTTGGGTCAGTCGGTACTCTTAACCACTGAGCCATCTCTCCAGCCTCTTGTGTCAGTTTTAAAAACATCTGCTTTGTGTGGATCTGGGAAGAGAGAATTTTAAAAGACTTCAAGGCTGACCACTTGGTATTGGATGCCTATTCATATGCTCTTTCCTGGGAAGACCATTTCTCCCCCTCAGAGCATTTCCTAGTTTCCTGTAGTTCTTCGTATAGGGCTGAGGCCTCTTGGGATTTTTCTCTCCACATCAGCACGTCTACTGCTGCTGTCCGGGTCATGTTTAGGCAGCCATATTGGTGCTGTTTCTGTCATTTCTAGAAGATACATTTTCATAGCAAATTCCTCATTCTCTGCGTCTTGAATATTAAATGTTCAACCCTGAAAACATACATACAGGAAGCATTAGACTGAAAAAGTTGTATTTATATCCTTAGGAATATAAATGTATACACATATATGAATATAATAACCATTAATGAAAGGACAAGCCATGAATTTGAAAAAGAATAAGAAGAGGTGTATGGGAGGGTTTCAGAAAGGAAGGAAAGGAAAAATGATGAAATCTTATTATAATGTGATAAATAAACAATTTTTAAAAGGCTTAAGTTTTATTTGTAATATGCAAACAATGTATAAAACTTAGTTGAGGGTCCTAATGGTGACTCATGAGTTAAAAGCATGCACTACTCTTAAAGAAGACACAATAGGGCCCAGCATTTACGTCAGGTGGCTCATAACTGCCTAACTCCAGTTCCGGGGATCCTCCATAGTTTCTTGCCTCCCCAGCACCTGTACTCACCATACACATAACCACACTAAGACACATATGTAGATACACTAAGGCAAGCATACATACACAAACACATACCCACACTTAGATGCATATATACATAGCTACACTAAGACACATTTATACACTAAGACAATCTGACACATACATACAAACATATATCATATACTCTTACATATACCCACACTAAGGCACACATGCATACTGATACATGTACACATACCAAAACATAGATGCACATACATACACCCACACTCAGATACAATACATACTCATATACAACCTAAGACACACATACATATCACACATTAAGAAACATATATACATACCCACACTAAGATAGACACCCATACACATAAACATACCTATGCTAAGACACAAATACATATAAACATATATACATACTAAGACACACATACATAAACATAATTTTAAAAACAAAACTTAAAAAATCAATTGAGGAAAGTGTGCTAAAATTTAAGGCTGTACTGGATTGCCTTGTTCAGCCTTAACATGAGGGAGATGTCTGGGTTTATTTCAGCCTGCTATGTCACATTTGGTGATATCCCTGGGAAGTCTATCCTACTATGTCGCATTTGGTTGATATCCCCAGGCCTGTCCTCTGAAGAGAAATGGAGGAGGAGTGGACTGGGGGAGAAGGCAGGTGGGGGATGGGACCACAAGGAGAGGAAGGAGGGGAACTGCAGTCTGCATGTAATGTGTGAGAGACTAAATAAACCAATTTTAAAACATTAAAGGCTGTATGTACCTTGGGAGAGTGCAGTATTTTCCCCTACCCTTGATATTTCTCTTTAATTTTCAACTTGTTAAAATGACCACATGGTTTTTATAACTCACTCCACCATTTACATACTCTGCATGCCACATATGGAAGTAGTCTTGGAAACCCTTTTTTTTTTTTTTTTATTTTTGCAAGTATCAGGGAATAAACCAAGGACTTCATGTGTGACAGGCAAGTGCTCTAATACCTCCAGCACATCTTAGAAGCAACTAGAGCCATGGTCCTTCCATGTGTGTTCTTTGGTTATTGGTTTAGTCCTTGAGCAAATATCTTAAGCCTCAGTTTAACATTAATTTAGAAATATATTTTAGGATCTCAGATGATCTCAGTGGAATAATGAGTTCCTATTTTCAATGTGGTTTGTAAACTACATAATAACAATGTTAGGATTTAGCATTTTTTTCCTTTTCTTGACTAAGTAGGTGGCTCTAGGATATCCAAGAAGTGATGAAGAAAAAGGATTGAGCTAAATTCCTGAAAATAAACAAGCCAAAAGATTTGTAGTGAGGTGTTTCTTACAACACAGTTCAAATCTATCTGCAACCCTAACATTGCACAGAGAGCAACTTAGGAGTTTAGAAAACACTGAAATCTTAGAGAAGCAGATATCAGGTCTCTAACATAATATATACACACAGAGACACACATGTATATGTTCATATACACATACATATACACATAGAGTCATTCAATTTTCAACAGCAGTATATTGTTTCAGATATTTTATTTTCAATATTAAAAAAAAACCCTACAAAAATAACTCAAGACTAAACATATTAGATAAAAATTCTCGCCCCAGTCAGGGGTTCATTAGGAAGCTATAGGTGTGTGTGGAGCAGTAAACTAGGTTATAGAGTGAGGGTTGTGTAGCGGACGCAATTATTTAAACCGCCAGATTTGCTGGCAGTAAGATCTTCTACCCAATGGAGACCAGTAAAGGAAGACACAATCAATAATTATGGTATAAATATCACACCTAGATTGGGCAGATTTACCACTACACTACTCTAATCCCCGGCTATGAGATCCCTTATAACTTGCAGTTCATCCAGGCCTCCTGGTTGTCCTTCCACCTCTGGCTCCGGCTCCTCTGTTGGCTTCCTTCCAACACCAGCTTCCTTCTGCCTCCTGCTTCCTCCTGCTTCTGCTTCTGTCCCCTTTTATATCAATTCCTCTTACTCTCTCCTCCCCTAAGCCTTTTTCTCTGCCTCCCCTTCTACTGTTTCAATCTCTGGCTCTAGCCTTTATTTTACAGGTTTAATTGGACAGAAGGTTTACAAGACGTCACCTGTGTACAGATTCAATCATCCTCTGCAGCCCCTCCCAGGAGGGTAGAACTAGGATCAAAATACAAGGCTGAGGCTATCCACAACAGGGTTGCACTGTGGCTGTACATATGGAGATGTGAAGGCCCGGATATGCTGATTATGAACCTCCAGCTACAGGCAGTAGGCGCTGATTTCCTATTGTTACTCCAAACAGCCCATCATTATTATTTTGTGTGGATTATCCTTGGATGGACTTCTCTGATCTTTCAGAGCTTACATTAGGATATGGATAGGCATGTGCTCTCACGTGGAGCCTCTGGGGAATTCATTTCCCATATTACTCTGCTCTTTGGCCATCACTTGTCTGCCTTTGTAGGACTGATGCTTGTCTTTGCTTTATTGCCTTGATGGCTGTCAGCAGATCTTCTCAGTTCTGAAAGTCCATTCCTGCAATATCATTATTGGGTTTGTATCAGGGCTATGCTTCACACAGGACTCAGCCAATAGTTATGACACAATACTAAAGCCATCCCATGTCGAGGACCCATTTCTTTAGCAGTGGCTGTGTCTTGAGTTTCTGAAAGCTTTGTTGAACCTTCCTCCCTTAGACTCCTCAGTACTGTTTGGTGCTTCAACCAATCTTTCTTCCCCATTCTTCCCTCTGGTCAGCCTCGCATCAGAGAAATGTTCCCAAAACGGCCTAAAAGTAATCATGTTTTGATGACCACCTAAACAAGTAAAAGTAGACTTGCTATTAGCCAAAGGAAGGGCACATTGGTTCTGGATCAGCTACCACTCAGAGCAAGTGGAAAGTACAGAATACCCATACTTAAATACTTGACACAACCATGTCTTAATGGGAATAGGAATCAGAATATATATTATGTACATATGTGATATATATATATATGACATATATGTATATATGTATTGTATATGTGTGTATATATTCTATAAATATTATTATATATACTTATAAATATATATTTATATTACATAAAAATATATACACGTACATATATGGGGGTGAGTGTAGGGTGACTGTGTGTGTGAGTGTGTGTGTGGGTATGTGTATGTGTGTCTGCGTAGCACATATGTACACAAATATACTTAAAAGTTATTAAAGAAACCATATCTACAAGTACCTTGACAACGATCAGGTACTGTTAAGTCATACTCAGCTCTTTCAAAGGGATGCCAAGTATGCGAGACTTGATTGACAGAGTGACAAGAGTCTCTGGGAATTTTTGGTAGCTTACAAAGAATTTTTTAAAATCTCGACAGACAGACATGTACATATTCTACTGTCAGAACAGAGATGGTTGTGGGAAGGCTAGAGGTCTCATTGCTAGAATCACAGAAATATTTGAATGCCAAGACCTATGAGGAGAAATTTGGGAGATCTCAAAGACACAGAAAGGGATGTTGCTGGCGATGAGCCTGGGGATGCTGAGCTGACCAGCACTTTCACACTCTAAGCTCAGTGTGTTCTCATAGTATATTTTTTTATTGGTTATTTTATTTGTTTACATTTCAAATTTTGTCCCCCTTCCCGGTTTCCCCTCTGCAAACTCCCTATCCTCTCCCTCTCCCTTCTGCTTCTATGAAAGTGCTCCTCCACTCACCTACCTACTCCTGCCTCACTGTCCTAGCATTCCCCTATGCTGGGGCAATAAGCCTCCACAGGACCAATGACCTCTCCTCCCATTGTTGCCAGATAAAGCCATCCTCTGCTACTTATGTATCTGGAGCCATGGACCCTCCATGTGTACTCTCTGGTTGATGGTTAGTCCCTGGGAGCTCTGGGTGGTCCAGTTAGTTGATATTGTTGTTATTCCTATGGGGTTGCAATCCCCTTCAAATCCTTCAGTCCTTTCTCTAACTCTTCCATTGGATCCCCATGCTCAGTCTGATGGTTGACTGCAAGCATCCGCATCTGTAATGGTCGGGGTCTGGCAGAGCCTCTCAGGGGACAGCTATACCAAGCTCCTGTCAGCAGGCGCTTCTTGGCATCAGCAATAGTGTCTGGGTTTGGTGTCTGCAGACGGGATGAATCTCTAAGTGGGGCAGTCTCTGGATGGCCTTTCCTTCAGTCTCTGCTCCACTCTTTGTCCCTGCATTTCCTTTAGACAGAAGCAATTCTTTCACAGTATGTTTTTATTTCTTAATTTTAGCTTGCTTTTCTAGAAAGCTGGGTATAACATTTAATGTTCACTAAAAGTTCATGGGAGATTCATTACCAAGTGGTCTCTGTGTGTCAAGAGTTGTCCTGAAATGCCCTGAGCTTCAAGCATGTAACAGAAACTACAGGGCCATAGTGCTGGAGCTTATAGGATGAAAAGAGACACATTTGAACAGTTGAGCACACAAGTGAGGACCATTGACAAGTGTGGTAAGTGCTCCTGAGAAGAAGGAATAAAGATAAAGCACAGGTCACAGAGTGGAAATGACTCCAATAGCCCCCAGGAAAGGCTTCTCTATGGAGGCAAGAACAAATGATAACTGACATTTTTGTCATGCTGAAAATTGAAAAAGACCCTTCCAGGCTAAAGACAGAAATCTCCTACATGAAAGCTAATCTCTGTTGTCAGCTTGACATACCTGGGCAGAGTCCCAGCTGAAGAATCACCTTGATCAGATTGGCCTGTGGGCATGTCTATGGGGCATTTCTTGAATGCTAGTTGATGTAAGATAGTTCAGCTCACAGTGAACAGATCTATCCTGAGTCAGATGGGCCTGGGATGTATAGGAAAGGTAGCTAACTGTGAGCCTCAAGCAAGCAAGGCATTGCACAGCATTGTTCTGTGGTTTTGGCCTCGGTTTCGGGTGATGGTGAAATATATATAATATTTAAGCCAAACAAACCCGTGAGTTTCCTTTGGCAGAGTGTTTTATCACATAAAAGATAAGTGACCAGAATATAGTATGTGTACTGAGACGTCAGAAATCTTGGTATTTTGGAGAAAGTACAAAGACTAGTGGTGCTGGAACCACAGAACAGCCCAGGACACTTCCAATAGCTCCCTTCTTTCTGTCCACAAGGCCACTGAATCTTTCTAGCTTACCACTGGCGTTCCCTCCCAGGTGTTAGTCCTCATCAATCCTTGTGTAGACAACCTGAGTTGTGTCTGCTCTGTGGGTGAGCTAGATGAACATCAGTGGTCTTAGGGTAATGCATATTAAGGTTATCAGTGGTCTTAAAGCTATGACTTTTGATGAAAGAAGCAAAAAGGGTAGAGGCAGTGAGTTCAGAGAAGCTTGGGAGAGAACCTTCCAACAGAACTAAAACTTCACTTTCCTGCTGTGCTTAGGGATAGCAGGAATGTTAGTGTGGCTGGCAGGACAATGGCAAGGACAGGACAGAGGGAGACAATGGAGCCTTCAATAGGGAGAAGGAAAACAGCTGCAATATTTTTGTAGAATGGTATGATATAACTGGGGTTTTAAAAGGCTCTTTACTGCTGCTATTTTGTTATTAGAGTGTTAGGAAGCAAAAGATGACAGCAAAAATACCAACCTGGAGACTATTAGAAGATCCAGGTCAAAGATGACAGTCTTGACCTAAGATGCAGACTCTCAATGTATTTTCAAAGAGTGGGCCACTGATTTCTTGAAGAATGGCTTGTGGGACACGAGAGGAGAAATAACAGCAAGAGATAAGTAAGCAATGCAGGAGGCTAAGAAGTAGGGGCTTTGGGACATGGTAAGCCTCAGCTGTTGGTTCAGCTGTGCACGGAGATGTCAAGCAACAGTTGGATGTATTGTTCTGCTGTCCAAGGAGGTCCAAGCTGGAGATATAAATCTGGGAGCTGTCAGTAGTAAGATGAAATTTAAAGGCATGGAACTGGATGAGCTCATCAGGGAGAGACTGGATGGCAGAAGTGTTCACTTAATAAAATCATATATATGCCAGTGAGTTCCTGTCACAACTGACCGTTTGTATTTGAATGCCTGCATGCTTTTTCTCCCCTTCATTGATTTCTGATATGCAATGCTTAAAAGTGTTCATTGAGCAAATCTGCCTAATTTATATAATTCTATATTATCTATAATTTCTATAATAATTTATATACTTAATATAATTTTTATAGCAAATGCATAAAACTTGCATTTTTGGTTAATAATATTAAGAACAATGTTTCATATGTTATTGTTCGAACTGAAGTTTCTTGGAACCTGAAGTACATGCATTGAGAGATACACTCCATAAGTTCAGGCATATCAGACATGGGCATGTCCAGTTTCTGACAGGCTGAATGTGTGTACTGGTTAGTTTTATCAACTTACATAAGCTTGTATTACTTTGGAAGCAGGAACCTCAAGTTGAGAAAATGCCTTCATCATTTTGTCTCATATGAAAATCTGTGAGGAACTTTCGTGACTCATGATTGATGTGGGAGGCTCTGCCAATTATGGGCTCTGTTACCCTTAGGCAGGTGGTTCTGGGTTGATTTAAGAAAGCAAGCTGAGCAAGCCATGGAGAACAAACCAGTAAATAGCTCATGGTCTTTGCCTCAGTTCCTGACTCCAGGTTCCTGCCTTGTGTTTTGACCCTGACTGTCCATGATGGTAGTCTGTAGCCTGTAAGCTGAATATTCCTTCCCAAGTTACTTTGGGTCAGTGTTTTATCACAGCAACAGGAAGCAACTAGAACAGTGTGTCTAGGTGACATGGCATACAGGGAGAGGGTGAATCCCAGGATCAAGTGCCATTCAGAACACTGTAAATTGGAATATATAGATAAATATTGACAATATGCTTATAGTGTGTTCAATTTTGTGAAAAATGAAACTGCTTGTTTAAGTGGCAATATCCTGTTGTATATCACCAGTAACAAATGATAGTTCTTGTCACTCTATAACCTGCTGGGACTTGTTACTGTCCATCTTCTGGAGTCCTGCTCTATGACATGTGTAAATTGTAGCAAAAAATCTGGTCAGATCTTTTACCACTATTTTTTTTTGTCAAGACATTTATTTAATATTATTATTGTGACTTAATCTACTATATATTTTAGATATCAGATCTCTATTATATTTGCTCTTTGCAAATATTTATGACCAGTCTGATAGCAGGACAGAAGATATGAAATTTAATAAAGTCCAGTTTACCAATCATTTCATGGATCATGATAAATATATCTAAAGACACATTACCATAATAAAATCTTTTTATATGTTCTATCCTGTTATCTTCTAAGATTTTATCCTTTTGTACATTAGATTTAATTCTACAATCCATTTTGAATTAGCTTTGTGAATAATGCAGTACCTATCCCCAGATTTTTTCCTGTTTACACATAATGTACATTTGTTCTAAAAACATTTGTAGAAAAGCTTCTTTGTGTGTCCTGGGAAGAAAAATACCTTGTGCCTTTTGTAAAAGATAGTTAGCCATGTCCTTCATAAGTGTGTTTGTTTGAGAGTTCCCTGTTATATTGATCTATCTGTCAAGTCTTACTTTGGTTTTGATTGTTATTGCTTCACAGTACATCTGAGACTTTTCCTTTCGCTCTTTCTTTCCATCCCTCTGCCTTCTTCCTTTTTCCTCTCTTGACCTGACAGGACTTACGTAGCCCATACTGTTCTCAAGCTTTCTATGGAGCAAATGAACTTCTTTATCTTCCTGAATTCTTTACCCTCGTGAGTGCTGGGATTTGGAATATGTAAAAACATACCAGGTTATGTGGTGCTAGGAAATGAACCAGGACTTTGTACGTGATAAGAAACTAATAATATTTGAGCTGCATCCTCAGCATCTTTGTTCATAAGAGCCTCATATATTTACTCACGTATAACACATATTGTCAGATTGATGCCCAAGTTACAGGGGTGTTAATAAAAAAAAAGACATTATGTTCCTCATGTCAGATTCCACTTATTACTTATTTATTCTTAGAATAGGGAAGGATGACTTCATTTATTTAATTATGTATTAAGTAAATGCTTACTGTAATTGCTTATAAGCACCAGGGGTTTTTGTTGTTGTTGTTAATCATTTCAATGTTCTATGTGAATTATGATGTCAACTGTGAACGTTAAAAGGTTTTATTTCTTCTCTTCTAATCACTATATCCTTATCTTCTTTCCTTATACTTTGTATTATCTTGAACTATCAGTCCTCCCCAAGTTAATATATACAGCCTTTAAGACACACAAGAGAAAGTAGATTGAGACCATGGTCTCAACTTGTGTCTTATACTGCTCAAAAACTCTAACAAGAATTATACTTCCTAAAGGCAATAAGGCACATGGCTTTATAGTTCACCTTTTACCATGGAAAGGCTGTCTTGGCATGGGATATGGATCCGTGGCTTTACATAAAATTTACTTCCATGAAATATATGGCCAATTTTTATTTATTATTTCTGGCTCTCATCTGTTTTAGGGAAGCACACAGTGTTCTTGCTACTTTGACTTGGAGTTATCAATATATTGAATTGATGTATTATGTAGGACTTTAAAGCAATAAATACTCTTGTCAACTATATTATGGCAGGAATCATGAATATTTGTATAGCCCTGGAGAGTGAAGGTGAATAAAAATAATTTTTTTGAATTCCTATGGGAGGAGGGAACAAGTGTTCTTTAGAGCAATGCCATTCTGTAAAGTGGCAACACTGGATGATTTATCCCAATCAGTTCTCAAACACAGTGAGGATTCAGTCTATAGGAACACTGAAGTCATTCAGCACCTCATTTATTAGCTGAACCCCAAAGGTATCTGTACAAAATTTGTCTGGAACAACACTAAGAAAACTTTTATATAAAGAAAACTTTTATATTTTCATGGAAGCCTTATTTATAATAGCCAGAAGCTAGAAAGAAACCATCAAAGTTTTTCACTGGAGCTAAAACCATCCAGTGAAAAAAGGACAGCATTTTCAACAAATGATGCTGGTTCAACTGAAGGTCAGCAGGTAGAAGAATGCAAATCGATACATTCTTATCTCCTTGTACAAAGCTCAAGTCCAAGTGGATCAAGGATCGCCACATAAAACCAGATACACTGAAACTAATAGAAGAGAAAGTGGGGAAGAGCTTCGAATACTTAGGCACAGGGGAAAATTTCCTGAACAGAACACCAATGGCTTATGCTCAAAGATCAAGAATTGACAAATGGGAGCTCATAAAATTGCAAATTTTTTTGTAAAGCAAAGGACAGGTTAGTAGGACAAAACAGCAACCAACAGATTGGGAAAAGATCTTTACCAATCTTACATCCAATAGAGGGCTAATATCATATGTACAAACATATATACCATAAATATATATACCATAAACATTTATGATAAATATCATAAATACCAACATATACAAAGAATTCAGGACATTAGACTCCAACAACCAAAAACCCTATTAAAAATGAGGTACAGAAACTAAACAAAGAATTCTCAACTGAGGAAACTTGAATGGCCGAGAAGCATCTAAAGAAATGTTCAACATCCTTAGTCATGAGGGAAATGCTAAGCAAAATGATCCTGAGATTCCACCTCACACCAGTCAGAATGACTAACATCAAAAGCACAGGTGATATCAGACACTGGCTAGGATGTGGAGATCTCATTTTGGTGGGATTGCAAGCTGATACAACCACTCTGGAAATCAGTCTGGCAGTTCCTCAGAAAACTGGACATAGTATTACCTGAGGCCCAGCTATACCACACCTGGGCATATACCCAAAAGATGCTCCAACATATAACAAGGACACATGCTCCACTAAGTTCATAGGAAGATGGAAAGAACACAGATGTCCTTCAACAGAGGAATGGATACAGAAAATGTGGTACATTTACACAATGGACAATTTACTCAGCTATTAAAAACAATGAATTCATGAAATTCTTATGGAAATGAATGGAACTAGAAAATATCATCCTGAGTGAGATAACCCAATCACAAAAGAACACACATGGTATGCACTCACTGATAAGTGAATATTAGCTCAAAAGCTCGCAATACCCAAGATACAACTCACAGACCACATGACACTCATGAAGAAGTAAGACCAAAGTGTGGGTGCCTCTGTCCTTCTTGGGGGTAACAAAATATGGGAGCAAATATGGAGACAAAATGTGGAGCAGAGACTGGAGGAGGGATTGTCCAGAGACTGTCCCACCTGGGTATCCATCCCATGTGCAATCACCAAGGCAGACACTGTTAGAGATGCCAGGAAGGGCAAGCTGATAGGATCCTGATATAGCTGTCTCCTTAGAGGCTCTGCCAGAGCCTGACATATACAGAGGTGGATGCTCGCAGCTAACCATTGAACTGATCATGGGGTTCCCAATGGAGGAATTAGAGAGAAGACTGAAGGTGCTGAAGGGGTTTGCAGCTCCATAGGGAGAGCAACAATCCCAACCAACCAGAGCTCCCAGAGTCTATAACCACCAGCCTGAGAGTACATAGTGAGGGACCCATGGCTCCAGCTGTATATGTAGGGGAGGATGGCCTTGTTGGGCATAGGTGGGAGAGGAGGTCCTTGGTCACATGAAAGCTGGATGCCCCAGTGTGGGGGAATTCGACAGTGCGGAGGTGGGAGTGGGTGGGTGGGTGGGGGCACACATTCACAAAAGCAGAAGGAGGGGGGATGGGATGGGGAAAGGGGATAACAAGAAAAAGAAGAAAAAAATGAAAAAAAAATTAAAAAAAATTAAAAACAAGAAAAAAAGGTAAAATCTATACTACTTGAAGGAAATAGCAGAGGGAATTTCTGAGTATTTATTTATTAGTACTGCTAATCATAATCCTGAAAGACATAATATAAAATTCCATAATCCTGAACACTGAAATATCAAAAAAGTCAAAATCTTTTAAGCCTAAAATCCCCCAATTTCAACATAGAAAGATGAAAAGCTGGAGTACTGAAAGTTGAAATCTTGACAATGGCTCTTTCTAGGTGGAAGTGCATGGGCTGAGATTATGCCAGAGGTCAAAATTCAAAAAATAGACTATGCATTGGCCATACAGAGCGGCCAAAGCAAACTCCTCAGCCTTAACCTTTTGTCATGATTTTTTGAATTGGCTGGTTAAATTCCAGGCAATTCTTTATTTAAGGTGAAATAAGAACACACTTTCCTGAAAAGGGCCAGGCAAGTAATTGACTGCTGAGAAAGTAATCACGAACATAAGCAGCTACACAGTTTTAAGTTCAGTGGTATTGGTATTCAGTCAACGGTGTCTTCTCCACCAAATTTGTGGTTTATGTGAAGGTGTGAAGAATGGTTCAATGCATACTGAAAACAGCAAAGGTAAGGGGTAGGAGAGGAAATACTTAACAGGAAATGATGTTGTTAGCATATATTGAATCACAGAATTTCAAAAGTACATGCCAAGTAGAAATGAATGGGAACCTTATACTTCAAAATGAGCCATGACCTAAATAAGTAAGTAAATGAATGATTAAACAAGCCAACAGATCACCAGTTATTCATATTAATGCAAGATTGCAGAATATAGTTAACAATTTACATAATTTTCAATGAGAAGACATACTTGAACCATCTATCCATGCCAGATACAGGGAGCATCAATAGATTAAAAAAATAGTTACAAGTCCAGCTTGATGAAGGAATGAGGTTACTAGAGTGAATACAGAAACACGAATGACTTAAAGTAACATATCTCCAGGAAGTTCTGTCTGCAAAAGGCAGTCATTCCCAGCAAGTTCCTATCTTTGACCATTGTTTACTGTGTATAATATCAGGAAGAGGACCTTGATGGTCTGGGATACTTATGAGTCTTCCCTGGCTCCATGATAGAATGTCAAGAAGCCAGTCCTGTGTGGGTCAAACCTTAAGTCAAAAGAATTTTTTTTACAAGTTGTACATCTCAGGTATTTGAAAGCTGATTCCTGAAGCTGTTAATAGGTAAACATTCTGTTCTGAAGTACTCTCTTCTTCCCATCCATGTTGATAATAAACTACTACCATGTAGTCCTTGGAGCCCCGCCCCTGCTCATTATTACTGACAGCATCCTTCTATAGACCTTCGATTGTTACATCTAAACCTGTCACCCCATCCCATACAAGCCTCAAATCTCTCTTTTTGTTGTCCATCTCTGTCACTGCTTCAAACCTTTCAGAGGACCACCTTTTCCTGTTTTCATTACTTCTTTCCTCAACTAGCTTGTAGAGTCACTTGGAAGTAAATGAACCACAGTCTCTACCACAATAGCCTTCAGATTCTAAGTTCCTTTCCTCATTTTGTAAGTGTTGGTCTTTCTGTTTGGAGACTTTGTTTCCCTATAAGCTGTGTGTGGTTCCTACAACCTACTTTCTGTTCTGTTCCATAGGTTTCTTGTCCTTATCAAAATGAGATCATGAAGCTACACTGATCAGACATCTTCACTGATGTTGTACTGAGTAATTTTATATTTGTATAAAGTAATTAATTGATTGCATATACAAGGATGCACTAGTTACATTCCCTTCACCTGCTGACTGCCATTACTCCTGTGGACAATAAAAAACCAACATTGCAGCATGAACTTTACTTCTTGGAGTCCCATTGTATGAAATATATCAGACAACGCCTGGCGTCTACTCCAAATTCAGCCCGCTGTTGTTTTTGTAAAATGTACTTTGTATTCTACCTTGGTCTTCCCTTCTGTCACTCACTTGATGTTCTGCTGAACCGTATCAACCCAATGTGGCTGACAATGAATGTATAATCGACATTGAAATTCCTGTCGATGAGCAAAGGACGAGGATCATGTAGCTTTTCAAAGGGTTAGCTTTAGATTTCTTGAGGCATTCTCAAAGAAATTTACATAATTAAGATACTTTGGATGTCAAAAAGCAAAATCCTCAACTCAAAGTGTTTTTAAATAAGAAAAATCAGCTCACCTAATTGGTGAGCTGGCTTCAGGGTTGATAATTGGTTCAAACACAGTAGAAGGACTCTTGGCTTTCTCCCATTTTTTTCTCCTGTGCCCACTCCACATATTATCTTTTATCTTTCTTTTAGACTGTAAGAGGGCAAGAGCAGTTACAGGAAGCTGGAGATGAGGGAATGTCTAGCTGTTCATAGCTCCAAGGGTCAGTCCTAACTGACTATGGGCATCTGTGTTAGCACCATAGTGCAGGTCCTGCTTCTAACCTTGGGAGCTAACTTTTCAACACTTCTGTGTCCTTTGACACAGA
Source organism: Mastomys natalensis (assembly GCA_021653895.1). Lineage (NCBI taxonomy): Eukaryota > Metazoa > Chordata > Mammalia > Rodentia > Muridae > Mastomys > Mastomys natalensis. The sequence goes on along the minus strand of JAJTUV010000731.1, from coordinate 1,419,442 downwards.
AGTTTTTGTTGTACAGAAATTAATTTTTCTGGTCTTGTGGTGCTATATAATACAACCTGGGTCTATTTAAGATGCAGATGTCCAGCCTTTAGACCATTCTTATGTTTCTATTCCCAAAAATTCATGTGCTGAGACGCATCCTAGAGTCACTTTCTCCAACTATTTGACATTTCCTTAAGCTTTTCTTTGGAGAGCAGCAGGGTCCACTTTACTCCGACTTGCATTTTTTTTCCAGAGAAAATCTGCTTTTATTTATTTATTTATTTATTTATTTTTTATTAATCATTTTATTTGCTTGCATTTCAAATAATATCCCCCTTCCCAGTTACACCTCCACAGACCCTCCATCACATCCTCCCTCTTCCCCCTCCCTTTTCCTTTATGAAGGAGATCCTGTACCCACTTATACACTCCTAGCTCACTACTCTAGCATCCCCTTTCTCTGGGGCATCAAGCCTTCATAGGACCAAGGGCCCCTTCCACTGATATCAAATAAGACCATCCTCTGCTACATATGTATCTGGAGCCTTGGACCCTCCATGTATACTCTTTAGTTAGTGGTTTGGTCCCTGGGAGTTCTGGGTGGTCCTATGAATTGATATTATTCTTCCTATGGGGCTGCAATCCCCTCCAGCTCCTTCAGTCCTTCCCCTAACTCTTCCACTGGTGTCCCTGGGCTCAGTCTGATGGCTGGCTGTGAGAATCTGCACCTGTATTGGTCAGCTGCTTGTAGAACTTCTCAGGACATAGACATAACAGGCTCCTGTCAGTAAGAACTTCTTGACATTAGCAATAGTGTCAGTGTTTGGTGTCTGCAGATAGAATGAATCCTTAGGTGGGGCAGTCTCTGGATGGCCTTTCCTTCAGTTTCTGTTCCATTTTTTTGTCCCTGTCCTTCTTTTGGACAGAAACATTCTGTTTTAAAATTTTTGAGATTCGTAGGTGACCCCATCCCTCAACTAGGGGCCATGCCTATCTACTGGAGGTGTTCTCTACAGATTCTATCTCACCTTTGTTGGACATTTTGGCTAAAGTCATAGCCATTGAGTCCTGGGAGTCTCTTGCTTCCCTGGAGTATGGGACCTTCTAGTGGCTACCCCAGTTCCCCATCCACCACTGATACTTGTTTTTATTCAATTTCCTGACCCTCTTTACTTCTCTCCTGTTCCTTCCAATAAGTGATCCTTCACTCCTCTTTTCCTACCCCTTTTTTCTCCCTCTCAAAGTCCTCCCTCCCTCTACCTCTTGTGATTATTTTGTTCTCAGTGCTATGTAAGATTGAAGTATCTAAGCTTTGACCTTCCTTCTTAAGCTTGATGTGGTTTGTGGGTTGTATCCTGGGTATTCTGAGCTTCTGGGCTAATATCCACTTATTAGTGAGTACATACCATGTGTGTTCTTTTGTGTCTGGGTTACCTCACTCAGGATGACATTTTCTAGTTCCATCCATTTGCCTGTGAATTTCATGAATTCATTGTTTTTAATAGCTGAGTAGAACTCCATTGTGTAGATGTAACACATTTTCTGTATCTATTCCTCTGTTGAGGAACACCTTGGTTGTTTCCAGCTTCTGGCTATTATAAATAAGGCTGCTATAAACATAGCAGAGCATGTGTTCTTGTTATAGGTTGGGGCATCTTCTGGGTATATGCCCAGGAGTGGTATAGCTGTGTCTTCAGTAGAATTATTTCCAATTTTCTGAGGAACTGCCAGATTGATTTCCAAAGTGGTTTTACCAGCTTGCAATTCCACCAGCAACGGAGGAGTGTTCCTCTTTCTCCACATCCTTGCCAGTGTCTGTAGTCACCTGTGTTTTTGATCTTAACCATTCTGACTGGTGTGAGGTAGAATCTCAGGGTCATTTTGCTTAACATTTTCCTGATAACTAAGGATGCTGAATATTTCTTTAAGTGCTTCTCAGCCATTCGAGATTCCTTAGTTGCAAATTCTTTGTTTAGCACTGTACCACATTTTTGAATAAGGTTTCTCTGGAGTCTAACTTTTTGAGTTCTTTATATATTTTGGATAATATCCCGCTATCAGATGTAGGGTTGGTAATGATCTTCCCCAATCTGTGGCTTGTCATTTTTTCCTATTGACAGTGTACTTTGCCTTACAGAAGCTTTGCAATTTTATGAGGTCCCATTTTTCAATTGTTGATCTTAGAGCCTGAGCCATTGGTGTTCTGTTCAGGAAATTTTCCCTTGTGTCCATGTGTTCAAGGCTCTTTCTCACTTTCTCATCTTTCAATAAGATTCAGCATATCTGGTTTTATGTGGAGGTCCTTGATCCACTTGGACTTGAGCTTTGTACAAGGAGAGAAGAATGGATCAATTTACATTCTTCTACATGCTGACTGCCAGTTGAACCAGCACTCTTAGTTGAATATGCTGTCTTTTTCCATTGGATGGTTTTGGCTTCTTTCTCAAAGATTAAGTGACGATAGGTGTGTGGCTTTATTTCTAGGTTTTCAATTCTATTCCATTGATCTACCTGCCTGTTTCTATACCAACACCATGCAGGGTTTTTTTGTTTTGTTTGGTTTGGTTTTTTTTGTTTTTTGTTTTTGTTTGTTTGTTTGTTTGTTTTTTTAAATCTCTATTGCTCTGTAGTATAGTTTGAGGTCAGAGATCTTGATTTCCCTAGAGGTTCTCTTACTGTTGAGAATGGTTTTTGCTACCCTGTGTTTTTTGTTATTTCAGATGAATTTGAAAATTGTTCTTCTATCTCTGTGAAGAGTTGAGTTGGAATTTCCATGCAGTGAATCTGTAGATTGCTTTCAGTAAGATGGCCATTGTTTTTTATGTTAATTCTACAAATCCATGACCATGGGATATTTCTTCATATTCTGAGGTCTTCTTCAATTTCCTTTTTCAGAGATTTGAAGTTCTTGTCATACAGATCTTTCACTTGCTTGGTTAGAGTCACATCAAGATATTTTATATTATTTGTGACTATTGCGAGGGGTGTCATTTTCTTAATTTCTTTCTCAGCCTATTTATCCTTTAAGTAGAGGAAGTCTACTGACTTGTATGAGTTAATTTTATATCCAGCCATTTTGCTGACATTGTTTATATTAGTTGTTCATCTAATACTTTAATTGATCAGTATATTCTTCTAAAATGACTAATATTTTATGTCATCCAATTCATTTAATAAAATGTCTATCTCCAATGGCAGTAGGTGACCCTGTGAGAGTACTTGCCCAGTCTGCTCAAGGTCCTTGTAAATCTGCAGTGGAGGGGATAAAGAAAACTTCCCACATTGTATTGTTTCCTGCAATAGAAGAAGTTACTTTGCAAGTTGTTTATACTAAGAGGGAAGACAGTTCACATTGATTCAAAGAGAGTCTCCAAGGACCTTGAATTCTTATGCATGCATTCACCTCATTTTTTTTTAACTATGGGATAGACCTAATTGCCAATCTGAAAGTGAAAACTATTTCTTCTGACCTTTTCAAGCAGTTATGTGCATATGGTTTTCTCATTTCCAACATTCTGCAAAAATAGAAAACCTCTCCAATGGGTTTTGAAAGACATCTTACAAGTAGAGAAGTGAACTTAAAACAACTCTCATTACCCGTTTACATTTTCAGTCCTTCTTAACATCAACAGGTGGCTATGACTTGGTTGCAGTATTAAAGTGAATTCAATGCAGAGATACAGAGTGCCTTTGCCTCTCATACAGTTGTGTTTATAACTTTGTAGTACTAGCCATTGCTCCTGTTTTTAAAAACTGAAGGACCCCACTGAAAGACAGCTAGAACATAGATTAAGTAAGGTCATAAAATACAAATTGACATTCAAAAATTAGTAAACATTGATAAAAGTTGAAAACTTTGATAGTGAGACTCAAGAAAATACGGTGAAAGGAATCCTGCTCACAAGAGCTCCCAAAAGAAAAGATTAAAATGCCCAGGAACAAATTCATCCAAGGAAGCAAAAGTCATCTACAATGAAAGTTACAAAATGCTTGAAAAGTATCAATGAAGAAACTAACAACAACAAAATGGAAAAAACATCTATTTAGATAGAAAATAATCAAGTGCTCACAATATCTGCTTCATGGTATTCAAAGCTTTACAGATGTGGTACTGTCTTCATCAAAACACCAAGGACACTGTTCAGAAAAATAGAAATACTATCCTTAATTTTAAAAACTGTGATAACATCTGTTAAAGGGGAAAAACAAAAACAAAAAAACAAATAGCATATAAATGTAGACCTATTAGAATTTCACCTGAATTCTCAATGGGAACCATAAAAGCCAGCAGGGCTCAGACTGAAGTGCTACAGACTCTAAGAGATCACAAGTGCCATTCCAGACTACTATCCCAGTAAAAATTCAATTACCATAGATAAAAAAGAATATGTTCTCTGATAAAAACCAAATTTAAGCAATATCTATCTAAAAACCCAGACCTACAGAAGGTACTCCAAGGTATACTCCAACTTAAATAAGTTTATTACATCAAAGAAAACAAAGGGAATAAATATTTCCAGAGCAGTAAAGTTAAAAAAGAAATCCCCCTCACACACACACACACACACACACACACACAAGACATACACACACATACACACTCACATACATAGACACCATCACCACCATATTACCACCACCACAACAACATAGAAAACTGTCATTGGCCATTGGTATTGCTCAACATCAGCAGTCTCAATTACTTCTTTAATAAAAAGACAGACAGAGTGGATGTGAAAATAGGATCCATCCTTCTGCTGCATTTAAGAAACACATCTTAGCATCAATGACAGATAATGCTTCATGGTAAAAGATTGGAAAACGTTATTCAAAGCGTATAGACCTAAGAAACAAATTGCTATAGTCATTTTAATATATAACAATATAGATTTCAAACCAAAGCTAAATAGAAGAGATAGGGAAGGATACTGCATGCTCATCAAAGGAAGACTCTACCAAGAGACACTGTAATTCCTAACATCTAAACAAAACAAAACAGTACCCAAGTTTGTAAAAAACAAACAAACAGGAATAAACAAACAGCAACAAAGGAACACCACTCCATCTTAAATTAAAGACTGACCCTTTTACACTGAAAGTGGAAGACTTCAATATCCCACTCTTGTAGATAGACATATTCCAGAAAAAAAAAGCATGGCTCTAACTAAAGTTATAAACCAAGTAGACATAACAGATATTCACAGAAAATTTCAACCAATCACAAAAGAATATACCTTCTCAGTACCTCATGAAACTTTCTTTAAAATCAACCACATACTCTGAAAAAAAGCAAGTCTCAACAGATACATAAAAATGGAAATAACATCTTGCATTATATCTGACCATCATGTAATAAAGCTGGAAATCAATAAAACAGAAACAACAAGAAGCTTACAAAATCATAGATAGTAAATAACTTTTCACTGAATTAAAAATAAGTCAAGATATAAATTAAGAAAGAAATGAAAGACTTTGTAGAATTGTCAACCAGGGAGCATGCATAGGACTGACCTAGACCCTCTATACATATGTTACAGTTGTATAGCTTGATTCTCCTGTGGAACTCCTGTTACTGTTAGTGGGAGCTGGAGCTGTTTCTTTGACTCTGTTGCCTGCTTTTGAGACCCTTCCCACCTACTAGGTTGCCTTGGCTAGCCTTAATTAAAGAGGAAGTATCTAGTCTTACTGCAACTTGATATGCCATGGCTGGTTGATATTCATTCAGGCAGGCCCTTTTCTGTAGAGAATTGGAAGAGGAGTGGATGGGGTGGGGTAAGGGGAAGGTGGTGGGAAGGACTGGGAGGAGAAGGGGGACTAGGAGAAGAGGATGGAGGGGAAACTGCAGTCAGGATGTAAAATAAATAAAGATTTTTTTAAAAGTCAAATTTAAACAAATCTATATCCCCTAATGAAATGGAAGCATTCATTAAAAGTCTCCCAAGAGGAGAGAAACATGCCAGGGCAAGATGATTTTATCAGAGAATTCTACCAGAATTTCAAAGAAAAGTTATCACCAAGCCAATACTCCTCAAATTATTACTCAAAGCAGAAATAGAAGAAACATTTCCCAATTCAATTTATGATGCACAGTTACCCTAATATCCAAACAATATGTAGATCCAACAAGAGAGGAGGGTAAGGGAGGGATAATTACATACCAATGCCTCTCATGGACATAGACGCAAATATCCTCAACAAAATATATGATCAATATATGAAATTTAGTTATAGATCTCTGTACTATAAATAAATACTTGGGAATCATAATTATGAAAAATTGACTATTATTGACACTATATATGAATTTAATACACACACATATGTATGGTGACATTGTTTTCATTATATTTTCCACTAACACACTTCAAGAATACTTGTTTTCTTTATACAGTAAAAATAAAAAGATTTAGGGGTGGAGGGAATCTCTAGAAATTTGCCTGTTGGAACAATATCAATCCTAGTTAAAACATGGTATGCTTTAAAAGGATACAACAAGGGCTAGGGAGGTAGCTCAGAGGGTGAAAGCATGCTGAACAAGTGTGAGTACCCAAGTTCAAATTGCCACAATCCAAGGAAAAATACAAGTAGGATTTCATACATGCCTATAACTCCAATGTTGGGGTCCACAAGAATAAGGATAAAAAGACCGATTGGTTGGGGTCTTGCTAGTTGTCAGTCTAGCTTGGGTTCAGTTAGAACCCTGTTCAGTGAGTTCCCTTGTCTTGGGAATAAAGTAGAGAATGATAGAGCAGAATGCCTGACATCAGCTTCTGGACCCCATGTATGTGCACGTATGAACACATGTACCTGCATAGACATACTCACAGTTATGAGCTAGGGATACAGATGTGGAGTAAACATTGACCAAGCATATTCTAGGATGTTATGTCGTTTCTTATAAAGATATCCTATAATAAGTATAAGACTTTATTTGTCAAAAATAAAGGTAAAGGGGAACTATGAAAATATACTATAGTGAAATGTTGAAGTCACTGAGTTATGGAGATAAAAACAAACCAAGAAAATCCATGGGGAAATGAATAGTAAGCAGTAAGGGAAAGAACACACAGTAAAGCTGGTCATCTCAGTCTATTCTGTGCTGAATGAAACATGTAAAGCAAAGCCTTTTTCTTGTCTGACAATTCTAGTTGCTGAAATCATTGAAAGGGTAGAATCATGGGCAAGGCTTCTCTGCTTATACTACAGCATGCTGCAGAGGCAGAATGAGAACTGGCCATGTATAATAGACATGTAGATTAGCGTCACTTTGTAACAATCTTCCCTCTCCAGAGTTGACTCATTCCAGAAGACCTGTATGAATCCACTTCTGTAGTTGAGCACACCTCAACATTGCCACATTGGAAAACCAGTTTCCAACACATGAGGCTTTAGGCAATACATTTGAAGATGTCCAACTATATCACTGGGTCAAAGAAAGTCAATGGGGAGTTGTGTACAGTCACATATTGTCAATTGCTTCTTGTGCTTGTCTATTATTAACTTGGTGTTCAACTGTTGCTAATTGGTGATATAAAACATGAACCTGCTGGAATACCCCAGAGCTGATGTGACTATATTCTGGAGAATTGTCATTGCTCTGCTTGTGCTAATCAATTAGGAACTATTTTGTTAAATTTACAAATGTGGATTGGACAGACTCTACCTAGGAACACATCCAATGAAAGTGGCTCTCCAATAAAATTGGGAAATTTACATGGTATTATTTAAAGGCATTTTGGAGGGACCTTAATAAACAACATTTTAGATTGTACTCATGAATGTGAGCATCCCAGGTTGTAAAGGTTCTGCCAAATTAAAAACAGATGCAGAACAATGAAAATTGTAACAGGACTATTTAAAAATCATTTAAAGAAGATCATAAAATTTGTGTGAAAGGATGAAACGCAAACTCTGTAGGTTTAAGATGAGAATTCTTGACAGACATGTGATCCGTATACATATAGTCAAACACTCAAACACATGAAATAAAAATAAATCTTTTTATGAAGGATTAAAGGATGAGAGGCCTTGCTTGACTGTCAACATGAGATTATAGCAATTAAGAACCTGTCTGGTATGATAGCAATATTGTGTTTGGTCAATGAAGCATGGCAAACATCTCAAACAGATTTCAGTAGATATGTAAGTCGGGTAATAGATATTGTAGACACTTATAGGAAAGTGTCTACATTCACACTGATGCAGTAAGTGGTTATGCTGAGGGAAACAAAGTGAGGCTCCATTCCTTTCTCCAACACAAAAATAAATCACTGACAGAACAAAGGCAAAGTATAACAGGAAAAAAGTAAACTTTTAGAGGAAAATATCAAAAAGCACTTGTGGTTTCAAATGAGGAAAAGAATTTCTGAATGAGAGAAATGAAAATAAACCATAAAGGGAAAGATGAATAACTTAGTTTCATCAGAATCAATGATTTTATTCCTCTAAACTTCACATAAGGAACATGAAAGGACGAGTCATATACTACCAAACAATGTTTAAAACATGTGAATTACCCAAGCACTATCTTCAGTAGCAATTTAACAGTGGAGATATATATATATATATATATATATATATATATATATATATATATATATATATATATATAATATATAAAACAAAAGGAAAATAGACAAAAGCCTGGGAAGGCATCTTAGAAGAGAACATACAAATGGCCAATAAACACATAGAAGATGTTCAACTTCATTAGAAATCAAAGGAACATGCATTAATATCAAAAAAACATTTTCTATCAACATACTCACAAAATTAAACTGTTATGGTTAATCTTCATGGGTATGATTGCATCAAAAAATGACTAGGAGACTTGTAAAGTCTGTCTTCTCCACATGTTTGTGACAAGGCTTATACAGAGATAGTCACAGTGTACATGCCCCGTCTGATCCAAAAGTTTAACACACTGATGGGTTTACATTCTGAATAGTTTATGAAAATTTGGTGGGACTGCGGGGATGGAGCCAGAGTGGGAAGTGGTTGCTGTGTGCCTTGGAGTATCTTGGTCAGACCTCTTCTTATTACTTCTGTCTGCTTCCTGGCTTCCATGAAGCAAACAAGCAGCCTTCCTGCCCCATGTTCTTCTGCCAGGGTGGTCTACTGTCCCAAGGCCCAGACACAATGCAGCAAGCTGGCCACAGACTTCTTACACTGAGTCAAACTACATCCTTCCTCTTAAATTGCTGCTACTAAATGCTTGTCAGGGTAAGGGAATTGTAACTAATATAGTCTGGCAAGACAAATACCTGTGAGTGTATTTCTGTAAGGTGTTGGACCATGGAAGGGTTGCCATTGGCCTGGAACCCTGAGATTGAAGGTATGTGGCCATGCCCTCAGGACCCGGGGCCCCCTCCATTTCACCTGTAAACTTAAGTCATATAAGACACGGGTAAGGGGCGTGCCTAAGAGCCCTCTGCCTTGAGATTTGCATATTAATGATTCATGGTCATCAATGATATGAGACAACTTTGCCACACACTCTGGTCTCCGTGAATTTGTCTGCTCCCCACACCCTCCCTGACACAATGGACTGAAACTGTCAGACATAATGAGCCAAAATAGACTTATTCCTCCATGAAATCATTTCTCTCAGCTGTTGGGATTCCATTCCTATGGAAAGTAACTAATACAGTTGTATTGCTAACAAGGTTGTTTCCCAACCAGCCCTCTCTACCTGACTTAAATGAGTCCGTCCTTCCACTATCTTCATAAGGCCCAACCTTTCTGGACATGTGTAGTGAAGTCCTTGGTTTGTTTTTTTTTCCCTGTATAGATTCAGTCCTATTGTATTACAACCACATCCTCATGATACCATTTAGTCATAATTTACTACTTTGGAGAGCCTACCTCGAAAAGCAGTAATATTGGGGGTTCATATTTGACTGTATACATTAAGAGGTATACAGACAAGTCCATAACGATGATGATATGAAGCAGCAAGAACTCACACCCTCTGGTGGTGAGGCGAGTGCAGAAAATAGTTTCTATTATTTTAGAGAACATTTTGACAACACCCAGAGACGTGAAATTGTGTGTTCCCTGCGGCTTAGCAATTTCATTCTCAGGATGAAAATTTCACAGGGTGGTCAGATTTATCAAATAAAGATATGAATTTCTTAAGTTAAACTAAAAATGTTAGTATAAATATGCCTCAATACATCATGGGATAATATTTATTAAAATATTTCCTTTTAATTAAGTGACCTATATTTTATGTGGTTACCTTAGGTACTCAGGAAACACATAGAAAATGTCTATAACTGTAGATGTATTGTTTGTAACACAAAAACAACCTTATAAACTGGAAAAATTCACACTTTGACCAAGCACATGCTGTAAAAATACATCATTTGATATCCTAGATGGATATCATCAAGGTTATATTAGAAGAAAACAAATGACAGAAGAAATTAAACAAAAAGTGATTACATGGTTATAACTTCAAAATGATGTAAATGGAAACACTTCATTGTTGAAAATTTGTGGAAATACCAGAAAACCATGCAGCCAAACCAAAGGAAGATGAATAAAAGTCAGAGCTGTGATTGCTCCTGGAAAGAGAAAGGAGATGCTCTGTCTAGACACACAGGGGGCTTCACAAGTAAGGCTGATGTTTTACCTCTACTGCAAGTATAACTTTGCTTTGTTTTATAATTTTAAAACACACCTATATATGTATGCATACATACCCATGTGTATTTCAGAATGTTTGCAACTACTTTAATCATATCCTGTTTGATGAAAGCTTAATTACATTGCAGATTATTTGCAAGAGTCCATCCTATTTCTCCACAAACAGTAATCTTGACTTGGCACTAGGTATTGTATATTCATTGCTCATGTTGTTTGCACTATCACCCTGTCTGGAATGAAGAGACTCCTGAAGGGGAGCATACTCTGTGACAATCTTGTATCCCCAAGAGGTAGTGTCACACACAGCAGGCTTGATAAATTGTGAATCAGGTCTTAAATCTTGGTCTGATTTCAAATTCTGAGTCCTTTCCTATATAGCTCCCATGTGACACTTCCCATTCTCGAGAACAGACTGTTCTGTTCTCCTTGTTCCTTATGTTGAATTTTTATATCCACAATCATTAAATGTACTATACTGTGAAGAGATGAGAAAAACAGCAGCGGAATAGGAAACATTGGAGTGTATTATACATAATGAGGTAATTACTGTTTTGCAGTGATTTTTGTTTCCATCTTGTGTGTCTTTGAAGATTAATATAAAATATAATTTTACTATGGTTGCAGTCAAAAAATATAAAAGCTTCTACATAGATAACTCCTTTTTAAACTTCCTAATTGCACTTTTTTAATATATAATTTCCTCACATTTTTTAACTTTTAACATGATTAAGAATGGTGGTGAAGGCAAAAATAATGGATGTTTTTCAGTTGTGTTACCAATAATTTAAATTATTACAGTCTTCCTGTTTTCCCTGTTGAATGGAAGTACAGATCTGTACATGTATCGTGCATCACTTCTGACTTGTTAGGGTTTACTCTTGCTGTAATAAAACATGATCAAAGTCAGCTGGGAGAAGAAAGAGTTTATTTCATCTTACAACTTGTCCATCATTCAGGAAAGCTAAGGCAGGAACTCAAGGCAGGAACCTGGAACCAAAAACTAATTTAGAGACCATGGAGGAATGCTGCTTACTGGATTTCTCCTAGGGCTTGCTCCTCCTGCTTTATTATAGCACCGAGGATCATCACCTGAGGTGTGCTACTATCCACAGGGCTGGGCTTTTCTGCACAGTCAAAACTATACACCATAGGCTTGCCCATATTATCAGTCCAGAGGAGGTATTTTGTCAAACCACGGTTCCATGTTCCCTGATGACTACAGCTGGTGCCAATTAAAGCTATGTAGCATGACACAATTTGCTTGCATTGTCTGGACAACTACTTTACTCTTTGGGCCACTACTGTCATTGGTCCTTTTCAGGAACAGCCTGTCCAATGTACCTCATAGTCTTTTACTTCTATGTGTTGATTCAAAAGCAAACCAAAGTCATTTTAAGCACTTCTACCTTTCTAGAAGAGTGAGCTTTTTCAAGGATAGGAAATAAATGGAGAAGGGTGAGTTCTCTTGTTTTTAGAAGCTTACAAGTATTTTAACTGCAGCTCAAAGAGCTTTGTGAAGGGCCCCATCCTAGATTGCTGGGTCTTAGTCCAATTGCTCTGATGAAGAACACAATCAAAAATGACTCGGAGAAGAAAGGGTTGATTTGACTTACAGATAGCAGCCTGTCATTGAGGGAAGTCATGGGGGGATACAAATGAAGAACCTGGGGTCAGGAACTGAAGAAGAGACCATGTAGGAACACTTACTAGCTTGTTCTCCCCAGTTTGCTCATCCTGTTTTCTTATACAGCCAAGGACCACTTGACCAGGAGTGGCACTGCCCACAGTGGGCTGGGCTCTCTCACATCAATCATTATTCAACAAAATTCTTCATAGACTTGTCTGTAAGACAAACTGATGAAGGCATTTTCTCAATTGAGGTTTCTATTTCCCAGTGATGTCTATATGTGTCAAGATGACAAAAAGATGACCAACCTAGGTAGACTGTAGTATTTATTTATAATTCCAGCTAGTCCATATAAAAGACACACAATTCAGCTATGTTATTTACAAGCTGTGAGCCTAGACAGGGCAGGTTTGGAGCTGTTCTAACTCACATCCCAGTCATGTGTCCCTTGTTACTTGCTGTTTCTCCTGACCATGTGCTCCAAGGTGGCTTTCTCTACCTCTGTGCCTTTTCCTGTCTCCCTGAAACCTCCTCACTAGATTCCCAAGTTCCACCTTACTCCCTTTATTGCCCAATCATAGGCTCTAACCTTTAATTGACCAGTTAAATTGGGGAGCAATGTTTACATAGCATCATTTGGTGTATGTGAGGATCTGCTTGTCAGCAGCGTTTTCTTTATATTGATGATGGAACTTAGACTCTTTGACACAGACAGAATCCTGTTTCAAAAACCCTGCCTCCACCTCTTTGTCACCTCTCCTAACATCTTTCTCCTCCTTAACTCAGCTTAGTAACTGTTGACAGTGCCTGTTACTTATTTTCACTAACTCTAGAAAAGCAGCTCTGCAGTAGGATTTGCTGTCATTCCTTCCTTAGACCATGGGATGTCATTGAACTGTAGCTACTAAACCCCTCTATACTTTTGCCACTAGCTTTCAAGCTCTTTGAGGACATGAAGGAATTATTCTATATCCTCCCAACACCCAGCCCAGTTCTGTGGGGGATATTCAGTTTGGAATTGACTGAAAAAGTACATAAATAAATTCCAAATACAATCATAAAAAATAATTCTAAAAATATTTGGATCAGAACCTCTGTAACTAGTTATTCCAAATGTATTTGGTGTTAAGCAGTCTCTGTGAACATGCACCCTTCAAGGATAAAAGCAGCTTTGAAAGACCACTCACAGGTACATAAAAAAAAGCCATGGAATTACACGACAGTGGGCTGTTAAATCTCTTCCAGAATCACATAGATCCTATCGGTGAATGGACCACTCCTGCCATGGTGACATTCACTTGAGCACAAAAGCTCAGCATTCTAAAAGCAATCACTCGGAGATGCTATTCTTGCCAACTGAAAATCCCAATTAGCTGGGAACTTGGACCAAACAGAGGGCCAACAGAACAAGTGACACCTCATGCTCTGCTTACTCATTAACATTAGAAGACAACCCAAACTGGGACTTGTGGCTCAACATTGTAACCATTGCCACAAAGACTGCTACATAATACTTGCTGTAAGCAAGAGCCAAGTATGAACAGTATGTTCTCTTTTGGTGTATAGTGATGTAACAGCAGAGCCAGTGTAGTCTAATGTCCTTTTGTGTTGTTCAAAGATTCAATGCCTTTAATCTGCATGAGAACTTACAACTTCTTAAGGTAGATATTGGAGAAATATATAACTATACCTGTAATACTTTTTAATGCTTTGAAATCCAGAGTTATGGGGACATACAAATACTTATATATAATCAGCAACCATCTGTTGAGTACCTATTACTCTACCCTCTTTTTACTGGATATTTAAAAATATTAAAGTCTATTTATTTATTTACATATGCATTTATTTCTGTATGGAGTTCAGAGAACAATTTGTGGGAGTCAGTTCTCTCCTTCTACTGTGTAGCTCCTGCCAATATATATATATATGTAGGATGGAAAACAGATAGAAAGGGTCACTATTAATTTACTGCTACAGTAAGGCAACAGTGAGTGTGTCATGACCCCAGAGACATCTTGACAATAACAAGAGTGATTATGATTATAGGTATTAAGACTGAAATACTTGCTTTTGAATGTACTTAGGTTCTCTGTTATGAAAAATCTCAGATGAAATCCAGGAATAAAGATTATCATGTGATTTATAAAACTCATAACAATGTGCTATAAATATTTGAAAGGAACTAGGATGCTAAATCACTACCAAATGTGTTTCTCCTTGCCTGTGTGGGGGTCTCAGGTTTCATTTTATTTTTGTCAATTTTGTAGATTCTAAAAATGAAGTAAACTGAATTAATTACTTCATTCAGCAACCATCTGTTGAGTACCTATTACTCTACCCTCTTTTTACTGGATATTTAAAAATATTAAAGTCTATTCATTTACATATGCATTTATTTCTGTATGGAGGTCAGAGAACAATTTGTGGGAGTCAGTTCTCTCCTTCTACTGTGTAGCTCCTGCCAATTGAACTTGAGTCATGAAGCTTGAAAGTAAACCCTTACTGCTGAGCCATCTTGCTGGTTCTGAGCTAGTGTTTTGACCATAATGAAGTTTTAGCCATTATAGACTCATGTTCTAAGTGAGAGATGCAAGATAGTTACACAATAACAATAAACATAAGAGAAGACAGTAAGTTGTAACATATCATATGGCAAAGATAATACTATGGTGAGATAAAATGAAAATAATCAGTAGATAGACTGATATTTTAAATAAGTCTGAAGAACCATAGAGGTCTTAAGCAATGAATGAATGAAAATTGTGCAATTGTCTATAAATGAGAATTCTAAATAGCCATGGCCTTCTAAGCCTCTATTTTAATTTTGATTCTCTAGAGCAATAGAACTGATAGAATGAATGAATACATACATGCATGCATACATATATACATACATACATAATTTATTATTGTGCTTTACAGACTGTGGTCTGGCTAGTACCACAACTGGTGTCTTTGAACAGAAAGGCTAAGAATCTGGTAGTTGTGAGCCTAGCCTTTAAAGGCTGAAATCTTAGGCTAGAACAAGAAGTAGGCTTCAGGCATGAAAATGACTTTGGGCTAGGACAGGAAAGTAGGCTCAGATATTTTGGTCATTCTGATAAACCCTTAGAAATAGTGACCATAAGACTTTGTTTATTGCCTTGCTTGTTCTTTGACTATTTGTATTTATTGTCTTGCTTTTTCCTTGACTATTTGTATCTATTGTATTGCTAGTTCCTTAACCTAAAACTGACCTTAATACTTGCATGTAATTAAAATAGTTAAAAGCAAAAAAGAGGAGGAGAGATGAGATAGGGGGTTATGGGAGGGGATAGGGAAAGGGGACAACATCTGAAATGTAAATAAATAAAATATTCAATAAAAAGGAAAAATAAATAAAATTAAGTAGAAAAAGGAAAAAATAATCTGGTGGTTGTTTAGTTCACATGACTGGATCTCTCCACTGGTCTTCAGTCTGTATTAGAATACTGAAGAAACAGATGAAGTAATGTCTCAGGATCAGAATGGATGAACTTGCCAGTGAGAGTGGGGACAAATAGGCAAAGAGCAAAACCTACCCTCTTCCATGTCCTCACACATAGACTGCCACCAGAAGTCTAGCCCAGATTTAGGGTGCGTTTTCTTACCTCAACTGATCCTACCATGAAAACCCTCCACAGATGTGACAGGAGCTTGGGTTTTAGTCAATTCCAGATATGGAGAGGATGATAGTGAGGACAGCTACCACAGCAGCTTCAATTTCTTTTTTCCTCAAGGGAACACAGTTTAGTTTGTTCTTTAAGTTAATACAATGGACAACTTATGGCTTATCAGACCAGCAATTTAGTATTGTTGTAAAAGTACAGTGAGAAGAGGGTCAATAACTTGGCTTATGGAGAAGTCAGGCTCAACGTGATTTATTATGTTCAGTCCATGACGTTCAACATCACTCTGTATCTTGCTATCCATCAGATATCAAGAGTATGGAGGACCAAGAGATTTTAGTAGCAGGGGTTAGGCTACTTACTCTCCACATTAGAGGCGGGGTTCCTCAGGATGCAAGACTTTCAGTGTTAAAATGAGAGTGGCCAGGTGCAAACAAGGAAAATTGGTGGTCATAGGTCAGCCAAGAGGTGCATGGTCGTGGGTTACATGCCAGAAACAGAAGTCAGTTATGTGATCTCACATAAAATAAAGAGGCTTAAAATTGCAATCCAAGTGAATCCCCGAGGAGAGGAGATGAAATCAGACAGGAGTGGGGACAGGTGATGAATGACAGATGACAGATGAATTCAGAAAAACTTGGAATTCTAAGTTGAATGAAGAAAGGAGAAATTAAATTAGAACAAATTAAAGATCAGAATGGTTTTTTCATGATTGTACTTATCATTTATTAGAACACATATCATATTTAAAATACCAAATTCTCTTGTGAGCATTTAGAAGCATGCACATGTGGAATGCTTGTGAATACTTCACAAAATAATAGATCTTGCAAGGATTGGAGAATGTTCCCCACAGGCTCATGTGTTTTGACCTTTGCTTCCAGTCCCATGGTGCCCTATGGGAAGATTCTGGAATCTAGAAAGTATAGTGTCACCAGAGGAAGCTGTGTGGGCAAGCTTTGAGGTTTTTCTGACATGGTCCTGTCTCCTGGATGCTTGTGAGTCAAAGAGAATGAAACCAACTCTTCTGTGCTGCTTTCTCCATGCCTTCCCTCCTGATAGAATACATCCTCTCAAACTGGGAGCAGAGACAAGCCCTTCTTTATGGTTCCTTCCTGAGAGGTGTTTAATCACAGCAGAAAGGAAAGGAACCAAAACACCTTGTTACCCTCTCTTACAGAGGTGGAAACTGAGACAGAGCAAGATTTGGCAACTCTTTAAGTCATTAAGCTAAGAGATGAGCTAGCACTCAGAGCAGGCCATGTAAGACAGGCTCCTACATTTCTAACCACTACAGTATTTGCCAACCCCAGGCTTCTGTAGAATCCTCAGGGAGGGAAATGATGTGGTTTGGTTTGTCCTGTACAGGATCCTGCTTGTCTGACAGCAGCCTGAACTCTCCTACAAGTCCATCCGTGGTCCATGTATGGCCATGCAATTACTCTGTCCTTTAGAAGAATAGTGGCCAGAGCAGCAACCACTCTGACTCAGAAAGGCAACTTGGGTGTCAATGCCCTATTCTGCTCCCTAAGACCATAGTAACTTTTTCCTTTCCTTTTATAAAATCGAATACTCTTATCTGGACATTGGTGGCATGCTCATACAAACCCAGTTCTTGGGAAATGTAGACGAGGAGGGTTAAGAGTTCAAGGGTGTCCTCAGTTACACAGAGAGCTTGAGATCTACCTGGACTACATGGGAATCTCCCTCAAAAATCAGTCAGCCAAAAAAATTATTGCTTAATATTATAGAACTTTTGCTTTAATTCCATATAAGTTTGACTCTATTATCATTTTGTTAAATATGATTTTGTAAGTTAAACTCATTCTGCTGTGAATATTTTAAATAACAAAATCAAAACCCTGGAGAATCCTGCCATCTGCTCTCCTACACCATGAATTATAAAATAAAGGGAAATAATCTCTGCGAACATATTTAGTGGAATTCCATAATACGTGGAGTAAAAATTAATTAGAACTTCTAACCAAGAAATGCTAAAGGCACCAGAAGATAATATTACCTAAATAAACTTAAGAAAATGAGATGTGCCAAGAAAGATACACAATCAGTACTTTCGACTCAAGTGGTAGTTAGCAATGCTTGCAACAGGGACAAAACAGTCAGAAAAATCTACACAAGCAACAGGAGACAAAATGTACAGAGAAGGCAATCAGAGGATCTGAACAGGAGCAACAAAGACAAAGCATAAACCTTGAAATGAAGGAGTCTGTCAGAAACACAAGTTGAGAACTATGCACGGTATGATTAACATGTCAGATTACAAGTCCCACAAAAGTTCCGTCAAGGCATGTGATCTTTTTCATTTGACTTCTGAAAAAAAAAAAAAAAACAAAAAAAAAACCTTAGTTTGCAATTTTTGCCGTTAGACAAAACATGTATTTGTACTTGGAAAATAATGCACGCTCATCACTCAGTACTCTTTCTTCATAAAACAAGAGAATTTCACCTCTAATAAACATGGAGGCCAGACAATGTTTCTACTACCTAGCTAAAAGTTCTGATTGCCTCTGAGCACTGAAGGGAGAGTTTAATTACCTGCACACATATGGCACATTGCAAGGATGTAATTAGTGTACCTTCATTTCTTTTGCAAATTAAATGAAGAATGCCTTTGTGAACCTGATTAGCAGGTCATGGACTTGGCTGCAGGGTGAGCAGCAAATCTAATGACTAGAAGAATTTGTTTATTTTTTATCAGTGGGTCATTACCCGGGAATGATGGAATTATGATGCATTCATGGCCTTTATAACATTAATTAGTTTCTTGTATGGTGAACTTGCTGCTGGCCATTAGTAATCAGATACAACACGTTTTAAACAGGAGTTAATCAATGCAGGCTAGCTTCCTTATTTTAGGCCTTAATTGTGAGAGAGAATGAAAAATACGTTTGCATAAATACCAAAACTTATTGTCTCCAATATGTCAGATAATATCCTGAGGTTGGTAAAACATGATAATAACTTCCATTAATTTAAACTAGTAAATTACTATCTGCATTACAGTGTTCCTGTCACTTCCTGCTGTTTGAGCATTCATAGACACACAGATATAAAAAGGTACTGATTGAATTCTGAATTTCAAAAATTTGATAGTTCTAAAAAGTGTGGTGACACCTCATGTCTCTTACTGGTGTCATTAGCGTAAGAATGAAAAACATAAAGCAGATGAGCAGACTGGTAGCCGGCTCAGGAGCACTTTGTTTGGCTGTGATGACACAGACCTTTTTTTGTGTACCTGGAGCAGAAGGTCCTGCTTTCCCAGAGCAGACCCCCTTTTCCTACCTTCAATTTCAGCTACTCTTTTGTGGGGGTCACCTAGAAGAAGCTTAGACTCACCCTGGCATGTCCAGCCTTGTCTCAGGTTCTTCCGCTTTCTGCCTGAAGTACTCCCTAAAGCATATTGTTGTTGTTATTATTTAGGAAAAACAAAATAAGTGTAGCTGAAAACAATTAAGTTGTTGCTGTCTAATCACATTTGTTTTGTTAGGGAATGGATGCTGGCAACTATTAGATATTCCTGGTTAACAATGTGGGCATCAAGAGAGGGTAAGAGGATACATGCATTGTAAAATCAGAAGCGGGGGCTAGTGCAGGGAAGGAAGGAGTCCAGCAAGAGGAGCTGGGGAAACACAGAGTGCTTTGGACAAATAAGAACAACATATAATGGTTCAGTTGTATGAAAATATCACTGTGAGATCCACTTCTTTGTATGCCAACTCAATAATTCATTTAAAAAACAATATGGGTATCAATAATAATTTTTAGTTAAGTACATGAGAACCATGGGTTGTAAACAGTGTGTGTGTTGAACCAAATAATCCTAACTAAATTTCAAATGAAGAAAGTAAACAGCACTTTCTGATTAAAGCAAAAATCACAGTGAGCAAAAAGACAGTAATGATAGCCAGAATGAAGTCTTCTCCAGAAACAAGTTGCAGAGGCCAATTCACTCATGTGTAGAGGAGGGTCACAGCATCAGGTCTGTATGGTAGCCAAAAGAATCTGTAAGTACTATAACTCTTATCCAAGCATGGTATGCCCCAAACTACACATTGCCATAAACCACACACACACACACACACACACACACACATATATATAACATTTACTCCATATATCTAGGCCTCTGGTGAGGTCCACTCTGCACATTAGGATTAGTAAGAGATTAACAACAGAAATGATTAAATAAATCTATTATAATAGCATGCTGTCCTGAAAGGTCTGCAGTGTAACCTCTCACTGAAGGCAAGGTATTCTGCTCTAATGCATTTGTACACTATTATGGCTGACTGTGAGTTACTTTATTGAAGCTGAGCAAAGAACTAGAGTAAGCAGAGACTACGAAATATAATGACTTACTCTATCCAATGGGCTTTTTTAGAAGTATGTAATCTGAGGCTAGAGAAGTGGTTCATTATGTAAGAGTGTGAAAGCAAGAGGGTGTGGGTTCAAATCCCAGATGGAGGTACATTTTATGAAAGTATCTGAGCTGTACCCCTTGAAGTTATCAATGTCCTAGAAAACAAAATGATGACTTGGATTGTGGAACAAAGGAAGACATACATAGGAAAGTTAATTAAATCAAAATCTGATCTAGAATTCGGCTAATCAGAATGTACTAACATTGGCTTCTTAATTTTGATTGATGGAATCATAGAGATAAACAGGCTAATATTAGGAGAAAATGAAGGAGCAATGAAAAGGAAATTTTTTTTTACAACTTTTCCATAATAGTATTCTAAAATAACCTTATTAAGAAGAACAAAGAGAAAAGACCACAGCAATTCTTACCGAATGCATGCTTCCATTTAGCACCAGCGATGAAATCCTCAGGCTGAGCCGTGACACTTGGCAGTAGACCTTGCCAAGGAGAATAACGTACATTAGCTGAACTCAAGCAGATGCCTTCAGATTATGTGAAATGCCTTATCATTCTTTCCATTTTGTCCCATAGAGTTCTTTCTTTAATAGTTTTTTAACACAAGGGAAAGAGTAAGTGTTAGCGAGTTCTCCTCATCCTTTACCATCCCAAGCTTCGAATGACAGCTCCTCCTGATGCTTGGAGCATGCTGTCACAGACGGACATTTGGAAGCCTCCCCTGCTCACACAGAGTCATTCCAAGGGAAAAGCTTATGGAATTGTAGCAGGAATCACATTGTATGTGGTCCCTCCTTATCACAGTCCCTGTTCAGGACTGTGGTTCAGACTACAAGTGGTTTAGCTTCATAGACCAGAGAGACCTCCATTCCCTTTCCATGGTCAAACCTACCTTTTTCTCCAGATACTAGAAAAAAAAATGATCATTCAATCGTGTAATATGTTGTGTATATTACACACACACACACACACACACACACACACACACACACATTGATTTCACTGCCACCTGTATCAGTGTGTGGTTTATTGACATTCAAGTACAGTAGCATCTGGTCAGATTATGACAAAGTTGAGACTGAAAAGCAAGCAGATACCATTTAAAAATTTAGCACTTCTTTTCAAAAACATACTTCCTCAGGGCCAAGAGAATGGTAGCTATTCATCCAACATGCCATATAGACTGAAGTAGAAATTATTACTCAAGAAACATAAGAAAAAAACAACACTTTGGAGTTACACACTTTTCCTTTCCCCACTTTAGCCCCTGCAAGCATCTACAGTCTGTACACACCTGTGTGGACCCAAGGCAAAATAAACAAACAAACAATTAGTCTGCATAGCATTTGCATATTTAAGAAAGCTGGGTGGGGGTTGGGTGTGGTGGGGAGAGTCACTTTGGAGCAGTTGGGCAGCACAATCTCTTCAGTAGCATTCCAGATACTTGTCATTCATGCTTCATGATACTTCCAGTTTGACAGCTACTTATGACTGTCCATTCTCTTTCTTTGCCGCTATCCCATGGCTCTTGTCTCCTTTGCCATTTTACTGGAGTTGTCTTTGTCTTCCATTGTTTTCTGGTACTTACATTTCTCAGAAACTGCTTTGAGACCACAGCTTCTTGCACTCATTCCATGTGTGTGTGTGTGTGTGTGTGTTTAAAATGTGTGTGTCTATGTTCACATACATGTATATCATATCTATACAAATACACTTACAAAATCTTTACTTGAGGGGAAGGGAAAAAAGTCTGGGAGGGGTTCTTTTGACTGAGGGTTGAGCATGACCTCCCCAGTGGGCCTGGGCACATGTCTAGATCATGTCATCTGAGAGTCCGAAGGAGCTATAGTAAATAAAAATAAACATAACCGTGTTCTTACTCAGTCCTAAATAGTGAGAGGTGCCTGGCCACACTTGGCCCCAGTGAACTCCCTGTCTTTGGATTCGTTTTTAATCATCAGGTTAAACACACAGCGATTCGTAGTCACATAAATCACCTTCCCTTTGGGCCATGGGCAGGTATCTCGAGGTGTATAAATTCTGACACAATACCCCATATTTGCAGAAGCTTTTAACCTAAATCTTCTGCTTATGGGAGTTGTTGAGGAATTTGAGATTGCTGACCTAATGATCAGGGCAAGTTTAAGGAAACAAAACTAGGACCTGTGAGGCCTGTGGAATCCGTTCTTTTTGCCTGGTCCAAATCTGAAAACCTTGTTTCTGACATACATTCTACATCAAGGTACTGGTTCCAACACACAGCCAGCATACTGACTCCTCCATGCTTTTATTAATTGGCAATTAATGCCAAAAGTGAGAAGCAGGCACTCACAAGTAGGCTAATTAAAGACTACATTATTGTTAAAATGTCTAAATGCCAGAAACCCAAGAGGCAGGAGTCACAGCCCACTGAGCTATTGTTCATGTACAAATCCTCGGCAGTGTGGAAACTTGTCAAGTAGCCTGGAAAATACTTTTTTGGGGTTTAATAAAATAATTGGTGGATTTAACATAATCTTAGCCAAGTTCATAAGAGAAAGAGAAAACTTTTTAAGGCAAAAAATTTAACATATATGCCCATACTTCAGGCTCAAGCAATGCTGTGGAAAGTTCATTCTCATAATTAAAAAAAGAAAGTAGACACAGTAATATTTTGACATCTTACAGCAATGAAGCTGACTCTATAGTGTGCTACTTACTAGTGGTGTAACCTAAAAGAAATACTTGCTTATTTTTAACTATTGTGAGTTTAAACTTTCCATCTTAACGTTGAGATGGAAGTATGGTGCACCACATAATGGCTCTAGAAGTTGAGGAATTCACATCATTCCCTTGCAATGTTTCTTGACATTGCTATTTACTTCTGCCCTTTCTGAGGGACTGGTTCCCTCAGCTTTCTGCTATTGGGTGCTGGGGAAAGCATGGAGTGGAGATTCATTCTCTAAATGACCGCTCACAGAGCACACAGATTTTGCCTAAGGAGAATGAAGCCAGGTCATGTCAAAGAAAAGAAACTGAAAAACCGTGAGGAAGATGGACTTCTCTTTATCTCCACAGATGCTCTGTGAGTGCCAGAGAAGCAGAGGAGAGGTTTGTGGATGCTGAAAGCAGGGGATGGCATGCTGCTTTCTGGAAGCATTCAGAAAGGTAGCAATGCTCCCAAAAGGAAAAGCTGCATCACCAGGGCAGGCACAAGGGTTCTCCCTGTTGCCCCCAGCTTAGGTGAAACCTGGAGGCAGCTGAGTATACCCTGCCAGAGAAGCTCTGTGACTAGACAGCTCATTCTCATTAGTGAGTGAGGGCGCCTCATCTGATTTTCTGGGTTATTTATCTAGTCCCAGGCAGTGACATGAGTCCAAGGTTGGTGGTAAGAAAACAAGAAAGTGACTGACCTTCAAGTTTTCTGCCTATGTGTATATATATATATATATATATATATATATATATATATATATATATATATGTGTGTGTGTGTGTGTGTGTGTGTTGTGTGTGTGTGTGTGTGTGTGTGTGAAATGATTTATTTATAATAAAAATTGGAAACATTTATTGTAGATGTAAACACATGAGATAAGATTTAAATTCAGCTCACATGCAAACCATATGCATATGCATATGCAAACCAAGGAAAGGGGGTAAGTAAATCCTTACAGAATGTCAAAAAAAACCAGGAAAACAAAACAAAACAAAAGTTGAAAGAAATTAATAAAACTGTTCAAGACCTGAAAATGGAAATCTTTTTGTATTGTTCTCTTAGTTATTATTTTTGTATTATACTCTTTGTTTATATTTTATTGATTTGAGCCCCAAGTTTGATTATTTCCTGTTCTCTACTTTCCTGGGTGTGTTTGCTTCTTTTTGTTCTATAGCTTTCAGGTGTGCTGTTAAGTTGCTAGTATGAGAACTCTCTGATTTCTTTATGAAGCACTTAGTGCTATGAACTTTCCTCTTAGTACTACTCTCATTGTGTGCCATAAGTTTGAGTATGGCATAAATTCATATTCATGAAATTCTAGGAAGTCTTTAATTTCTTTTTTCATTGCTGTCTTGACCCAGTAGTGATTCAGCAGAGAGTTGTTTAGTTTCCATGACTCTGTAGGCTTTCTGTGGTTGAAATACAGCTTTGATCCATGGAGCTCCAAAAGGATGCAGGGTTTTTGGTTGGTATTTGTTGTTGTTGTTTTGTTTTTGTTTTTAATTTTCTTATATCTATTGAGACTTTGTGATTAATTTTGGAAAAAAATCCCTTAGGTGCTGAGGAGAAGGTGTATTCTTTTGTGTTTAGGTAAAATGTTCTGAAGGTATCTGTTCAGTTTATTTGGTTTATAATATCTGTTAACTACAGTATTTTGTTTGTTTGCTTGTTTTTTATTTTTCTAGCCTGTCTTTTGATAAGAACAGAATATTTCAGTTTCTCTCTATTAACGTGTGAGGGCCAATATATGATTTAAGATTTAGTAATATTTGAATATGCTTTGCTAAGGTAATGGCACAATTAGAAGGTGTATCCTTGTTGGTGCAACCTTGTTGGAGGAGGTATGTCAGTGTAGGGGTGAGTTTTGAGAGTCTCTTCCTAGCTGCCTGAAGACAATCTTTCCTGTTTGCTTTCACAAGAAGATATAGAACTCTCAGCTCTTTCTCCAGGGCCATGCCTGCCTGGATGCTGCCATACTTTTGCCATGATAAATAGATGAACCTCTGAAAGCTGTAAGCTACCCCAACTAAATGTTGTCCTTTATAAGAATTTCGTGGTCATGGTGTTCTTTACAGCTATGAAAACCCTAATTAAAGCAGGCCCAATTCATAATAGCCTTTCTATGCTAGATAGTGAGTTCCAAGACAGCCTGAGATACATGATACCTTATCTCAAAAAAGAAAAGAAAAAATGCTGGAGATGTGTCTTGGGGTTTATATATCAAGTTCCCTAAAATAACTGGCCTTGCATACAGGAAAAGGCAATTATAGATTTTCTTTTTGAATTCTTCCAACTTTGCCTAGTTCTTAGACCCAAGGCTCAGAACATTTTTTCATACTTAGCAAGGGAAAAATGTGAACCAAATGTTGAGTAAATAGATACCCTTTGGGGTTTCTGTAGAATTCATATCTCTTGCCTAGTCTCAAACCTCCCGAGATCCAAGATCTTGGGATGTGTGGTTATCGCAAGTCCTTTTTAACAAGGACCACACTTTTATGTGAAGGGTGTCACATATTTTCTTTGGGCCTAGCATAGCTTTGGTTTGCTTGCAAAACTTATCCTAATTATCTTTAATTTTAATGCCTTTGCTTCATCTCTTCTACTGCCTGAAGACAATCTTTCCTGTTTGCTTTCAACAAGAAGTGATAAACCTCAGCTCTTCTCCAGGGCCATGCTGCATGAGATCTGCCATACGTTTTGCCTATGAAATAGACTGACTCTGAAGATAAGCTATCCCCAACTAAATTTGTCCTTGTAAGAATTTCAGTGTCATGTGTCTCTTTACAGCTATAAAACCCTAATTAAAGATCTGGCTCAATTCTTAATACCCAAAACTTGAAACAACCTATAGTTCTGAAACTGAAGAAATGATATAAAAATGTGGCAAAATTGTACCAAATGCACTATTGGCTTCAGTCTTTTTAAAAAAAATGGCGTCATGAATTTCAGAGAAATTGGATGAACTAGAAAAGGGATCATTCTAGATTAAATACTCAACTCAGAAAGACAACATGATATGTACCACTCGGCTATAAGTGAATAGTAGTATAAAGTAAATAAAGTAATCATCATAATACAAGGGACCCAGAGAGCTAAGTAACAAGAAGAGAGAATAACTGGGAAGGAGGAAGCATATAAATTTATTGGATGGACGGAGGGGTCAGAGAAGGATGAAGAAACAGAAGATCAGGTAGGGAGAGAGGACAAAGAGACAAAGTAGAGGGAGGGGGAAAAGGAATTGTGGGGCATTTGGGGAGGAGTGGAAACCCAGTGCAGGGGAACTTCCGAAACCTCTAAGGATGACTTGAAGGACTCCTAGTAATGAGGACCGAACTGCTATCCTTTGATAAGGCAAGGCCTCCATGGAGGAACTAGAACACAACCCAGCCACAAAACCTTACCAACAATCGTCCTGCCTGCAAGATTGCTGGGACAATGTGGCTCAGCCTTGGGAGTGGCCAACTAATGATTGAGTCTAAGTTGAGGCCTACACCAGAGGGGAAACCCATGCCCCAAATCTCCCTGATGGCCAGAAATGGTTTGCTGGATGACTTAGAGATCTAGAGTAGCAACAAACTTGACTGGGAAAGAGGGAGGGAGGGAGGAACGGGAGGGAGGGAGGGAGGGGAGGGAGGAGGGAGGGGAGGGAGGGAGGGAGAGAGACAATTCATATATTAGAGGCTAGCCCAATCACCACCATAGAAGCTTCATCTGGCAGCTGGAGGAGTAGATGCAGAGACCCAAAGACAAACATTAGACAGAGTCCAGGGAACCCTGAAGGAGATGGAATGAGGAATTATAGGAACCAGATCGGTCCAGAACACCAAGAGAACACATCCCACAGAATCAACTAAGCAGGACTCATAAGGGCTCACAGATACTGAATAATTTGCATGTCTGCACTATGTCTTCTATATATATATATTGTAGTTGTTTAGCATGGAGTTGTGTGAGACTTCTAGCAATGAGTATGGATGTGTCTCAAGCTCATTTGTGTGTTCTTGGAACTATTTTCCTTCTAATGGGTTGCTTGTAAGCTTTGATATGAGTGAGGGTTTGTGTGTAATCCTAATGCATCTTGTTATGCCACATTCAGTTAATAGCCCTTGGAGGCCTGCTCTATTTTTAAGGTAAACAAAGAAAATATGAGTCTGGGGGAAAGGGAGGTCAGGAAGAACAGGAGTAGTAGAGGAAGGGGAAGCTAATGTCCAGATGCCATTGCATGAGAAAAGAATAAATAAAAAGAAAATACATAAAGGCATTTTAAATATGTTTCTTATCTCTCACAATGATACTATATTCTGAGAGCCAAGTTTGGATATAGTAGACACATTTTCTTTCAGCTTGAGTTTGCTAGTCACTTCTGGGTGTGATGATTAACTTGGAGATGTGTTTTAATGTCTTGGAGGAGGGGAAGAAAGTTAGTGGACAAATGAGACTGTATAGCTTGTATTCAAAAGCCTTACTGGATAATGTAGGGCCTTAACACATACATCCAAGGGTTTTTGAAACTGTTTACTTTAGGCTTTGGGTATTTACTTCTGTTGACGTAAGCAATGAAAATTTCACAAAGGTTAAAAAATAGCTTTGAGAAAGTGACATGTTGGAGTGCTTTAACATAAAGATTGGATACAGGGAGTTTGAGGCTTGTTCATGAACTTAAGCCTTATGATGATGGATGAGTATGGGTGAGAAGGTGGGGTGAATATCAGAGGTACCTTTAGCTCCCAGTAATAGTGTATATTTACACATGTCACTGCCCTAACTACAATCATCTTCTTGCCTGGCATTTCCTTTAACTTCTCAAACTCTAGAAGTTGTATTAGGGTTCTCTAGAGTCACAAAATGTATGGAATGTATATTAAGACTTGGAGGGATTGTGAGATGGCCCAGTGGTTAAGAACACTGACAGCTCTTTCAGAGGTCTTGAGTTTGATTCCCAGCAACCGGTTGTTCAAAAACATCTGTAATATGATCTGATGCCCTCTTTTGGTGTGTCTGAAGATAGCTACAATGTACACATATAAATAAAATAAATAAATCTTTTAAAAAATGACTTGGAATATATATGGAATGTTGTAAGGTCTGCAGTCCAACTAACCTAAAAGTAGGCAGCTATGAATGGGAAGTCCAAAGATCTAGGTAGTTGCTCAATTCTATGAGGCTGGGTGTTTCAGCTGGTCTTCTGTATAAGCTGGAATCCTGAAGAAGTAGGCTCCAATAGATGTGCTAGCAAATAAGTGCAAGCAAAGTGAAGAAGATGGAAGCCTTCCTTCTTCTATTGTCCTTATGTAGGCCTCCAACAGAAGGTATGGTCCAGAATAAAGGTGTGTACCACCATGCCTGGACTTAGCTGTTCTTTACTTGGAACATGCTCTGTGAAAGGCTAGCCTTGAACTCAGAGATCTGCTTGCCTCTGTCTCCTGGAATTAAAGTCATGAAGCACCTTGCCTGGGTCTAAGCTTTTTATGGGTACTATGCCTCAAAATCCAAATCAAAACATGTGTCATCCTATGTCAGAATCTGGATCAAAAGCCTATGTCTTCAAACTTCAAGATCTAGGTCATATGCATGCCCTTCCTTCTTAGATTGTAATTCATTCCAGAAATAGCCAAGTTGACAAGTGGGAATAGCAATCACAGAAGCCCTGAAGATCTAGAAGACTGGGCATGTAGCTTCATTGGTAGAGTGCTCTGGTAATATTCATAAATCCCTGGATTCAGTCTCTAATACGACATGAACTGGAGAACTGGATATGTTGCTCATGTCTGTAATCCTTGCACATGGAGAAAGGAAGTAAAAACACTAAAAAAAAAAAATAATAAAATAAAATAAAATAAAAAGAAATAAAGAAAAAGAAAAAGAAAGCCTTTCTATGCTAGATAGTGAGTTCCAAGACAGCCTGAGATACATGATACCTTGTCTCAAAAAAGAAAAGAAATAAATGCTGGAGATGTGTCTTGGGGTGTATATATCAAGTTACTAAAATAACTGGCCTTGCATACAGAGAAAAGGCAATTATAGATTTTCTATTTGAATTCTTCCAACATCTGCCTAGTTCTTAGACCAAGGCTCAGAACATTCTTTTTCATGCTTAGCAAGGAAAATGTGAACCAAATGTTGAGTAAATAGATACCATCTTTGGTTTTCTGTAGAATTCATCTCTCTTGCCCAGTCTCAACCTCCCGAGATCCAAGATCTGTGGCATGTGTGGTTATCGCAAGTCCTTCTAAACAAGGACCACACTGTATGTGAAGGGTGATCACATGCTTCATTTGCCTAGCATAGCTTTGGTTTGCTTGCAAAACTTATCCTAATTATCTTTAATTTTAATGCCTTTGCTTCTATCTAAGGTGGCAGTTGACTAATCTGACATGTCAATTTGTTGTTACTGCTATTAATAACAAATGTGTCCTGTAGATTTTTAAGCCTGTTGACTCTATGACTGTAGATGAACCATTTCATCTCCTAGATTAGTATGAGCTTAGTAAATGGAGCCTTCTGAAGATAATGTATCCTCTCTAGGATTCATTTTCACTCCTAGATTCTAGGGCTAAGTCTCATGTACCTGCCTGGCCTCAAATCACTATGTGGCTGATAATGATTTGGAACTCCTTATTCCTCTACTCCACTTCCAAAGTTTTAGAATTAAAGGTATATGCCTCCCTCCACACTTACTGTTTTTATGTTTTTTAAATGGAGATCATGTCTAAAGAAAGTATATAAAAATATGAGGCAAAATATTTGGCTACCAAAATGAAAGGAGGTCTACTACTGGTCTTTACTGGCCTGAAAGTTCCTTTATTTTATGAAGCAAATTGGAGTTCATTAACAAATGTTGTACTAGGAATATAGCTCAGTTGGTAGAATATTTGTGTAGCATGCAAAATGACATGAGGTTGATTTTATTGCCATATAAACTGGGCCCAGTAAACATGTCTGCTATCCCAGCACTCTGGATATAAGACAATGTCAGATGTTCAAGGACATTCTCAGATACATAGGGAGTTTGATACCAACATGGAGTACATGAAACACATGAAGAAGGGAGAAGGAAAAGAGGAAGGAGGAGAGGAGGAGAAGGAGGAGGAGGAGGAGAGAAGAAGAAGAAGAAGAAGAAAGAAGAAGAAGAAGAAGAGAGGAGAGAAGAGGGGAAGAGGGGGAAGAGGGGGGAAAGAAGGAGGGGAAGAGGGGGAAGAGGGGGAAGTGCGAAGGGAGAAGAGGATTATTTTGGCTTAAGTTTTAGTCCCTCATGATAGGGAACTTATGATGGCAAGGAGTTACAATGGCAGTGGGAATATGAAACTGTTTTCTCATGCATAAAACAGAATCAATGGATTTATGCTCTATATCCTGAAGGACAAGGTATTATGGAAGAGGCCCATGGAACTTTAAAAAGATTGATAAGACATACTGTTGCTGAGACAAAGAATGATGCCGAACCTGTGAGCTTGCTGAATGCCCTGACAAGGGTGACTGGGGAGCTGTATTGGACATATGTTCCTGACCCACCTTTGCTTGACTATATCCCAGATGAGACAAGCTGCCTTTGCTCAAGTTTTTAGACCTTGTGTGATATAGATCAAAAAGAGAAATTATAATTTCTCTTGTATTCTTCTTAAAGGTTACCGAGCTATTAGGACTCAATCATGTACTGGTCAAAATCAATCCAATATTGGAAATAACAGTCTACCTTTGGAAGACTGATCTGGACATTGTCAGAGACACATTTGGAAAGTTAGCTGTAGCTCAGTATGATGTTAAAATAGCAAGAGATAAAGTTGGGACAGGATCTAGATTTCAAACACAGATTCGTTCATGTTTTAAGGCTCTTTTAATTGTCAAGCTAAAATTGGTTTTGTCTCTTCTACAGTATTTATTGTAAGTTGCAGTGACTGTATAATTTCCAATTGTGTTAGTGTGTTGAAACCTGGCATACCTGTTACAGGGGTTTTTCAACCAGCTTCTGTCTTACTGCTCTGAGTATTAGAAAACTTCGATTTGCTGAAAAAAGCTTGAAAGTGCTGGAAGAAGTGAGTTAGGCTTTAAGCAGAAGCAAGAGGGAAGCGGGCTTGATTATTGCTGGTATAACAGCTTAATTTCATTAATTGCTAGCATCACTGCTTCTACAATACCATTATGCAAGGAGTTAAGACAACTATTTTTGTTAACCATTTAGCAAAAAAATGTTCTAATGATATTGAGTATACAGAAGGATTTATATAGGTATCTGAAACAATGTATGATACTCTATATCCTACTCAAATTATCTGAAAGAGGTTCAGAGTCCAAGAGTTAGGAGCCATCCCAAGTGTCATGACAAATATCATTGGAGTAGTGTTACTTTTGAAATTCACAATGATTGTCATTATAATTAGAAAAAAGTTTAAAGACACCTGTAGGATATTTGGCATAATCCTAGCACCTCTTTGGGTGTGTTAACTTTGCATAGTGAGATTATAAATTTAAAGAATGCTGCTCTGTTGAGCTTTGATGCTGCAGATAATGCTGATAAAATAATCCATGGACTGAGGTCAGTATTTCCATTTTGGTCAAACATCAGGAATGGCATATATAGCTTGATCAGGCTAGCCCTTCTTGTCCTCAGAATACTTTTATTCCTGCCCATCATGTTAAAGCTTGTCTCTAACTACATAAACAGGCTGGCAGCCAAAGTACATGACTTGAAACTGATAACGGACCCCCAGACAGAGTTATTAATTTAACAGACTGCAAGTCAAGAATGGGTAAGATTATGCAAGGACCTTATCACCTAAGACAGAAGTGCATCACTTTTGATAATGCATATTCCATGATGGGTAAGGAAGGCATTCTTGTCAGAATGACCTAAGACAGGTTCAGTCTCTTTATGAAATAAAAAAGGGGGAGATGTGGAGAGCTTTTGGGGCTGGTTGGCAGGAATCTGACACTGGCCAAAGACAAGGAAATGGGCTGCTTTGAAGGAATCTGACATAGGTCAAGGACAAGAAAATGGGCTGCAGGCAGGAATCTGACATTAGGCTAGAACAAAGGAGTAATTTCAAGCAAAATTCTGAATCCTAGGCTAAACAAAAAAGAAATTTTAGGCAAGAATCTAAATATTAGGCTAGAACAAAGAAGTAGGCTTCAGGCATGAAAAGGGACTTTGGGCTAGGACTGGGAAGTAGGCTCAGATATTTTGGCCATCCTGATAAGCCCTTAGAATAGTGATCACAGGAGTGATCACAGGACTCTGTTTATTGTCCTTCATGTTCTATGACTATCTCTGTTTATTGTCTTGCTTGTTCCTTGATTATTTGCATCTATTGTATTGCTAGTTCCTTAACCTAGAACTGACCTTAATACTTGCATGTAATTTAAATGGTATAAAAGCAAAAAGGGAGGAGGAGAGATAGGATAGGGAATTAATGGGGGATGGGGAAAGGGGATAACATCTGAAATGTAAATAAATAAAATATTGAATTAAAAAAATTTAAAAGAAAGAGAAAGCACTAGAAGGTGAGAAGTCTGGTCAGAAAGTAACCTGGCTAAATTTGGCATTTCATACCTGTTCAACATATCATTGGTGGCCATAGAAAATAGGTAGTTAAAATATATTCCAAGAGGTCATGTGATAGTAGTTAAGGCAATGGCTAGGTGTTATAACAAATCTACCTCAAAATATGGCTTAAGAGAAACTTCTTTCTGTGGTCAACTGTTGATGCAGATACTTATAACTGATCACAATGCTAAGAATAAGTGATTATTAAGCACTTAGCCTAAGTGAAAGATCGAAGTCAACTCCCCAAAGATTTAGGAAGATTCATGGAAAGGGTGGGAAAGTGTAAGTGCAGGAAGATGGAAAGGGTGCTGTAAAGTGCTGTCATCTGGACACTGCACGTGCTTACACTCACTCACTCACTGCAATTTCGGTTATCTGTAGGAGAGCAAGCCAACAATTCCAGTCTATATGCAAACAGGCAGTGGTAACTGTGTTCAGTGTGTTACGGAAGAAAACAAAACCAAAACAAAAGGAAAAATTGAGGGATGGGGGAAATGTGTTAGGAGTGTTTGAGAAGAATGGAAATGGAGGGCAGAGGGTCACTATGATTAAGATACATTGTTTATATTTATGAAATTGCATAGGAATACATTAAAAAT
The DNA here is from genome assembly GCA_021653895.1 of Mastomys natalensis. Classification (NCBI taxonomy): domain Eukaryota; kingdom Metazoa; phylum Chordata; class Mammalia; order Rodentia; family Muridae; genus Mastomys; species Mastomys natalensis. The sequence goes on along the minus strand of JAJTUV010000731.1, from coordinate 1,386,299 downwards.
CCTATTCTAAAGAAAACATATTTGGCTTAAAAAACAAAAACAAACAAAAAAAAAAAACAGGAATCAGAGAAAGGGGAACGTTGGCTGTCATATGTCTTTGTTCTTTCCCACTTGCCCATAGGACTTGACCTTTGCCCATAGGATAGTGTCAGCCACATTCAGGGTGAATCTTCTTCCTTCATTTGATCTTCTGGAAATGTACACACACACACACACACAACGAGAAGAGGAGAGAGAGGGAGAAGAACAGAGAGAGAGAGAGAGAGAGACAGAGAGAGACAGAGAGAAGAACAGACAGAGAGACAGAGACAGACAGAGGACAGAGAGATAGGACAGAGAGACGAGAAGAGAGGAGAGAGGCCCTCACTAAAGTTCTATGAATGTCTTATTCCACTCAAGTTGACAATCAAAGTTAATCACCCTAGATAAGGAACTATCATCATGCCTAGTAAATAATAAAATAGTTATAGACATTAGTTTGATTAATTAATCAAGACTTTATAATGCTGTGAGGAACTATACCCTCATAATCCTGGACAGGATGATGTTATAGCCCAGATATTCATCAGTATGCCCTATTAATGAACCTTGTTTGGTCTTCCTAATTTGAAGTGACCCAAGAACAATGCAGATTCTGAACTACCAAGATGGTATTCTTTTCTTTTTTATATTGTTTGTTCTTTTATATAGTATCTTATGGAAAACATTTTAATTAAAAATGTATACCTTCTTCCAATGGAACCTACCATAAGTGAAATAGGTTTGACATAATAGATTAACCACAGGACTTTACAGTAAACTTGTTTAAACTTTTATATATTCAGCAATATTTTATTAAATATTTAGCTTTTTATTTTCTAAAGCTTTAAAAATGCATCCAAATCTGCTTGTTACTGTTTCTGTTCACTCAAGATTTGGGAACCCATTGTTGAAGAGTTTGCAAGATTACCTTTTGTAATCAGAATGAAAAGACAAGAAGGGTTTAAGGCAGAGTGACATAATCTGGAATTTTGGCCAACGATGAAGGTAAATCCAAAATGAAGGGGACAGCATCTGTCTCCGCTTGAATACACTGTGAGGGTTGACACTAGGATTGGAGGTCATGAATATACAGACAAGTGGGTGGAGCTCAGCAGCGCCTTATAGAACAAATAGGCAGGGTTAGGTCATAGATTAGGGATGGAGTAGATGAGTAGAAATGACAAACTATCATATAGGTCTGTTTAGTCTCCCCGGTGGATGGAGGTGCCATGCATAAGATAAGAAGCACAAGAAGGGTAATAATTGCAGAGAAAGAGCAGGATTTCATCTGGGCCACCCTACCTCTTCACAGGCTGGATCTGTTAAACCTTGTGCTCTACAGGTTATAGTTGAGAACATGTTGCGGAATGAATTTGCAGTGCATTTGGTCAAAAAAAAAAAACGCTAGGATATATTTACTCTAGGGAGAGCCTGATGTGTTTATAAAAAGATAAAGAGATAGGATAATATGTTCTGTTTGTATGTGTGGTGAGGCATAGGGAAAGAGGATGTCTCAGCGGGCCATGCCCGCTGGTATAGTAAGAATAGACTTTATTCAGGGATGGAGTGTAGAGTTAAGAGGTGAGGTAGAGAGGAGAGAGAGAGAGAGAGAGAGAGAGAGAGAAGAGAGAGAGAGAGAGAGAGAGAGAGAGAGAGAGAGAGAGAGAAGAGAAGAAAAGAAGTAGAGGCCGGCTATGACACATGGAGTAGGAAGAAGGGAAGAAGCAACAGGAGAAGAGATAGAGAGCAGGGATCAAGAGAGGGAGGAGGGATCAAGCAGCCCCTTTTATAGAGGGCCAGTCCTTCCTGGCTGTTGCCAGGTAACTGGGGTGGAGCATACCTAGCTGTTTCCAGGTAACTGTGGGGGTGGAGTTTAGACAAATGCTAACAAAGCCTCTTTGTCTTAAGTTGTTAAAACTTAGTTTTAAACATGCTTTTTTAAAATAGTTCGTTTAACATGTTGGCAGTTTAAGAATGCTCGAAGCATAGCTGGTTAGACAAATGTCCAGAATGTGAGAATGTGCTGCCCTTTCTCTTGGTTCACGTCTGCTCATCTCTGTCTCCTCTGTATTGCCCCCTCTCTCAAGAGGATCTCTTTCCCTCTTGTCAAAACTAACTTTCAGCATAAGCTTAACAAGGTCCCCAGAGGTCCCAGCATCAGGGAGTGTGAGTGGCTAGCCATAGTTCTTCTGTCCCTTCTTTTCAATTACATGAAAATAGTCTTTTGTCGAGCATCCTGAATGGTGCCTTCATTCCTGGAAGGTCACATGCCCTCCTAGGAGAGGTTGCATTCCCAGAAGGGAAGGGGAAACAAAAACTAGTCAATGTCAGGAAGCAGAGACCCTGTTTTCAGTATTGCTACCAGAGTTTTTCTTTTGGGAGGACTGTTGTTTCCAGGCTCATGTAGTTAGGGAAGATGTGACATGGCCTTCTCTTCTTTCTATATGAATGCTTAGATTTCTGTTGGTGGCAAATAGAAAATATGTGGCCTCATAATCTAGGGGTGACATCAAGTAGTCACATTATGTTTGAAAGGGCAATGGAACAAAAGAATTCTTGAAAAGAAAGTAATAATCAAGTGAGGAAGTTGAGACTGTGGATTGAAGAATAAAAAAGTAGAAAATTTCTAAGCTGGGTAATGGGTATCCGAGAGCTCATGGCAACTACTGCAGCATGTTTGTCTATTTTATAATTTTCATCAATAAAAGACACAAGTGGGTACTGCTTATGAATAATAAAAATACTATGTTATAGTAAAAGAAAGCTAGATATTAGTGTGTGTGTGTGTGTGTGCGCGCGCGCATGCGCGCGCGCGTGCGTGTAATATTTCTGTTTTAAGGTATCAGTCTCACTGTGCTCTGGGTTTGATATGGAAGTCAGACAGACAGACATCTGTACTGAGTTAGTCCATTATAGTCCTTGATGAAACAATTTATCTGAGTGAATGTCTGAAAAAAGAACTCAAAAATCTAAAAGTTAGCCAGCAGTGATGGTGTACACCTTTAGTCCCAGCACTTGGGAGGGAGAAACAGGTGGACTTTGAGGCCAGGCTGGTCCACAGAGTGAGTTCCAGGACAGCTAAGGCTACCTAAAGAAACTCTCTCTCACAAACCCAAACCAAACAAACAAACTATAACACCACCAACAACAACAAAACAACGCCACCAACAAAAACCTGAAAATCAACTTTTAGTATCCTCAGCAGATGTTAATGTGCAAATGCCCTGTGGTAAGTCTGTCTGTGTTTTGATTAGATTTTCAACCAAATTAATTGCCTTTTTCCTTTCTTTTCTTTTCATTTCTTTACTTTTCTTTCTTTTTCTTTTTTTTTTGAAAAAAAGAAGGCAAAGTTTCCAATAGAATGTGCTATGCTGATGGCTTTAATATCTGAGCAGTCTTACAAAATGACAGAGTGTACTCCAAGTTGCAACTAAGGCTGAGAACAAGCAAAAAATAATTAAAGCTAAGTTTCAAACCAAGGATGAGTGTGTTCTCTTTCAGTCCCAGTCATCGTGTGCTTCTGGGGCCTAGAATGTTTTGCTCCAGGCTCTTGGGAGCAGGTGCCTCCTCCATTAGTCCCTTAGCAATGGCCAATGCAATAAAAACAATAAAGTATTCGTGGCTCTTGACCTTGGCTTGTAGAATTGGATAAATACATCTTCAAGGTGTCAACTAAGTAAGCTACATTTCTATCTGAGATTATTCACTGGCTGTATGCCTTACACACTTACAGTTTTAGACAATACATTGAGGTCACACTCAAGTTCTCTGTGATGAGTCCGTTACTCCTGTTACACTAATAATGACTTCAGCAATATGGGTTGTACTATTAAGTCTCAAGTTTAATAAAATCAAAACATTCATTGGATGTTTTGGGATTTTGTGATGGAGAAAATGTGCTGAGAAATTTTATTATTTAAGAATATAACAAAGAAAATTTCTGTATACTGGAGACTCAGAATATGAGAATATATATATATATATATATATATATATATATATATGTGTGTGTGTGTGTGTGTGTGTGTGTGTGTGTGTGTGTGTGTATGTGTGTGTGTGTGTGTGTGTGTGTATGTGTGTGTATTTGTATGTGACATATATACATATATATCATATATATATATATGTGTGTGTGTGCAAATGTCTGTGTATATATAAATATGTATGTATGTGTGTCTGTGTGTCTGTGTGTGTGTATGTGTATATGTATATCTGTGTGTGTGTGTTTCATATATATGTACATGTGTGTCTGTAAAAGAAAACCAACGTGGTAAAACAGTGCATAGAATGTTATAAACATATTACCTCTTTTGTCTGAACCATTTTCTCTCAGTGACTGCATTCTTAGATCTGATTTCATTTGCATAATGTTCATTTACATTAAAGACCTTATGGAAATTGAAGTATCGAGAGTGATTGCTTTACCTGCCCATCTTATATGAGCCAAAGGAGAAAAGAAACTCAGAAGATGCCCTCTGAGTACTAGCCAGATGGCTCCCTTCGTGCTCATTCTTAGTTCCTCCATATTGACTGGAGACAGCACCACAGAGGAAGAGGAGCTGAAATTTGTGTCATTTTCTATCTAATTTCCTTTGTCCTTTGTTTCCATCTGGTAATTCATAGGCTTTGTATGCCCACAGGAATTTTCAAGCATTTGAACCAGTTTTGTGTGTGTGTGTGTTGTGTGTATGTGTGTGTGTGTGTTTTTAATCCCAAAGTAAGCAGAGAAAAAGTTCTAGCAATTTCAATAAGGATGCTCTGGACAGCAGTCAGGTGGGATGGAGCCACACAATGGGCTGTTAAATATCCCTGTATTTGCTTCTGTGCTACATTTGGCACCAGTCACAGATATCTCTCTTAGCAATTTCAGTGTCTTCCATTAAACTCTCAACATTCATCTCCTTTGTTTTTCAGGCCATCTGTGTTCAGGATTTGTTATCACAAAAATTTGTGAAGATTTTTGCTAAATTGAACAAACTATTGTTTCCCACAAATTAAAGGAAGAGACCATCAAACCTTGTAGGATAATCACAAAACCAGAAAGAAAAGAAAATACTGATTTCCTGGTACTTATAGTGATAGGAGAATTGATGGCACATATTTTTAGATTATTATTGATTTTCACCTATTTCATAAACATACAATTTAATCTAGAGTTATTTAAAGAGATTGTGGTAATTCTTGTTCCAAGAATTTTGGGTTTATAATTCCAAGTAGCCAGAATTCCAGGTCCCTAAAGCAAAATATGTATTGTAGACCCTCAAAAAATTTAAATAATTAATTAGTGAATACTACATTTTCTCTTAATTTTTCTTCAAAATTGTCTGACATGGGGTAACATACATTAAGCAACCAATGAATTGTAGGTGAACCCAACAAGCATATTTGGACCACAGGATAAAATAGGCATAAACCAACAACTTCAGGAATATCTTGATTCATTTACTTATTTAACTGTTTACTGAATAACTACTCTTTCCAAGTCCAATTTAAATATGATAGAAAAAAAAGATACAGTCTCTGATCTTGGAGTATTTAAATGATGTGTGGAAATACAAATCACCAAGCAATTACACTTTAGATTTTGTGGTGGAGAAAATGTGTAGGGAAATTTTATTGTATATGAATATAGCAATGAGATGGCTTCGCAGTTAAAAACACTGACTGCTCTTCCAAAGGTCCTGAGTTCAGTTCCCAGCAACCACATGGTGACTCACAACCATCTGTAATGGGATCTGATACCCTCTTCTGGTGTGTCTGAAGACAGCTACAGTGTACTCACATGCATAAAATAAATAAATCTTTTTTTTTAAATAAGATAAAATGTAGAAAAATTCTACATACTGGAGACTCAGAATTCTTTTCAAAAGAACTGATATTTAAAAGATTATGGGGGAAGATAATTGGAGACATGACTGAGGATCTGGGGGAAGAATAGCACATATGATTCTGAGGGATATGACCAAATAAGTTCTTTTAAGGAAGCTACTTAGCCATTATGCATGGGAACTGGATATATAAAAGGCATAGTCAATTCAGTAGCAAGGTGAGGACCAATCACTGGAGACTTGTACTATCCAAACACAACAGCAACCTCCACAGACTGAGGTGGAGACAGAGGCATGCACGAGCTCACACACACAGGCTTGGATGACCAGACTATGTGTGTCTCCTTCCAATTCTGTATTCAGTGATACCACGTTATCTGCTCAAATTGGCCTAGCATGGTGGGAGTATTTTTTAGCATTTAACTGGTTAATACTGTAGATCTCAGGTTCTCTCTGTATTTACCAACATATCATTAATTGGAGAGGACAGATGATGAGCAGGCCATGGGTGGGGGTGGAGGAGTGAATTTCATTTGCTCAGTGACTGATTCAGCCCGAAGTTATTTGTTCCAGCTCCCTATCCACATCCTATGATTTACTGACAATAATACCACTAATAAACCCATCATCAGTGTCTAACTGTTATGCTGGAATGTGCTAGGTATGCCTTCTAACCAGTTCATGCTATGTTCACACTTATAGCTTACACAGGATAATTCTGAGATCAAATTTCTATGCCTGTAAAGATCAACAGTGGGTCACTGCGAGTAAGCTGACTCCTGTCTTTCTTAGACAGCCAAGTTCTTGGTGTTCGCTTCTTTTCTCTCCCTTGTTTTTACTTCTATTTGCATGACAGTGTTTTACCTTTTATTCTCCTATAATATTCTAGCTTTTCTTGTTCAAAATGTCATTGTCATTCAGAGGCTAAAATACCAGAGTTAGAAGAAATTAAACAGGAGGAGAATTTTTAATTGTAAGGTAACACCGCAGGATGGTTTAAATGAATGACTGTGTCCAGTCTAATACTCACATATACAAACTAAGGGCTCATGTGATAAGATTGAGTTGAAATGTTCGGAGAATTGATCAAATTATGAAAGTTTCACTCTCACAAATAGGATTAGAGGCTGCATTACTTATTTTGCATGGCTATGACTAAAATACCTGACAGAAAGAACCTAGAGGAGGGAGGATTACTGTGGTTCAGCCTTAGAGGGCTCAGTCCATGTCCACTGGGATTTGAGTTTCTGGTAACAACATCATGGTAAGAGGAACATGTGTAGGGAGAAGTTGTTGACCTCTGGACAGGCAGGAAGTAGGGAAAAGGAAGGGAATGGTGACTAGGCAATACCTTCAGAGGCTCACCCCCAGTGCTTGCTCCTTCTAATAGGCCTAAGTTCTTAAAACCCCTGGAAACAGAACCATCAACTGGAACCAAGTGTTCAACACATGAGATTATGCAAGACATTTTACCCTAAATGACAGCAGACACCACACAAAAGGGTTCAAGGGAACCAGCAAGCCATTTTCTCTCTTGCATTCTGTTAGATGAAGACTCAGATGCTGTCCTCCAGAGGATGCAATTACAAAAAGCCATCCACTTAGCAGCCATGCTCTCACAAGATGCTAAAGCTGCAATACCTTGATCTTGAACTTCCAGCTTTCAGAACTGAGAAAAATTACATTTGCCTTATGTATAGGTAAAGCACCCAAGTATAGAGCTGTATTCCTGGGCATTTTTGCTATGTGAGCCCATTAATTTTCTTAATTTCATAAAAATGATTCTTTGGACTAAGGGATGGGGACTCATTGGGAAGGGAGAATTGTATATAAAAATTTCTGTAAAAGGTCACATGCTAAGGTATGTATTAGAATCACAGCATTTTGGGGGGGTTTACACATCACAAAATTTACACAATTTACACATAACAAAATGCCAAATGTTCATGACTATGTGGCATGATCTGAGTTTTTTATTCTCTGTTGAAGAAGTACTAAACAGAAAGACAACTTTGGAAAACACTTGGATATTTTTGCAAAACTGAACATTTACTTGCCTTATTACTCCCAGATATGGTCTCACAGGTTTGCTGAGTAAATAAATATCAGTTTATGAGGCTCAATGGTTAAATTGTCATAGATGTTATGTTTTTTCAAGAGAAATAAAAATTCCAACCCACAAAGCTTGTGGAGGGTTGTCTGTGTGTACAGTGGCACATTCCCATGGCTTTTGGCAGGAGGCCTTGGATCCTTACCACTAAGGACAATATAGAGTGCTAACTGTCTTCCCAGCACAGCAGTAACTTCCACCCAGAACATGGGACTGGATAATCTGTGAAAGGAAGATGTCACTGCTTCTTTTGTGGACTATTTCTGGAATTCATATATGATCACTTTCGCCATTAGGAGTAACCTATTTATTTCAGCTCATTCTTGAGGGTCTTGAATAACTGAGAATAAAATTTAAAGCTACTATATCATTCTCATCTTGTATGATTCAGACTATACCCCTAATTGTGAATGAGCAAACAAAAAAATAACATTGTACATTAACAAAGATCTTTTTTAGTCTAAATAATATTTACATTTAGAATTGAAACAAATATCATATGAAAATAAAAATCTCTTTTTAAATTGTCATAACTGTGACAAGTATCTTAAATCGAAGTTGGAATTTACCTGCGAATCAAGAAAGATCAATGAGGGAAAAATGAAAGATACAACACACCTCAGAAAGGCTGTGTGTATACTGATACCACACTGTACTATTGAGTCCCAGTGGCTCAGAGCCTGTTGTTCCTCTAGAGCATGGACTAACACTCAGTAAGTGTTCACGAGAGCTCATAAGAAAGAATGGTGGCTAAACTCGAGCGTCCGTAACTTTGGAATGGACACTGGACAATAGAGGCATGAGATGTTACTGCGTTATCCAAATTACAAGCAGAAACTTCCACAAAATAACAAAAGACACAGTGTCATTTTGCCATTGTCTCAGCAGATATGCTATACTGAGAAGCCTGCCAGCATTTCCAAATCGGTAAGAGCTGAGTGTCCTGGTTAGAGAGCCCAGAATGCATGGTTTTCCTATTTAAGGTTTATGGTGCTAACAGTACTGGAGAATAGGTAAGCTGATACTAACTCTATTGATGTGGGTTTCTCACATCAGCAGTTCAGGGTGGGCTTAAAATAAAGCTCCCAGAATTCAATTACCTTTAGAACAGACACACACACACACACACACAACAACACACACACACACACACACACACACACCAGGATGTTAGCACTAAATATAAGCATAAAACAGCATTTCTCCTATGTCAGGTCTTTGAACTGTAACATGAAAATAATAGTAATAAATTAAACTAATGTGGCCAAAATTATTTTAAAAGCTGTCGATTTTTATGCAACCAAAAATCACTATTTCCACAGAAAGGACACCCTGACATTGAGGCCTCTGATGGCTTTTCATCTTATTAACATAATGCATTGTATTGACAGACCATAGTAATTTTAGGATTGCCAGCTCCAAAGAATAGTGAAGCCAGTAATATATCACTTACATATTAAGGCCATTGATGCATTTGGGGACACACACACACACATCAGAACTGGGTGTTTGAAGTTTCTGTAATTATCATACAGGCAAATCTTCCTACTTGAAGAAATGAATAATTATATTCATAAATTCTTTTTGAAAATAACCTTTAAAGTCCCTTTGTATAGAATTCTTACATAATAGAAGCCACTGGTTTCAACATTTCTGAATTTTTTGAGATTCTCTAAAAGGATTAGAGAAGAATAGTTTTTTGGATATAAGTTGGCTTCATTTTAAAGAGTTGCAATACGCTGGCACACTCAAAAGATTTCTCAAAGGCTAAGACCACTGAAACAACATAATAAAACTGAATCCATGTAAGGAACACACAGTAATTCAGTACAAAGCTCTGCTTTCCTGGGAGAAGTTGCCCTTTAGTAACTGTGGCCTCCTGGAAAAGGCCAGCCACAGTGGTAACATTGCCTCAGCTCAGCAGGGAATCCTGATGGGGTGGAAGACATGAATAATTTGCTGACTGGCTTTTTTTGGGGAGAAAAGAACATTTAAAATAAGAGAATTAGAACTATGATGACAAAAACCAAGAAACAAACACACACACACACACACACACACACACACACACACACACACACACACACACAAGCTCCCCAAAGTCAAGATGTGCTTAACGCATGTAATTTCTTTTTTAAATCTTGGCTATCTGCCCAATAATTTTTTTTTTTTTTTAAACCACAGGAATTCAATTTGCTGTACACTTTTTCAGAAAAAAAAAAAAAAAAAAAAAAAGTTAAGTGTAGTTAATATCTTAGGAGGGGGCTGAATGATTACCTTTCAGAGGCTTTTGAGACATTCTTTCATTGTGACGTCACCGATGTGCCACTCCTCCAAAGGAGGATGGATAGACAGGACTGTCTCCTCCCTTACATTTCTGCAGAGCACTGGACAATTTTATTTTACTTTTTTTGTAAAAGCCTTTTTCCATTTGAAACACTTCTGCTTATCAGCTCTTTGTTCTACACAGAAACCTCTGCTTCTAAGAGAGCTTCAGCTGAGCTTGAGGAGGGAGAGTTGTTAATGAGTTTGTCAGATCACAGGAAGGACTGAACGCCCTCCACATTGCCCACTGCCTCCTATAGGCTGGACCGAACGCACTCCACACTGCCTCCTACAGGAAGGACCGAAACGCCCTCCACTCTGCCTCCTAACACTTCCTCAGTGAAGGAGCATGACGCTGTAAATAATGGTGCTGGCAAGCCTGGAGAGCTGACACTAGAAAAGTGGTCAGATTCAAAGAGAGAAAGCACCATGATTTATGTAAAAATATTTGGTGGTTATCACCAGTAATGGCAAACAAAAACAGGGAGAGGGAAGCCTGTGATGTCTTGAGGAGCATTTGCAAACCATCTTAAAAGCTCATCTGAATTTATGTCGGTGCTGCTTAAGTACTGCAAGCATCATGATTAATAGGGAACCTAATAAAGTTGAATTGTGTCCAGTTTTACAACAACAATGCCATATATTTGATAAAAATCATTGTCTGTCTTTTCTGTAGAAGATGACTTTAAATAAGGCCAAAGATTAAACAAAAAGAGAGAAAATAGAAAGTATATCCCCCTCAGAGGCTATTAGAATACTGTAAATTAAATATAGACTCCAAATTCCTAAAGTTGCCTCATAAACACAAAAGCTTTGTAGATATGTGCAAGGAGAAAATAAATAAATACATATACACATGATTATATTCCCCCATGAAACATATGCAAAGGAATCAGCTTAGCTCCACAATAACTTTGCAACTTCAGCATCATAACAAAAGAAATAGCTCCCGATATGTTTGTTGGCACAGGCCTGGAAGTCTAGCTCTAGCTAGGTGGAGGCAGGAGGATCAGCAGATGGAGGCCACCCTCGGCTACAGAGTATATCACAAGCCACCTGGCTGCCTGAAACCCAGTCAGGAAATAACAAGGAAATAAACTCAATCCAATCCAAACAGTAAATAATGCAAGTAATTTTAAACTCACCTTTCCATATTCCTAACAAACCCCTGTTTTCAATGGCCCCATCTAATTCATTTGTTCTCCTGTGATGTCAGACTTCAGAGGATATTCTGAGTCCTTAGTATGTGCAAAGCTCTGTGCCAGGCATAAGTGCTATCATGGAGGGCAAATTGGACACAGTTCCTGTCTACAAGGAGCTTATATTCTAGTGGCATAACAAGCAATCAGACAGCCCCACAGAAAAGAGAAGGAAGGAAGGGAGGAAGGAAGGAAGGAAGGAAGGGAGGAAGGGAGAAAGGAAGGAAGGGAGGAAGGGAGGAAGGAAGGAAGGAAGGAAGGGAGGGAGGGAGGGAGGGAGGGAGGGAGGGAGGGAGGAAGGGAGGAAGGGAGGAAGGGAGGAAGGGAGGAAGGGAAGAAGAGAGGAAGGGAGGAAGGAGAGAACTAGTCATGTGTGTGTTCTGAGGGAAATGGAATATATTTTGAGGAGACCTGTTTTGAGGAAGTTGATCAGGGTTCTCTCAGTGACACTGGGATAACAGCAGTTGAGGATGAGAAGAGAGCCAGTAGGGAAAGCTGTAATCAAGTGGTGGTGGGTTTGCCAGGTAGGAGGAGGGATTGACGTCAACCAAGGATTAATGTCTGGTTTGCATGGAGAAAAAATATCCTAAAATATACAGATAGGAATGATCCTGAAGAAACACTGATGTTGGAGAAAGTGAAGGTGTGATGGGGCGGGGCTTAGAGGGAAGCAGCTGGGGGCAGCAAGGTGGTAAGACAGAAGGAAGATGAGGGACTGAGTGGGGTAGACATCTCCAGAGAGGATGCAGGTGTGAGCAGTGCAGCTCTAAAGAAAGAAAGGGTTTTGAGTCTGGTGGTTTTACTTGTCCCAAGAAATCTGAGAAGCTACCTGGTGTGATGGGCTGTGGGGGACAGGTAGGGAGAGATATGGAAACCACAGAGCCTCCCTGATAAACACTGAGAAAATATCATCACAGCTATTCTTTCATCCTCTGACTAAAGATTTAGTGTACAATGAGCCTCTAACTGAAAAGGTGGAATCTTCTTATAGGTCTTGACTGGGGGCTCATCAGCAGACTCTGTAAAATTATAGCATGTTTCTTGCTTACAATTTAAGCTTTTCCTCTCTTGTATTTGATTTTAATGCCTCGGCCTTTGAGAACTAAAAAGACATAGGATGATTGTGTCAATTTTTTTTTTACTATGGTGTGTGGGCTAGTTTAGTGGCAACTTCACACATCTTAGAGGACAAAACTTCAATTGAGAAACTGCCTTCATAAGACTGGCCTATAGGCAAGTATGAAGGGCATCTTACTAATCAGGGATTGATGTGGGAGGGACCAGCCCATTGTTCATGATGTCACTCCTAGGCTAGTTGCCATGGGTGCTATAAGAAAGAGAGGTGAGGACAGACATGTTCCTGTCTGCAAGTGTAACATGATTATTAATAGTGTTAGAGATTGGTACTTGTCCATGTGATGGGTCTCAAGTTGGGCTTGGTTATTGGTTGGCCATTTCCTTAGTATCTGCTCCATTCCCTGTCCCTGCATTTCTGGTAGACAGGATAAATTTTGGGTCAGAAGTTTGTGGGTGGGTTGTTGTCCCTATCACTCCACTGGGGTTCCTGCCTGGCTATAGGACATGGTTGTCTTCTGAGAGGCTGCACCCAGCAGCCAACTAAGACAGATGCAGACACCCACAGCCAAACAGTGGATGGAGCTTTGGGACTCTTATGAAAGAATGGGAGGAAGGACTGTGGCCTCTAAGTGGATAGGAACTCAGCAAGAAGGCCAACAGAATCAACTAACCTGGACCCTCGGGGCTCTCAGAAACTGAACCACCAACCAAAGAACACACACAGGTTGGACCTAGGCTTCCCTGCTCATATGTAGCAGATGTGCAGCTTGGTCTTCATGTGGGTATTAAACAACTGGAGTAGGGGCTATCACGAAAGCTGTTGCCTGTACATGGCACATATTCTTCTAGCTGGGTTGCCTTGTCTGGCCTCAATGGGAAAGGAAGCACCTAGCCTCTCAGAGACTTGAAGTGCCAGGGTGGGGGGATACCCAGGGGAGAGGAGAAGAGGATTATGAGGGCAGTGAGAGGGATGTAAAGTAATAAGTAAAATAATAGTAATAGTAGTAGTAGTAGTAAAACAGCAACAAAGAAAAAAAGAAAGAAGGAAAGAAGAAAGGAAGGAAGGAAGGAAGAAGTAAGCTGAGAAGGCCATGAGTGAGCAGGCCAATAAGCAGTACCCCTGCAGGCCTCTGCATCAGTTCCTGTCTTCAATTTCCTACCCTGGCTTTTGTCAATGATGAACCATGATATGTAAAAGAAAGCAAAGTAAATCACTTCCTTCCTAACTTGCTTTTGTTCCTGGTGTTCCATCACAGCAATAGACACTATAACAAGGACAAAGAATTAAACAGGTATTCAGCACAAGGAGGGCTGCTTCTGTGGTGCCACATATGGACAAAGAATTGACAAAAGTGCCAATCTCTTTTCTTAGAGGAAGAGCACCAGGGAAAATAATTGACCAGACTGGAAGGATACAAGCGTCTCCTAAGTTGGGTAGATAAAGGAGATAGGGAGGGGAGCAGAGCCAAGTGTTTCCCTGGGACTTGGACTTCTACATGAGGGGCCTACGTGAGACTAGAACTATGATCAGAGAAGCCTAATTAAATGTAGGGCGACACTAGAGGTAGATGCTGAAGTGGATGATTGGGACAAGAAAGCCACTACAGGATCATGAAACCAACAAATCACTGCAGTCCAAGACAGCTACTCCATGTCCTGAGGTCTTGACATTTAACACCCTGCCATCCTGATATTCCAAGACAATCTTGCTGCAGACAGAATCAAGTTTCCTGAGACTGTGTTGGTTGTGGGGGAGGGCGCAGTAATACTCCTTGCATTTTAAGAAGTTAATGTGATAGCCCTGCTTTGATGAGAATGCTGAAAGCTTCAGGAGGCTGTCACCACCGTAAATAGTGAGAAGAATTTGGATGGCACATAAAATGGTATGTGTATCAAGCTGCCTTATCAAGGCATTTTATAACCTGGGTCCAAAATAGCAGGAATCTTTGAAGACTCATTCCCCTTAGGAAGAGTGTGGGAGACCTCTCCTTGTGGTATCTATGATCTCCTAGTATAAGCTATCTCTCATCTATTTCTATACATACCAGAGTTTTTTCAGGGAAAAAACTCTGCTTTAAATATGCATCTATCTTTTCCTCTTTGTGTCAGTAAAGAATGCTTTCAGTGACAAACAACAATCTATGACAGCAATATTAATGGATCATATATGATACCAGCCATTAGAAAAGACTATATTGCTATTAATTATATAACAAAAATTATAATGTAAGTAGATACCCTCACAAGGATTTTAAACCCTAAAACATCTCATGAGTTGCTACCTTCATCAGTTTTGTATATAAGACGACCATTGGACCATACAACAGGCTAAGTAACCACTCATCCTGACTCAGTGTGGATGCTCTTTATAACTACAGCAGGACACTCAGAAAAGCCTCTCTGTACTTTATTCACCGTGTATGTCCAACCATGTGGGGCAGAGTGGAAACCAACCAAGATCACCTGCAAGCCTACCCCCAGAAAGTGCAATTCTCACAAACACAAACTTTCAACAAACAAGCTAACTTATGCTAATCACTCATGTGATTAATGAAAAAGTACTTGTTGAGTGTTTACCAAACACTGGATGCGAAGAATACAGTGGCACACCACAAGTCTGGCAGAAGAAGTAGATAACAGAGAATTTTATGAAGCCAGGGGTGGTAGTAGTAGTACAAGCTTTTTATTCCAAAACGTGAGAGGTGGAAGAACGTAGATTGCTGTGAGTTCAAGGCCAGCTTGGAACTTATTTTACAAGTATAATAATAAAAATAAAGCAATAGTTGAAAGAATACGCTTGATTCACAGACAGTGATAATAGGAGTTACTAATTTGGAATAACTCACACATTGACACTAGGATAGAGAGAACATGTAAAAGTACATGAAAACCTTGAGCAACCCATTAGTGGTCAGCTCAAGTGACATTTCTACTTACAAATCATTAAAGTTGTGTTCACAGAACTCTGTGATTGGTTGTAAGGGACGAGAAGTCCTTTAGCTGAGGATTTGTGATTGAGCTTAAATCTTTGCATTTGAGATTTTTCATATTTTTTTTTTCCTGAAGGGCTCTTCCCAATTTCTGGAGGCATGCTATGGTTGACATGTTTTCTTTCTGTGCAGTCTAGACAATGACAGTCAGTGCATAGGAGCCCGCAAAACAGAAAATCACATACTGCTCTCGTCCACAAAGTTTGCTCTGTCCACAGAGGATTGTCTGGTCTTTTGGGTTCAAAATTCAGGCAACTCAGAGTGATAAGTGGTTCTAACCTTTCTGAAATTGACATCAGTGGGAAGGAAACGGCAGGACACAGTCCCTAATGAGAGGACTCAGGAAGGCCAGAACCAAGTGAGCAGACAGTGTGTGATCTTATAGCTCCAGATAGTCACACTGGACAGCTAAAGTTTCTCAGACTTGGGGATCTTGATGACAAGTCTCCCACGGAGCATCCAAGGACCTGAAGAAACTAATGTTCCAAATAAGGCATTTACTAGGCCGGAATCCCTTTTCTCAGTGAGAAAAACATTGCTGGTATCCAAATTTTACTATGATAATGGAAAGTGTGATGGTAGACCATGTAGTCAGTCTGGTTGATTCTAGAAGTTTCATGTTGCAAATCCATCCATTTCCTCACCTCCTAGACATCTCCATTTCTGGTGGCTTTATGGCCACAATTCACTGGTTGTCATATTAGTTAGAGGGATTCACCAACTTACAAGTCTGATCACCTAACTGTGCCTGGCATCCTGATGTTAGCACCATGTTCCTCTTAATGGACCCAGCTCTTCCACCAGCTCTTAAGCCTCTGCTGAATGATCAGGCTCTGCTGAATACTTCAGCCACTGCTATTGTGGCTCTGTCCTTCCCTCCGGGTCTGCACACTGTTTCTCCCAAATAGTCTCCAAGTTACGTGATCAGCCTCACTTCTGAGATTTTTATCACTGATTGTAGACTGCCCTTTTCTTATTTTTTGTTTTTGTTTTTGTTTTTGGTTTTTTTTTGAGACAGGGTTTCTCTGTATAGCCTTAGCTATTCTGGAACTCACTCTGTAGACCAGGCTGGCCTCGAACTCAGAAATCCGCCTGTCTCTGCCTCCCAAGTGCTGGGATTAAAGGTGTGCGCTACCACTGCCCAGCTGTAGACTGCCCTTTCAACAGTGTGCCCATTCCCCCTATTGTTCTAGCTGTTGTCTACTGTTCATTAGAAACTATTCTCTAGAGTATCTCTTTTTTCTGATTCTTTCGAAGTCACTCCTGATCGCCAGGCATAGAAACATTCCTAGTTAATTGTCTTGCTTGCTGTATGGCCTAGTCAGTGAGGTCAAGGAGTCTGGAAAGATCTGTAAACACGGGCTGATGTCACTCACATTCATCAGCTGGTATCTATTAGAATACACATGGATCAATAGATAACAAAATCACTACACATTGTTGAATAGTTACATGCATTTCAATGTGATTCGGATCAAATTGTGATAAGATGATTATACATTTTTATTCTTGCCAATGAACTTACTGTTTTCCCAATGCCAAAGAACAACACGCAGGATGCCCATCACTTTTAATCTTAAAACTAATCTATAAGCATTTTATATATGTTATTAGCATATGAGCTTATAGATGACTTCTTGTTCTCATTTGTAAAATTAAAAAATATGTTTCCAGAGAACATTTTTATTATTGCCACTATTTCTTGTGGGCTCGTTCTGTCCTTTAAATATCAGATACTTTTGGTTTTGTTTTATTTTGTTTCTGTTATATCTGTCATGGGATAATGCCATCACTCTTCAGTAAGAAAACAGTGGAGAAGCCAATCCCTATTATTCTGAGGTAATGGAGAGAACACTAATTGCAAAGGAAACAGATGCGCTAGGAAGGAAATGGATGCACATTAGAAAGCTATTAATGGCTCCAGTCTCTTGGTCTTCATTAGCTACTCCTAGTTCTCATTCCTATAAGGTTTTCCCTCATTTTGCTTTAGAAATTAAAAAGTTTAAGAGTGGGAAAAGAAGAATGAGTTAATAAAAGCAAGCTGTGGTCATTTCCCTGTGGAAGCAGACACAGTCCTCCAGACCTTATTTGAAAATAAATTTTCATACCCATAAGGGTCTAAGTATGCCTTTACATATGCATCATATACATATACACATACATATATACATACACATATACACACATATACGTGCTCTCTCTCTCTCTCTCTCTCTATATATATATATATATATACATATACATATATATATGTGTGTGTGTGTGTATGAAGCTTTGACAATTATTAAATGTTTATAAAGACATTTCTAAAACTACAGTATTTTAAAACAAAATGATTGTGAATTTATCTTTGTTGAAATAATGAGCAATTATGTATCAAACCTCGGCAACTTACAATCACACATTCATTTCCTGATCCCAGTACTGTGAGTCTAGCTGCTTCATCTATAGCTCAATTCTTCTGAGTCCTGCCTTGGGAAAAGCACCTGAGTTGGCCATACTTATCCCACAGACCAGCACAGAAGAAACAGAGGCCGACATCCTCTTGAGAATGCACTTGGTGCTCTTCCTAGGCAGAAGGACATGGCTCATCTCAGCACACTCCACTGGCCTGCCCAAGTCAAGTGGCTACTTCACAAACCAAAGGAGGGAGAATATGGTCATATCACAGCTGAGAAAATGAATCGGGAACAGTAACACCACGAGTACAATGGCTTGTCCAAACATTTCTCCAAAAGCGTTTTCATTCAAAAGTATTTTAAAGTAGATCCAAATCACATAGTTCTTATTTTAGTGAATAAGTATATGTAACTTCAAATTGCAAACATTAGCTTAATAGCACAGTTTTCATTAAAATTGTCCTTTAGTGCTGTATCATATTTCATTAAATACAGAGACCAAAATTTCTCAATAATTTGGCTCTTTTGTTCTTTGTAATGAGCATTTCTGATGTTATGAAAACCTTTGTAGTTTTTTTCTTGTCATAAATCCTTCCTTTTGACTAGACCCCCAGAAGAATAATAACTGGGTCAAAGAGTGTGAATATTTTTAGAGTTCTTAAAATACTTTGACAAATTGCTTTTCAAAAGGTGCTAACAATTTTGACTTCTATTTGCAGAGAATAGGAAGGTCCTTCTGCACCAAATTCTTACTGACAGTGGTGTTGTCAGTGGAAGGCAATACTCTGACATGATTTCTTGCCCTGGGTATATTTGTCCCTCTTCTTTGTTTGTTTTCACACTTTCTCCTTGTTTGAGTCTTCCATGATTTCTTGCCTTGGGTATATTTGCTCTTCTTGTTGTTCCTTTGTTTGTTTATTTTCACACATTCTCCTAGTTGAGTCTTCCATCAGTAGCCAGCAGCCTCACTGAGGGCAAGGATCCTGTGAGTCTAGACTCAACACACTGTTGGCACCTGTTCAATCAATGCTCTTCAAGGGAGTCACTACTGAATGAACAAAAAGAGAAAGGAGTTTCTTCTGACATATCCCCCTTCAGTGTTTGTTTCTCTGGTCACTATCAAGAGAACTTCTTTCCTATATTTCTATCATTCTGGTGTGCTTTCTCTCTTCATAGTTGAGCATTCTCACCCTTGAAGCTCCTTTGCTTCTCAGGACACAGTGCCTCTTATCAATGTAGGTTAAGACCTTGGGTTAGGGATGTTGCTTCTTGGTGCAGCAGCCCTCATTAATCCCACAATTTGTTGTGTTGCTTCCTTCTGCATATTTGGACATTTTATGTCGTATTCATCTTTCAGTCTTCTGAAACTTTCCCTGCCATTGCTTCCCCATTTACAATTTTATTTTCCTAAAGTTTTAATAAGTAAATGTTCTAGTGTTTTATAGTCATTGATCTTATATTTGGCCTTTTATTTTATTTTTAATTTTCCAGGTTGTGGGAATTGGGATGAAGTTGTGAACTGTTTTTTTTTTTTTTCCTATATGGACGATGAATTCCTTCCCTTTAGGCACCACACATCCATGATAATGGATACAGAAATATCTCTGCCTCTTAACACCCAAAGGTAAATGAATATTGTGCTTTTAGGGTCATAAACTACTTAACATTTCTTATATAATTAAAGGGTAAGTCAATGAGAGTAGATGGACATTTATTCCCTGTGATCACTGGAATGTGTCCCTGATCTAAATCCATTGTAGGATTTAATTTTCCTGCCAAGTACAAAAAAGAACTGGAAAGATGAACGGGAATCTATCCCAACTGAGAAGCAGCCCCTTAGAAAGTGCCCACACCTCAGTGAATCAAGAGTGTCTGCTCCCCATCTGGAAGAAACAGTTAGCTCAGCAATGCATAATGCAAGTCCACTGTAATCTGAACTATGAGGTCAAGACCAGATGTCCTGTAGTATTGTCGCTGAGGTAACTGGTGATTTTCAATGAATGTTGCTTCCAGCAGGCACTCAGGAGTCATCACCTTCCATGCTTCGAGGATAACTTCACCTAGAGAAGAAAGGCAGGTGTGACTAGGGACAGTTGGCTCCAGAGATACTGTAAATGGCACTTCAGGGCCAATGAGTCAATTTTCAAACTCTCGAAGAAGACAAGAACACAAGCATCTCTTCAGAAAACTATACAATCTCCTGTTTAATCTTGTGTCTTTAGTTAACAATATTACACTGTGCACTTAAAAGTTTAAGTGGGTAAATCTCATGTTTAGTACTTTTGAGACAATATTTGAATTATAACAAGAGAATTAAGCCATCAGACATAAATATCAACACCATCTGGCAAATAGCAAAGTGTCCCAGATAGCCCAGGCCTAACTCAGAAGCCCTGGCCAAGAGTAAAGTGGCACCATGGATCAGGTGAGCTCCAGTGAGGCCCCAAAGCAGGTGACACAGAAATTTTCTCCACACTTATAGTTGGAGAACACTTGTATTTTACCACTAGTAAAGTCATTTGAAATTGACAAGTATAGAACCATCAGTCTATCTGAAAAGACTTGCTAAGAGCAGTCTAGAAATATCGAGTACCTGCTGTTGGATGGTAGTGAGGTGGTGACACAACGATGGCTAAGTAGATACAACTACCCTCTCGTGTCAATGAGATCCTCAAGGAGAAACTTGAATCACACAAGTAAGGGTAAACCGGAAGAGAGCAGTTAAGGCAACAAGGCAATGTTCGTGTCATAGAGGGCTCATGAGTGTTTTTTTTCTAGGCTTCTTCAGGAAGACTTAGTCTTGGTCAGTATTACTACAGCTCTGAGCACTTACTCAACCTTTCACAAACTCTAGGCACACCAGCCTTGTCACTCATCCTCCCTGCCTTAAGGAAATGACCACAATCTCAATTTCATTAATTAAAATCAGAACAAAGAGTTCCATCCAAGTTTCTTCAGCTTCCCATCTGTGGAGGGCAGGATAATGGACACTTAAAGATGTTCTGTGTCGTGTTCTGTGATGATATGAAGGGAGACTGCAGGGAGATTGCACGTGGTCTTTAATTGGCTGAGTTTGTAACATAGTACCAGAGATTGCCCAGGGATGTCTAGTATTATCACAGGGTCCTTTGGAGGAGGAAAGCAAAACAGTTAACATCAGGGGTGATGATAAGAGAATTGCCCAGACATCAGTGTCTTTAAAAGAGAAAGAGGCCTGGGACCTAGAAATACAGGCTCATCTAGAAATTTGAAAAGAAAGAAAACAGATCCTCCTACAGCCCCTGCCAGCACCCAATGTGATCTGACAGAGTACTAACCCACAGAACTAGAGGAAATAAATGTGTCTTGTTTGAAGCCACTGAGTGATTTGTTATTGCAGACACCAGGACATGGAGAATGAATAAATACTGTTTTGTGTTGTTGTTTCCTAAGTTAAGATTTGTTCTTAATTCTGAAGAATGTAATTTTACCTCATTTTTAAGGTGAACTCTGTAATTGTAGGCACTATTTTATTGACTATTTTCTCTTTTTTCTATAAATGTCAAGACAGTCTTTTTGCCCCTGGTTCTATCTCGAGGAGATTTATTTCTTTGCCTTTTATAGTTACAAAGGATTCTTGAAAGATTAAATACAAAAATCTTCACGAATTTATATTTTCATGTGTTATTAAATTTCCTTGAAGTCTTGTCAGGAGAAAGGGAAGAGAGAGAGGGAGGAAGGGAGGAAGAGAAGTGGGGCGAACATGAGTACAAGTGTATGCAATACAAAGATGGGTCACCTCTAGAGTGAAGGAGATTTGGTCATTTCAGTTCAGTTATTAAGTTCAGAAACAACAAAGAAGCCAACAAATCGCAAGCTTGTGCTGTTTGAGTGTAAATGGTAGCTGAATCATCTGTTTCTCTGTACTGTCAGAAGCTTGCCTGCGTTGAGCTGTACTCTATACAAGAAAAGGATGGATGGGGCTGGCTGTGTCATTGTAGGATTTGCATGTCCAGTAATCTGTTGTCATTCTCTCCTCTTGCTGCATGGGATGCAGCTCAGCTCTGGGTCCTATGCAAAAGCAGAGAGCTTTTAGAACCACAAAGGTCTCTGGTGTAGGTAGAAAGTCATTCTTAGACTCTTGGATTCTCGACTTGTAGACAGACTTGGTGAACAACGGCGTTTGGTGAACAGTGTTTTGGACACTTTTCCTGTATCTAGATGTAGGCTACACCTGAGTTACATAACAAGTCTTTGGATTTTTCTCTTTGGGAATTCAGATAGCTCAGAAAACTCAGACACTTTTTATAACCTCAAGCAGAGCTTCTTAAACTTTTCTACTCATGATCCCTTTTCTCCTGAGAAACTTTTACAGAATCTCAAAGAAGTGATGAACATAAAATAGACATACAAATCAAATACTGAGAGACAAGAAGTCTCAAAGGTCGGTACTATAAAGCCATTCTTTAGAATGTTAAAGAGTTGTAATCCTGATAAACTTTAGCATATATTGAAGGTAAAATAAAAACTTTGTGCTAATGAGATGAATGTGTCTTTTGATTTATGTAAGGAATGAAGTCCTGGTTGAATATTTGATACTGCATAACATAGGTCATCTTCAGTGTTTTTCAGAGATGATTGATAATTGTGATTCTATACTTGTCCCCATTGAGAATACAACTTCATATAAACATCTGCTAACAAGTATCAGAAGTGTGTTTGGGATATTTCAAAAGGATTTGGAAATTATGTCTAAATTCTAAGCCAAAATTCATTGAATGGCATTTATGAAATTCTACTCAACAAGTCAAACAGTATACCTTAAAACCAAACATTCTAAAATAACACAATTCAAAGAGACTCTAATTTGATACTTACATGCTGAGGAGTAATAGTGAAAACTATTAAAAGTCTTTGTTTTCTGTAATTAAAGCATTCTTTGTATAAGATCAGAAAACTTTGTGTGCACAGTGAAAACACTAATTTTATAAAACTCAGTAGCCTTGAATCTCTCCAGTGTGACAGAACATACCATAAAGAGAGTGTCTTATGAATTGTATGGATGTATCACCTGTCAATTAAAAGACAGCAGAAGACAGAATCCTCTACACTTAAATCTAACGGCAGCTCGTAAAGAAGGTTGGTGAGTCACCTCATGGGAAAACAAACCTGATAGATAATGATTTTTCTACTGAGCTAAAGACATCTAACCATCATCAAAGACGAGATCATTTTGATTAGTCAAATTAATAAAACTAATACATCAAAATTTAATCTTGTTATTTTTAATGTGTTGTTCAATCCATCTACAAAAATTAGTATATATTCTCTGTCAAAGAAATAATGCTTTGCAAAAGTATATGGAATTAGGAAATAAAGACGTCAGGTTCCCTAAGAGAATATTTTCTTAAAAATAAACATCAAGCCATGTGTAATTATACGGACTTTTATCTGTACACCAACTTAACAAACCAATTCATTTTAAAGCATTCCCATAACAGAAGGGTGCCATATTGCATATCTACTTTGGAAAGGAATCCATAGCAGTAAGTTTTCTCTTCCTGATGCTCTAACCCCCATATACAGAAGCTAGATCCAAACTAAGGACTTGTCAGTTGACAATTAGTGCACAAGGCTGAGAAGCACAAATCAACAAGCCCTAACACATTTGTGAGCAATTTATTCTAATGCTTAAGAACCATATATTTGTATTGAAGGACATTGAATGAGTTTTTTTTCACAGTGTTATGATGAAACATACAAATGAACAAGTGAAGGAGAGAATCAATATATATTGATATATATATATCAATATATATATATATATATATTATAAAATGAAATATATATATTGATTCACCATGTCATCCTTTCATAGTAGGAAAGCATAGTGCATCAGAGAAGATCTTGTCAGGGCAGCTAGAAACCAAGGAGAGAACCGAACAAATGCATCTTAGGAGATACAGGTCAAGGATTTGCTTCAAAATCTATTTCTTCACCTGGCTACCATCTTCAACTCTTTAGGTCTCATCAATAGAGCTACTCATCAAGTGACTAACTCATTGATTAGCTCAGAGCCTCCAGGATCCAATCACTTCCTAACATTCTGTAAGCTGACAATCCCCAACACATAGATCCATGGGGAACTTTCAGTCTATAAGCAGTCCCATGAGAGCTGATGGGGATAGTTAATCTTTGATGATAATAGATTCAATCTAGAATCAAAATAGGGCAAGCTACTGTTCATATCTCTGAGGGGTGTTTTTAGTTTCTGTTTTTGTTTTTGCTTTTTTTCAATCAAAGGATTTGAAGTGGGAAGACATATCTTAAATATGAGCAATACCGCCTATTAACAGGAGATCCAAGACAACCTGCTTGCCTTGGCTCTCCCTGGAAAGTTCATCTACCATGTTCTTCTTGCTGCATACCTTTACTGGCATCAGAATCCAGTTTCCTTGGGCTTCAAATATAGACTGCAGACTGGTAGATGCCAAAAACTTGCAGGCCTTTAGAACTAAGTGGGGAATCAGGAAGCACCAAGCTTCAATGGGATGAGGAGCTACTGGATTCTCACGCTCTCCAATAAGAGGCAGGCATTGTTGAATTGCCCAGACTCAATCAGGTAAACTATAACAAATGCTCTTTGAATATATATTCATTATATTACTTTTGTTTCTGTCAAGAACTGAACTGCTACTGTATTGGTGATATAAGTCAAATCAGATCCTGGGAATATAGAAATGAATTTGACATTTCCATAAACATTAAGGATCCTAGCTCCTTACACTTTTGGGAGGAGAATTCTTTTTTTTTTTTTTTTTCATTTTTTATTTGTTATTTTATTTATTTACATTTCAAATGCTATTCCCTTCCAGGTTTCCCTTCAGCAAACCTGCTAGCCTATCCTCCCCCTCACCCTCTACCTCCCATGATTATTTTGTTCTCCCTTCTAAGTAGGACTGTAGCATCCACACTTTGGTCTTCCTTCTTCTTGAGCTTAATATGGTCTATAAGTTGTATCATGGGTATTTGGAACTACTTTCCTAATTTCCACTTATCAGTGAGAAAATACCACGTATGTTCTTTTGTGACTGTGTTACCTCACTTGGGATGATATATTCTAGTTTCATCCATTTGCCTGTGAATTTCATAAAGTCATTGTTTTTAATGGCTGAGTAATACTCCATTGTGTAAATGTACCACATTTTCTGTATTCATTCGTCTTTTAAGGAATATCTGGGTTGTTTCCAGCTTCTGGTTATTATAAATAAGGCTGCTATGAACATAGTAGAGCATGTGCCCTTGTTATATGTTGGAGCATCTTCTGGGTATATGTCCAGGAGTGGTACAGCTGGGTCCTCAGGTAATACAATGCCCAATTTTCTGAGGAATCACCAGACTGATTTCCAGAGTGTTTATACCAGCTTGCAATCCCACAATGGACAAGTGTTCTTCTTTCTCTACATCCTTGCCAGCATCTGCTATCACCTGAGTTTTTGATCTTAGCCATTCTGACTTGTGTGAGGTGTATCTCACGGTATTTCCTTGATAACTAAGAATGTTGAACATTTCTTTAGGTGCTTCTCCACAATTTGAGATTTTTCAGTTGAGAATTCTTTGTTTAGCTCTGTACCCCATTTTTATTAGGGTTATTTGCTTCTTTGGAGTCTAACTCTTTGAGTTCTTTGTATATATTGAATTTTAGTCTTCTATTGGATATAGGTTTGGTAAAGATCTTTTCCCAATCTGTAGGTTGCCATTTTGTCCTGATCACAGTGTCCTTTGCCTTACAGAAGCTTTTCAATTTTATGAGTTCCCCTTTGTCTATAGTTGATCTTAGATCCTGAGCCATTGGTGTTCTATTTAGGAAAATTTCCACTGAGTCGATGAGTTTGATGTTCTTTCCCAATTTCTCTTCTAATAGATTCAGTGTAGTTGGTTTTATGTGGCGGTTTTGATCCACTTGGACTTGAGCTTTATACAGGGAGATAAGAACGGGTTAATTTGAAGTGCCGACTGCCACTTAAGCCAGCACCATTTGTTGAATATGCTGTTGTTTTCAAGTGACCATAGGTGTGTGGGTTTATTTCTGGGTCTTCAATTCTATTCCATTGATCCACATCCAGTACCATGTGGTTTTTATCACTATTGCTCTGTAGTAGAGCTTGAGATCAGAGATGTTGATTCCCCCAGAAGTTCTCTTATTGTTGAGAGTAGTTTTTGACACATTGGATTTTTTGTTGTTCCAAGTGAATTTGATAATTGTTCTTTCTATTTCTGTAAAGAATTGAGTTGGAATTTTGATGGGGATTGCATTGAATCTGTAAATTGCTTTTGGTAAGATGCTCATTTTTACTGTTAATCCTGCTGATCCATGAGCATGGGAGATCTTTCCATCTTCTGAGGTCTTTTTCAGTTTCTTTCTTCAGAGACTTGAAGTTCTTGTCATACAGACTTTTCACTTGCTTGGTTAGAGTCACATCAAAGTATTTTATATTTATTATTCTTGAATATTGTGAAGGGTGTCATTTTCCTAATTTCTTTCTCAGTCCATTTATCCTGTGAGTAGAGAAGGGCTACTGATTTGTTTGAGTTAATTTTATATCCAGCCACTTTGCTGAAGTTGTTTATCAGCTGAAGGAGTTCTCTGGTAGAATTTTTGGGGTCATTAAAGTATACTATATTATCATCTGCAAATAGTGATATTTTGACTTCTTCCTTTCCAATTGGTATCCCTTTGACATCCTTTTGTTATCTAATTGCTTTGGCTAGAACTTTGAGTACTATATCGAATGGATAGGGAGAGAGTGGACAGCCTTGTCTTGTCCTTGATTTTAGTGGGATTGCTTCAAGTTTCTCTCCATTTAGTTTGATGTTGGCTACTGGTTTGCTGTATATTGCTTTTACTATGTTTAGGTATGGGCCTTGAACTCCTGTTCCTTCCAAGACATGAAGGGGGGTTGAATTTTTTCAAATGATTTCAGCATCTATTGAGAAGATCACATGGTTTTTTTCTTTGAGATTTTTTATATAGTGGATTACGTTGATGGATTTCCATATATTGAACCATCCCTGCATCCCTGGGATGAAGCCTACTTGATCTCGAGGTGAATGATTGGTTTGATGTGTTCTTAGATTCTATTTCTAGACTTTTTCTGAGTATTTTTGCACCAATATTTATAAAGGAAATTTGTCTAAAATTCTCTTTCTTTGTTGGATCTTGTGGGTTTAGGTATAAGTGTAATTGTGGCTTTATAGATCAGATTAGGTAGTGTTCCTTCTGTTTCTATTTTGTGGAACAGTTTGAAGAGAATTAGTATTAGGTCTTCTTTGAAGGTCTGATAGAATTCTGCACTAAAACCATGTGGTTCTAAGCTTCTTTTGGTTTGGAGACATTTAATGACTGCTTCTATTTCATTAGGAGTTGTGGGACTGTTTAGATGGTTTATCTGATCCTGATTTAGCTTTGGTACCTGGTATCTGGCTAAAAAATTATACATTTCATCAAGGTTTGTTGAATATAGGCTTTTGTAGTAGGATCTGACAATTTTTTAATTTCTCTAATTTTTGTTGTCATGTCTCCCTTTTCATTTCTGATTTTGTTAATTTGGATACCATCTTGTGCCCTTTGGTTAGTCTGCCTAAGGGTTTTTCTATCTTGTTGATTTTTCTCAAAGAACCAGCTCCCGGTTGTGTTGATTCTTTGTTTCTACTTGGTTGATTTCAGTCCTGAGTTTGATTATTTCCTTCAGTCTACTCCTATTTGCTACATTTTGTTCTAGAGCTTTCAGAAGTGCTGTTAAGCTGCTAGTGTATGCTCTCTCCAATTTCTTTATGGAGGCACCCAGAACTATGAGTTTTACTCTTAGCACTGCTTTCATTATGTCCCATAAGTTTGACTATGTTGTACCTTCATTTTCATTAAATTCTAAAAAGTCTTTAATTTCTTTCTTTATTTCTTCCCTGACCAAATTATCATTGAGTAGAGAGTTGTTCAGCTTCCATGTATATGTGGGCTTTCTGTTGTTTTTGTTGTTATTGAAGACCAGCCTTAGTCCATGGTGATCTGATAGGATGCATGTATTTCAATCTTCTTGTATCTGTTGAGACTTGTTTTGTGACCTATTATATGGTGAATTTTGGAGAAGATACTATGAGGTGTTCTCCCACTATTATTGTGTGAGGTTCAATGTGCACTATGAGTTTTAGCAAAGTTTCTTTTATAAATATGGGTGCCCTAGCATTTGGGGCATAGTTGTTCAGAACTGAGAGTTCATCTTGGTAGATTTTTCCTTTGATGAGTATCAAATGTCCTTCCTCATGTTTTTGATAACTTTAGGTTGAAAGTCAATTTTATTTGATATTAGAATGGCTACTTCAGTTTGTTTCTTGGAACCATACGCTTGGAAAATTTTTTTCCAGACTTTTACTCTGAGCTAGTGTCTGTCTTTGTCACTGAGTTGTGTTTCCTGTATGCAGCAAAATGCTGGGTCCCACTTACATATCCAGTCTGTTAGTCTATGTCTTTTTATTGGGAAATTGAGTCCATTGATGGGAAAAGTGATTGTTGCTTCCTGTTATTTTTGTTGTTAAGAGATGGAGTTATGTTTTTGCAGCTATCTTCTTTTGGGTTTGTTGAAAGAAGATTAATTTCTTGCTTTTTC
The DNA here is from genome assembly GCA_021653895.1 of Mastomys natalensis. Taxonomy (NCBI): domain Eukaryota; kingdom Metazoa; phylum Chordata; class Mammalia; order Rodentia; family Muridae; genus Mastomys; species Mastomys natalensis. The sequence continues at coordinate 1,357,707 of JAJTUV010000731.1, read as the reverse complement.
TAGGTTGTAGTTTCCCTCCTTGTATTGGAGTTTTCTATCTATTATCCTTTGAAGGGTTGGATTAATGGAAAGATGTTGTTTAAATTTGGTTTTGTCATGGAACATCTTGGATTCACCATCTATGATAATTGAGAGTTTTGCTGGATATAGTAGCCTTGACTGGGATTTTTGTTCTTTTAGAATCTGTATGACATCTCTCCAGGATCTTCTGGCTTTTAGAGTCTTTGGTGAGAAGTCTGGTATAATTCTGATAGGTGTGCCTTCATATGGTACTTGACATTTTCCCCTTACTGGTTTTTTTGTTTGTTTGTTTTTTGAAATTTTATTTACATTTCAGATGTTCCCCTTACTGGTTTTAATATTCTTTCTTTGTTTTGTGCATTTGGTGTTTTGATTATTATGTGACAGGAGGAATTTCTTTTCTGGTCCAATCTATTTGGGATTCGGTAGGCTTCTTATATGTTTATGGGCATCTCTTTCTTTAGGTTAGGGAAGTTTTTTTCTATAATTTTGTTGAAGATATTTACTGGCCCTTTGAGTTGGGAATCTTTGCTCTCTTCTATGCCTATTATCCTTAGGTTTGGTCTTTTGATGGTGTCCTGGATTTTCTGGATGTTTTGGGTTAGGAGCTTTTTGTATTTTGCATTTTCTTTGACTATTGTGTCAATGTTTTCTATGGTATCTTCTGCACCTGAAATTCTCTCTTCTGTCTCCTGTATTCTATTGGTGATGCTTGCATCTATGACTCCTGATCTCTTTCCTAGCTTTTCTACCTCCTGGGTTGTTTTCCTTTGTGATTTCTTTATTGTTTCTATTTCCATTTTTAGATCCTGAGTGTTCAATTCCTTTACCTGTTTGGTTGCATTTTCCTGTATTTCCTTAAGGGACTTATGTGTTTCCCTTTTAATGACTTCTACCTGTTTCCATGTGTTCTCCTGTATTTCTTTAAGGGAGTTATTTATGTCCTTCTTAAAGCCCTCTATCATCATCATGAGATGTGATTTTAAATTAGAATCTTGCTTTTCTGGTGTGTTTGGGTATCCAGGGCTTGTTGTGGAGGGAGAACTAGGTTCTGATGATGCCAAGCAGCCATGGTTTCTGTTGCTTATGTTCTTGTGCTTGCCTTTCACCGTCTGGTTATCTGTGGTGTTAGCTGAGCTTGCTGTTTCTTACTGAAACTTGTTCCTTCTGTGATCCTGTGAGCCTGTGGTATTAGGTGTGTCAACATTCCTGAGAGACAAGCTCTCTTCAGGTGGGATTGGGGTGCAGATAGCTGTGATCTTAGGTGTGTCATCATTCCTAGAAGACCAGCTCTTTCTGAGTGGGATTGGGGTACAGATAGCTGTGGCAACGGGTCAGCTCATGGAGACAGATGGAAACCGGAAGTGGAAGGAGAATTCTTAATTCTCATATATTCTGAACTGTGTACATGCTAGTACCTATATTCCTTCAGCAGGCAGGCAAATTTATGTTCTCCACTATTCAAACACACAGAAAATGTGTCAGGCAGTTAACACCACTCCTCAGAAGACAAACAGACTTGGAATCTCTAGTTGTTGTTATTCTTGAAGAGCCTGTGTCTTGACTGTTCTGACAAAAACACAGAGTAGTAAGACTATAAGTAAGCTAGAGAGCATGTGCTTATTGTGAACCTATAGGCTTTATGTTTTCCTTCTGTGTGATGCCTTTTCCTACCCCCAGGGACAGCTCTCCATTTGAAGAGTCAAGCAGAGAGGGACCATCATTTACTGTTGATTAATCTGGGGATCTGATACAGAATAAAGATCTGATGTTGGCTGTGTGATGCTGAGTTGATAGACAGTCTCTCTGGTTTCAATTCAGAGCAACATATCCATTGATTTATAACACAAAGTCAGCTTTCCTTCCTACACATAGGTTCTTTTTTTCTAAGCAGATTTATGGTGATACTACACACTTAGCTGACACCAGGGTATTAAAAAAAAAAATAGAACCTAAAGATTAGCACTGATTAGGTGCTAGCTCTATTTTAGACATGAACCTCACAAATCGATATCTTATTGGTAGCTCCTCTGCAAACTGAAGTGATGCATTATGAAGTCTTCCACATTCCAGGATTCCCTCTGCTCATCAGTGAAGTCAGTCACCTGGCATCAGCTCATGTTTACTTCTGTACATAGGAACACTCTTTGCAAAGGAAGGTCAGAACATTTTCCACTTTTATTCTGTTGTAAGATGGAATCTCCTTTTGTAGAGTAATCTTGCTACTTATAGGCAAGGCAATTTCCCATTGAGAACTTCTAGTCAGCTTCTCATATACCTAACTCTCTTTGGCTTTTAAATATTTCTAGCCATACTCTGTCTGTAATCATGAGATTGACACTAAGCACTGAGGAGGTGTAGGATATCTCAATGCCTGTGTTACACTAAGTCTGAGGCACAAACTTGATGCCACCACTCAACCATAAATGCTACTTGGGATTTTTTTTCCCCTTTTTATTTTTGACAATATCTTATATGGCTATATTAAAGTTGACTAATATTTAGAATTTAAATAGATTTAATGAATACAACTGGATGAGTCCAAACATATGCACTTACAATCACCTCAGTCAAAATAATAAACAGTTCCATTACTACTCATCTGGTAATTGTGTCCCTTTCCCATCTCCTCCTCTTCCTCCTCTTTTTTCCTGATAAAAATTAATGTACTATTTATCGTCTTTAGCAAATCTTTAAATGTATAACACAATATTGTCAGCTACAAGTATCACATTATACAACATATTTCTAGAACTTACTCATTTGTTTAATTATAGTTTTATGAGCTGGAGAGATGGCTGCTCTTCCAGAGGACCTGGGTTCAATTCCCAGCACCCACATGGCAGCTTACAACTGCCTGTAACTCCAAAATCTGTCTATACATTCATGCAGGCAAAGTGTAATGCACATAATATAAAAAAATAAATTATTTAATTATAGTTTTATGATCATTGAAAATTATTTCCTTCTTTTCACTGATGCCCATCCCTGGGAAACAACAGTGGGTAACTTTCTGCACCTATGAGTTGAATTGTTTGAGGTTCTTTAGATAGGTGATGTGATTTAATCAGTTCACACCTGTTAGAATGGCTATTATTTTTGAGTCAGCAAGTATCGACAAGAATGTACAGAAACTATAATACTATGCTATTAGTGACATTAGAAAGTGGTATGTAAGCCATGGAAAACAGTACAGAGAGTCCTTAGAAACACTAAAACCACAATTGCCCTGTGATTCTACTTCAGAATAATTAAGACGTGTCTTGAGAGTTCTGCACACCTACATTCATTTCAACATCATTTAGAATTGTTAGATAGAAGAGAATTCCTATTACTTTTCTCACCACTATGACAAATGACTTGACAAAGCAACTTAAAGAAAAAACTGTTTAGGCTCACAGTTTAAGAAGTAGTATAGTGTATATGCAGAGCAAATATAGCAGCAGGCATGTGAGGGGGGAGCTGTCACATTGTAACTACAGCAGGAAGCAAATTGTGCAGGAAGTGGAGAAAGGCTGACTCAACCTTCTAAAGGCTCCACAACCTTCCATACAGGGCAACAAGCTGGGGACCAAGTGTTCAAACATGAGCCTATGAACAACATTTCAAATTCAAACCACAGCCCAACTCAAGTATCTGCTGATGGATAAATAGATCAAGAATGTGTGATGTATTATACACAATGAAATATTGACTATGAATTATTACAAACCAGAGACTTGGGTAGAGTAATTGGATGGCTGCCCAGTGTACCAAATGTTTTGGGGTCTGCTTGGATCCAACACAACTCAACCACCAAGTCAATGCAGAAAAGAAAATTTATTGTAACCAAGCCACTGCTGATCAATCAGGGACACAGAACAGATCCAATAGCTAAACTGCTTTCAAGCACAAAAATTATAAAAGCCAAAATCATCTGTGCCAAATTACATTTACATTTTCCACCAATCAAGACTCAGTGAAAAAGTTCTTTCCTAGGAACATTTCTTTGTGGTACACTTACCCTGTTCACAACGGTTGGTTTCTGCAACTGGGCCTGGGTGCCTTGCCCAGCATTCATGTCTCAACTTGTCAACCAGGATGTCACTCATCCAGGGAGTTTGAGAACTTAAACTTTGTCCCTTATTCAAAATAGAAGTATTATTCAAATGGCTTTTGTTTGGTTTCTTCTTATAATTCAGCATTTAAAAACAATAATACTCTACAATTTTGACAACATATTGCCCTGGGATACATTATGGTAAGTTACATGAGCACAAACACTGCTTTTTAAAATAGAAATAATATTTAAAACAAAGACTATAACCTCTCATATTCCTGGCTTCTTTCAGATGATTGTGCATCTTACTTTTTTGTATTTTTGAACTGTTTTCTGTGGCAGCAGTGGCTAGAGTTGAGGAAGATCTGGGGTTCACATCCCTCTCATCCCACAAACAAACTTATTCTCCTTCTTTGTCTTTCCGGTCACTGTAGACCTTGGAGATCTACCTGTAATCTCCCTTCCATCTCAATGATGCCACCTCTCCTTTGTTCCAACTTTGATGATTTCTTTGTCCTCTTCCTCTTCTTTCTTCTTCTCTTCCTCCACTTCTTTCTCCTCCTTCTTCTCCTCTTCCTTCTCTTCTTCCTCCTCAATCTTCTTTTATAAGGTAGGGGAACAGTTTTATTTTAAAACAAATACCAATAAAATCAATAGACACCTTTTATTGATGTAAATTATTTTTAAGTAGAAACATATACATCAAATTTCACTTTCATTCACTTGCACAAACATACCTACAAAACAAGCTAATACAAATGAAAGCACATGACTGTGTACACCACATGCATATATCAAGCCACAATTTTCCAAGACAATTCTTGGCCATCATTTTCCATAGCCATAATTTTTACATAAATATACTGACAAATAGATAAAATCAATGCACACACTTAACATATACAAACTAGAATCCAAAGAACCTTGAAAATATAATACTAGTGAATACATGACCATCAACACAATGTGATCTGAAGCAGGGATCTGTGCAGTGTTGTAATTATGTAAGCAGTGACGAATATATAGACTGTGAGTCATGAAATGCCCATGCCCTAAGCAAAGGAAGTGAAGCATCCAAACAGGAAGCCACATATCTTCCTGCAAGTCTGGTTCTCTAAGGTGACAACTTGAAGAGAACTCAGAGATGTCAATCATGTCATCTAGAGTAAAACTGTACGAAACCAGAGTCTCAAAGTCTGACACAAGCTAACTTCTTTTTGCTTCAAAGGCCCTGATGCAGACTTGCTGCTCTGCTCCATGACTTCGAGAGACAAAACTAAAGAATTTGTTAATGGGTTCAGGTGCTGTGGGGGAAGCCACGAAAAATGGTCTGAACTGAACATTTTCATCTCCCCACCTTGATTTGCAACTGATGTATTTGCCAAAGAAAACTGTGAGCTGTTCCCTAACAAAAAGCCAAAGACAGCAGGCAACAGAAAACAAAGACAGTGTGGTCAGAGCTTCTTAGCTAACAATAGTGATATTTTATAGCCCAAGAAAGACCCTGGAGCTTTTGATACAAGTGATTGTGCTCCATGATATTTTTAGAGATATCACTAATTTCTTTCTTATATTCTTCTAGAACTTTCTTCATAGAGGTGATCTCCCTATCACAGAGATCAACTCTACATCCTTGCTCTGTATTTGCTGTGTATATATCTTTTCCACCTATTTCAGATTGTTAAGTCTTGCTGAAATTTTACTCTTGATAGAAATGTTTCTGGTGTAAAATGTCCCGAAGAGCAATTCTCAGGAGGTAGTATCCAATACAACTGCTAGTTGAAGCCCTGCCAATACCCTAGCTTTATATTCTTTTGACTAAATGACAATATTTAGCTTTCCCAAAAGAATGCTTGCAGGCAGAGCAGAGAGTTGGTAAACAACTGAACTCACCACTGCCGTGCTGATCACAGAATATGTAAGAGCAGGCCGTGACCCAAGTAAACCAGAGAACTTGATACAACACTTTTGATAATTGCGAGGCAACATGTCTTCACACAAATACATGATAATAGTCTCCAGAAGAAGAATCCAGAAAGCAATGCAGACATTTATCATTTATCGTACAGCCATAATTAACAACATGAAGGTCCAGATGGGCAATGTTGTTGGTATCAATCTGGTGTTCTCTCATGAATACTAAATATTTATACTTCTTGAATTTTGTGCTTAGTTTCTCTATTATCAGATAAATCTAGCTTTAATTTAGGAATCCAAATCAAAATATCTTAGAAAATGCTTAGCATAATTTCTACCTTTATAGTTCCATCAGACTTTAAACTTTCCTCTTGAGAATGTCCAAGCCCACTTTATAGATATTCTGGGTTTCACAGAACATCTGGGATGACACACAAGTGCTACAATCCCAGCTCTTTTCTGAACATATTTCCTCTTCAACCTGGAACAGCCCACCACAAGTGAGAGACAGAGCTCTAACTTTGACTTCTTGATCGTTCACTTGAGAAATTTTCCCAGACTGGCCCAGAATTCTTCAAAATCCTGGCTTCTGATCATTATTGCCTGGAATATTTATCAAAACGTTAGACCCTTCTAATGCACACTGTTTTAAGGCCAGAAAGGCAACATCAGGTCACTACATGATTGGCCTAAAGTTTTCAGATAAGAAAAATTGGAACACTGAATCCTTGCTGTTTAAGTGAGTATAGAATGCAGGCAACATCTGGAAATTCTGTTTGGATTAAAGGTTTAGAGTAAATTCTTCAGCACTTATGAAAGTGAAAGTGTGATTATAAATTTTTGAGAAACACCAATTTTTTCTTGTTTTGAGTTGATGACAGTTCATTGACAATGAAGGGAATATCTCTAGATGATTAGACACCAACTTCTCTGGGTTGCATTTCACAGAGCAAGAACGATTTTTAATCATTACTGTAAGAACTGGAACTTAGCAAGCCTTCATAAAAAACAAGCTAACAATGTACATCAAAATTTGTGGCCCACCCAATATTACTCCACTCTATGGGAATAACTCACCAGGAAGAAAAAAATTACTTTACACAGGTTTCTATTTAAACATTACTTAATATGATAAGGTATTGAGAATGTTCTTAACATGGGTTCTCCAATCGTTTGATAAATAAGTCATAATTCATCTGCTACAAGGATTATTGCACAGCCCCTGGAAGTGGAGTTTCTCAAGGAATTATAATCCTATGGGAGAGAAATTCATGCTGTAACACCTGGATTTCTTTTTCTTTTAAAAGCAATTCATGTTTATAATAGTATCCATGGCATACATTTTTGCAGAGAGGGTCATACCTCTCTGGTACCCACCATGTGCAGTAATAACTTAGCAAGGGCTTTAGTAGTAGCATATGTTGGGGACACATGCCCAGTTAGCACTGGTTGTTGCTCTCTGATTAATAACCCACTACTCACATTTAAGACAGAGTTCTTATAGCCATATTATTCTATGTTAGTGATTCCTCACCACTTATGGCTGGACCACAAATGGACTCTCAGCAGGAACTCAAGAAAACAGGTTGATGCTGGAAAGAAACAAGTTGTTTTGATGGAGAGAGAGAATGAAGTTGGAAACTGTGTGGTGGTCATGCTTGGTTAGATGATGTCTGAATAGGAAGAAAGGGTAAGGGTGGGATTTCTTAACATGCTAATTTCTGCCATTCCTATCTTTCTTAGGTCAGCTGTCCTTGGCATATTGCCAGTGTGCTTTATATGAATTGCTAATTTTATTTAAGAAGTTGGAGTAACATAGATTTCTGTGATTAGCTACCAGGAGTCTGACATAAACAAATCAGCAAGAGCTTCTCTGAGTAGTGGTAGTGGTGAAAATGTATACAGTTGTATTTTCTTCTTTATACTTTTGTGAATATTTATAGTTTGTCTAAAGGAAGCAAGATCGTTTCCATAATAAAAACAATGAAGTGCATTATGAAAGAGGAAAATATTTCCAAAGGCACGTTTTGTTTTACCTCTCACAACAGAGAGATCCTCACTACTCAAGTATTCTGAAATGTAATTCCTTCGATGGAAGATAAAACTTACCTTTTAAGCTACTCAGTGTGTTTTTAGGTGGTAGGGTTCCCATTGGCCAGAGAGGACCTTACAGCAAGCTAACACCATGTCTAGAGATGAGCTCTGTTGACCAGGAGACGGAATGAATCTCTTTGTCAGCAATTGCTTTTGGACATGTAACCTGATATGGGGTGATGGAACTCAAAGAGACACTTGTAGCAATGCTTTTCTCTACTTTCCCTGAAGATCTTTAAGAGATTACCATCACCTCTTACAGACAGAGGCCAAAGCAGTTGCTGCCATCTTGCTCTCTCAATCAGTCACCTAGACAAGAGGAAAGACAAAAGAATGGAAGGCTGACATTGTTCATCCTGTCAGTGTTGATCCCTGTTTACCTTTGGACACCCAGTTAAGGAAGCTAGTGACTTTTAGCTAGTTTGAATTGAGTCATGTCTCTTTTGTAGCTAAAGCTTCTAGTCATTGCTATGAAACTGGAGCTGTTACTGTGTACCCACTCATTTATTCCTATTCTATCTTTCCAGTTATGTCTACATCATCCTGTCCCTGAATCAGCTTCTTATTTCCTGCTGATTTTAGGCTGGCTTATCTTATAGTTGGCATGTATGTGGAGTCTATATGGTGACATGTGTAAACTTCTACCGCCCTTCCTGCTGTTTTCTTGACCATACAACTATCTTCCCTGGGTTTTCTACCTGAGAGAGGACACTGATAGTCTTGCAGGAGACTGTTCAGTCAGCCCATCCTTTGCCTTAAAGTTTTGTGTTCATTTAGAGTGTTGAAAACCTGGACTTTGATGTTTTGCAAAAAGTTTTGTGCTTGCGGGTTTGGGATATAACTCCTGGTAGAACCCTGTATATCATGTATTAAGCCTTAAGATGAATTCTCAGGACCTAAACCAAACATCTTGCATCTCTGTACAATTCTAGGTGACTGTTAGGAGACTGAAATCTTAGGTATAATTCTTGGTTTAATTCATTCTTTGTCTGTAACATTTTTTTCTCAATTGACGAGCAGGTGAAACATGAAAAGCCCTTGCTTGAGTCAACACATAAGTGGGGCTGATTTACTGGGACTCTGTACAGTCAGCTCTCCTAAGGGCTCTCACAGCTGAATTTGTTCAGAAGCTTCATCAATGTTGATTATACCCTAGAAGCTACAACATAAGAATTTTGATTTAATTGCCTTTAAACCATACCTGTTTCTTCATGAGGCATAAACTTGCACTAACCAAGACAGAATAAATTACTACTGAATGTATCTCTCTTCTGTATAATTAATTTGCAAGGGCAATCTCAACGTATCAAGTAATACCTCCCAGGGCTCAATTCTCCAAAACACATGCTGGGTCATAACAGGCAAAGGATGGGCTGACGGAGCAGTCACACTCAAGAGTGTCAGTGTCCTCTCCCAGGTAGAAGCCCCAGGGAAGATAAGGACAGTCTAGACTTTTGTGATAATAGTCTTCTATCTCTACCCATTATTTCTGACTATAAAATAAAATATGCACATGCACATGCAAAGTAAAAAATGTCTATTTTAGCACCTGATGGATCCTAGACATTGGAGAAAATGGGAATAGATGTCACACTTCACAAGCGTTGTGGTGATGACTAAATTAAGAAGTAGAAATAAATATAGCATGAAAAAAATTCCAACAAAATGTATGAGTGAATGTATATGTGTGAGTGTGTGTGAGAGTCTGTGTTTGTGGGTGTGTGAGTGTGTTTGTGTGTATAACTGTATGAGTGTGTGAGTGTGTGAGATTGTGAGTGTGTGAATATGTATATAAGTGTATATTTTGTGTTTGCGTGTGTGTGATGTATGTATGCATGTGTGTATGAGTTAGTGTGTCTGTGAGTGTGTGTGATAGTATATGTGTGAGTGTGTGTATGTTTATGAGTGTGTGTATGTGACAGTGTGTGACTGTGTGTGAGTGTGTGTTTGTATATGAGTGTGTGTATCTGTGTGTAATGTATGTATGTTAGTGTGTGTGTGAGTGTGCAGGTATAAGTGTGAGTATGTGTGACTGTATGTATGTATGTGTGAATGTGATGTGTGTGTGTGTTTGAGTACATGAGTGTATGACTATGAGTGTGTGTTTGTATGTAAGAGTGTGCGTGTGAGTTTGTGTGTTTGAGTGTGAGAGTGTGTGTGTATGAGTGTGTGTATGTGTTTGTGTATGTGTGTGAGTATGTGTTTTTGTGTGAGTGTTTGAGTCTGTGTAAGTATATATGTATATATGAATGTGTATGAGTATGTGAGTGTGTGTTTGTGTGTGAGTGTGAATCTTGACTATGTTTGAGTGTGTGTGTGTACAAGTGTGCATGTGTTTGTATATGAGCATATATATGAGTGTGTATGTGTTTATTTTGTGGGTGTGAATGTGCATGTGTGTGTGGTTGTGTGTGTTTGCCTTTGACTGTGTGAGTGGGTGTGTGTGTGTGAGTGTTGTGTGTGATTGTATGTGTGTGGTTGTAAGTGTATATGTTTGTCTCTGTGTGTGAATGGGTGTGTATGACTATGAGTATTGTGTATAAGCATAAGTGTGAGTGTGTGTATGATTGTGTATGTGATTGTGTATGTGTGTGATAAGTGTTAGGGTGTGTGGGTGTGTGCACAAATATGTTTGTGTCTGAGGGAGAGTTTGTGTGTGTTAGTGTTTGTGATTGAGTGTGAGTGTGTTTGATTATGATTGTGTGTACTTGTGTTTTACTATCTGTGTGAGTGTGTGTATATGTGAGTGTTTACTGTGTGAGTTTGTGTGTGTGTGTTAGTGTGATTACGAGTGTATTTGAGTGTGTGTGTTTGAATGTGAGTGTGTATGTATTGTATGTGTGAATGTGTATGAGTGTGTGTGTGAGTATGTGTGATGAGTGTGTTTGAGAGTTTCTGTATTTGTGTGTATGTATGTGAGTATATGTGTGTTTGCATGTGTGTTTGTGTTAGTATGATATATGTGAGTTTGTGAGTGTGTTTAAGCATGTTGTACGTGTTTGTGAATGTGATTGTACTTGTGAACATGTTTTTGTATGTGCATGTGTGAGTGTGTGTGTGAATGTGTGTGTAACTTTGTGTATGAGTGCTTGTGTGGATGTGTGTGTAAGTTTGTGTGTGTGTGTGTGTGTGTGTGTGTGTGTAATCTCACAATTCTCCTACCTCCTCATTGTGAGTGTTTGGATGACAAGAATATGTGACATGTCTGCTTTATTTGAGCCCAAACACAGGTTTCATATATATTAGGCCATTACTCTGCTAACCCAGCAGTATCTTCAGCCCAGAGAAACAATTTTTGAGAACTGATTGGACAAAATGCCTCATAGTAAGCCATAGTGACCCAATTGAATTTACTAAAGGATTATTAAACCAGAATATGGGACTAAATGATACAGAGAAAATTCTCAACATCTATTGATCACTATTAGAGGAGCTGAGAGTCAGCTGTTTGCCTGGTGTCCCTTCCCCCAAGCCAGGAGAGGGTATTGAATCCCCTAAGATTTGAGTCAGAGAGAGTCATGAGCTGCATGAGAATGCTGGCTGTTGAATAATCCTGGTCCTCTGCAAGAGCAGCCAGTGCTCCTAACCACTGTGCTCTCCAGCTACAATCTTAAGATATTGAAATATAGAGAATAATAGTGTTTTAGGGAATGGATAATACAAATAGCAGAATACATCTACAATAATCATGGAATGGAAACCTTATGGCCAACATTAAGAAATCCTAAGCAAACTATTTTATTCAACATTTTTGTCAGGTTTGGTGAACTTGTATAATGATAACACTTAGGATACTGAGACAAGAGAATCTCAAAATTGAGAGTTCAGGCCAAATTGACTGCATGGTGCATTCCCAATCACCCTGAGACAGACAAACACTAACGCAAAAATCAAAGAACAAAAAGCTAACCAAATAAACAGAAAAAAAAAAAAAAAACCAACAAAGGTTATAAAAAAGGAATGGTTAAATAGAATTCACACAGTGGCCTGAGAACTGGCTGATGTGTCGGGGCCTGAACTCAAAGGCCTCTGGAATATGACATTATCATCTTGAAATTCTGGATTTTTTTTTGTACTGGACTTCACATAAATCATAGAGTCCATCATGCTTGCTCTCTGATCAAGTTCTGAAATACACATATAATCTGACTTACATGCTAAGCTAGAATGAAAGTGCCTTATCTACCATGAAAGTGATATAACTTACACCTAAGCTTTTAGATATATTTTTCCTTGAAATGACATGTGTCATTAATCTATCTATGATTTCATTTAATTATTTTATTAGATATTTATAGAAGTTTTCTTTCATTATTTCAGCAGAACTGCTCCTAAGTGTGCAGCATTTCTGTTTTACTCCAGCTGACAAAAAACAAGATCTCTATTCTAAAACTAAAGTGTAACAACTACAGTAATTATATTAAAATATTTGCATTTTCTAGAGAAATAATACATTTGTCAATAGGCAGACGACTTGCCTTTCCTTTAACCCACCTATCTAGTCACCCATCCCTCTATCTAGTCACCCATCCATCTAACTAGTCACCCATCCACCATTATACATGTCCTGAAGATGGTATTTTATAGGCAACTCCTTGACCTATGACTGAAGATACCCATGCAGTAGGATGGAAGAAGAATATTCTTTTCCATGTGTAATGCTTATGACTCATGAGAAAGACATTGTTTTCATGACTCTTGCACAGTTTGGGGCAATAGTATGTCATTTCGTCTGGAATTAGAAGGCAGTTGAGGAGAAGGAGAAGTACTTACATGGGCCTGGAAGATGACAGGACTTTGGCCCCGGGTTACCCTCACATAAAGGGAAACACATGTAGTGAAATATAAAAACTGTACATTGCATCCTATTGAAAATAGTTTTGACTCCAGAAGTCCCAACACGCAGCTGAAAGAGTCAGATGAAGATATTTGCATCCAACCAGTGGACAGAAGCTACTGACCCCTGTAGTTGAATTAGTGAAAGGCTGGAAGAAGCTGAGGAGGAGGGCGACCCTGTAGGAGGACCAGCAGTCTCAATTAACCTGGAGCCCTGAGATCTTGCAAACACTGGAGCACCAACCAGGCAGCATACACCAGCTGATATGAGACCCCAAAAACATATATAGCAGAGGACTACCAGGTCTGGGTTCAGTTAGAGAAGATGCACCTAACCATCAAGAGACTGGAGGCCCCAGGGAGTTTAGAGGTCTTGTTAAGTGGGTGGTAGGTGGTGGGGACATCCTTTTGGAGACAGGGGTGAGGGGAGAAGGTATGGAATGTGGAACAGTCAGAGGGTGGATGGGGGAAAATAAAATCTGTAGTGTAGATAGATAGATAGATAGATAGATAGATAGTAGTAACCAAAAAAAAAAAAAAGAAAATAGTTTTAGTCAGCATGAGTTTCTATTTACAATTTGCTTTCACTTATAGAAGAAATGATCTGTAGACATAGTGTTTTGTACCATTATCTGTGTCTGGATACACAGTACGCACACAACAAACATCTCTTAATATAAGTGTGACTTATGGAAAAAACACCACCATTTTCTCTGAAACATTCCTTGTGAAACAAGTATTATGCTCCACAGAATGACTTAATCCATGAAAAATTATAGCTTAGCTTTTGATCATTTTAAAATAATGTTGCAATCACCAATCCATATTGATAAGTGATTCTCCAACAGGGAAATTAGCAAGTTCATGCCAAATTAAAGTATATAAAGGCAACATTATTGGGAATCCACTCTCCATACACACATACATACATACATACATACACATGTGTGTATATGTGTGAATCAGCTTGGGTGGGCTACAGACCTTTTCCCAAGAATGAAAACAATAAAAAGATCAAAACTGTACGAGTGACTATGAGACCAGGAAGCAGAGTGGACACAGCTTAGATTGGGCAGAAGATGGGTATGCCATTCCTAACATGGAGAAGAACTGGCACCAACCTGTTAGTTTACAGTTTAAGGATTTGATTGGCTTGCTAATAACAGCACAGTCATGAAAATAACTTGCTAGCTTTTTAAAAAAGCAGACCATCTGAAGCAATCCTAAATCCAGGAGAAATAAGCAATGATAAAAATTTAAAAAATAATGAGACAAGAAGAGGAGTGTGGAAGAATCCATTAAGGTTGAAATGAATGTAGGAATGAAAAGTTCATTAGAATTTTTCCATTAAGAAATGAATCTTCAGTACTGTAGAAGCTTCAAAAAAAATTTCCCATACATAAAAACAGAGTTATCAACAGAGTAATAACCACCACCACCTCTGCCCTGCCCCCACTGCCACTAGACCCTGAAAAGTTAACAAATAAAAACATCAGTCCCAGAAACAGATTACTTCTTTTGGAGTTGTTGACAATTGGAGTCCCAGAGACCCTTAAACATTATTGGACAAGACTCCAAATTATCCTTCAGAACTTGAGAGTAAGACCCTATTGCCAAAGACACTGAAAACTTGTGTGACAGAGCATGGAGAAAGCTGTTACTGATCTGGAAACTTCATACCTGGCTAGACAAGCTGCTGGAAGAGAAAATTAAGCATCAGTCACACCTAGCTGTGATTCCAACAAGATACAAGAATGACTGGCCTAGCAAGACGTGCCCACTGTTCAATAGTGGCATGAACATCATGGAAATAACCAAGCACTTTCTGATTGGATTTAATCCTTCTCCATAAGATTTAACCCATACCTGGCACTATTACCAGGCTGAGAACTTACTGTTAGATAGGTCATAGGTAGTATGGGAGAACTTGACCACTGTTATCCTGCTACATGGACATAATATTAAATAAACTACCAAAGACCTATTATCATACCTATAGATTAAGATACACCTAAACTCTCACAAAGAAGCTCTGCTTGCAGCAGAAGGTGAACACAGAGACTCACAACAGACTAAGAGATAATTGTCAAAGATTAAGAGACTGGAGAATTTTTTTTAGCCCTAAATGAAACATATATACTGAATGCCTCCTCCAAAGTCTCAGGGATCATTTCAGAAGAGGCTAAAAAACTGTAAGAACCAGAGGTTGTAGATGACCCTAAAGAAACAGTGTCATCTGAATACAGCAAAGCAACTGCATATATGAGTTCACAGCAGTTGTGACATCATGCACAGACCAATGTGAGCTTAAGCCAGACCAAATCTCAGTATGGAGAGGGAGCCAGGCACAAAGCTATACCCTTAGCTAAAGATGCAATTGTTAGCTGCTGGGAAAGTAGGGGTCAGTTTTCCAAAGAGTATAGCACCCTGACCAGTGGAAGGCTGTAATTACAAGACTATTTGGGGAATATAACATGGCTTTGATGGGTATGAAAAAAAGAATATGTTGAGTGGAAAGGGACCTGGGTGGATCTGGGGAGAATTGGATGAGGGAAACATAAATAGGATTAAAACTCATTGAATAAAACTCTCAAAACAAGAGTGAAGTGGAAAATAGGGAAGGGAATATATCTCATGATAGACTGCATGATAGCAGAGGTCATAAAGGCCTGGGGCCAATCCCAGCCTGACCAAAAAGAAGACGAAACACAATGTAAGGAAGAATAAATTTACGACATATGGAAAATTCAATGTTTAAAAGTATGGCTAGGATAATAAAATCGTCCCATGCAATTTATGGTATGATTTTATGCTTCTTAATGTTTTGTTCTCTTCAGAAATGGTATTAATATGGCATTGCTATGTACATTGCCTACCATGGTAAATAGTCTTTAAACAGTAGTGTGCCAAGTCTGGCTTGCTTGCATATAGAAGAAATTATATAATCCAGATAGTCTTGCTGCCTTGTATAATTACTTTACACTGTTCATCTCATCGTCATTATCTGCTGAACTGCCTGCTTTCTTATGCGACTGTTTCTTTAGGGTAAAACTATATCTAACTTTTCTCCTCATCACACATACCTAACCGGTTTTGGCACACAGTAAGTATTCAATAACTGTCTGTTAGAAGGATCAGTTTGCAAATGCTCCCTGTTTAAAACAAAATCAAGATTGCTCTAATGGGGATTTAGTAGAGTAGCCCAATAAAAATCAGTCAGCATTCAGAAACCATTCTGATAATTGCTTCAGGAAATGAGTCTGTACTAGTTTTAGAATAATAATTAGATTACAGTCTTATCCAACCTGCTTACAATTTGATTACTTTAAATTGAAGAGACTTCTCTGGCTCTTTTTTATTGATAAATCTAGTTAATGTAGAATGACCATGACACAGACTGATAGAATAGTACCAGAATCACAGTTATAAGTACTCCTTGGCCTCTGGAATGTTTAATTTTGATTGTCACCCAGACACAAGCTAGGATCTCTTGGGAAATGAATCTCAGTGAAGCACATTTAGATTTGGCTGACCTGTGTCCTTTATGCCTATGGGGAATTATCTTCATTGTGTTAACTGAGATGAGAAGGCCCACCCATTGTTGGTGGCACTATTATCTGGAACAGAGAATCCAGGATTGATGGAGAAAGCCAGCTGAGCACTAACATACATGCACTAATTTAATTCTAGCTGTGGATGTGACATGAACAGATACCCTCAAGTTCCTGCTGCCTGGACTTCCCTGCCATGATGGATATGGCCTGGAATTGTGAACTGAAAGTTGCTTCTGTCAGAGTGTATTATTATAGCAACAGGGAATGAAACAAAGACATAATTTTAAAAGTATGAGTATTATTTTGAAGTCCTGGGTTCAATCTTCAGTTACCACATACTTATAAAATGAATACTATTTTCTTTTGTTTTCTGTTTCCCTAGTGTTAATAACAAGCCAGCAAAGAGAAGCAATGAGAACTGTCACCTGCCTCAGTCTGCTAAGACACTAACCTTGACTTCTGTATAGGCTTGGGATCAGATGGGACTCCTAGGTTTAGTGAAGTATCTTTAAGGACTTGGAATTTGCTTTCTCATGTGTCAGATGCCCATCTCTTAGTATCAAACTCTGAAATCTGACATGAACTTGACTTTCTACACATGTCAGTGACTACAAGTGTGACCATGATGGTAGCGATAAGACTGAAGTGGTCTCCACAGGCTCATGTTATAAATACTTGTAGCCATTGGTGCTACATTTGGTGATTCTGGAGCCTTTAGAAATGGGCCACTAAGAGCAAGCAAGATAATACCCCCCTATGGTTCTCACCTATACCTCCTGCTTCCTGGGCTACAGCAGTGTGAGCCAGCACACATGCTCATCCTTCCACAGAAAGAATTGTTCCTGCTGTATGTTTTCTTCCCTTGATGGAATTAAATCTCTCTGAAGTCATGAGCCAACACTCAGTCTTTCTTCCCATAACTTGTTTCCTTCAAATACTTAAGTCACCGGAAAAAGAAAGTAACTACAAAAGTAGAAAATGCTTTAACCAGTGAAAGAATTTTTACTATACATTAAAAGGAGATAGTGGCTGCAAAAATACCTCTTAAAAATCTTCTACTGCTTTTCTGGATATGTTTCTAAAGAATCATTAGCCTTTAATGTACAACATGAAGTGCCCTGTTGAGATGGAGCTATTAATCTCATTGCAGCCAAAGTGCTGTGGCATTGTACCTAGGAGAGCAGATCCCATTACTTCCAGCCTCATAGCAGAGCACAGCAGAAGGTGGTTCAGGCAACAAACATCTGATTTTTAGAGGTAAAGAAAAATAATCCAGACACTTTTAAATTTCTTCCCAAATATCATTTGATTGGGTTAATTAAACTTACTTTCATTAACTGAGAAAGAAAAATGAATGTCGTAATAGTGAGGAACACTGTGTAATTGTCTAAGTTTGAGGATCATAATGTGACTCCCCCTGCTCTTATCCTCTCGGAACAGCGGTTTTACCGTCTCTATCGTTGAATCATTTAATTGTACATTTCGAATAGATAGGTTGAAAATGAGATAATAGTTACATAATACCTAGCACCACGTCTGATCCTGTAATTATGTCACAAACACACACACACACACACACATACAGAGATAGATATAGATAGATATACATAAAATTATATATACACACACATATATCCATATATGCATATATATATACATACATACACAGATAGATAGAGCTAGATATACATACATATATATATATTAAACATACATATATATCCATACACACACACACACACACACACACACACACACACACACACACAACATATATATATATATATAATATATAGCTAGATATATATATACATATACACACACATATATATCCATACACATTCACACACACACATACATAGACAGACATTGGATTAGTTAACTTTGAATATATAATAAATACTTTCAACATATGCACATAAAATGTCTTAAGTTACTCCAATTTTCCCTCAATTATTTCATGTGTGAATAGGTATGGAGACCAAGGTTGGCACTGAGAATATGCCTCTATCACTCTCCACCTTCTTCACTGAGTCATAGTCATGAAATTGAAACTATGGCTTCCTGATACAGGGTACTCTGGAGAGACACCTGTCTCCGTCTTCTCAGTTCTGTGACTATAAACAAGTCACCACAACTACCTGGAATTTTCTTGGGTCCTGAAGAACTGAACACTAGTCCTCACATTTGGATGCCAAATACTTCATCAGCTGGACCAGATCCCAGGCCCTGTTTCCCCTATTTCTAATGATCATTTTAATGCAACAAATGCCATTTTTCTGTATAATCAACATAAGCAGAGCACAGACAATTGAGATCTAGTTTTTGACATTTTGCTTTTAATAAAAATCTAAGAAGAACATATAAGTCTTCCAAATTTCATTTCCTTGAACAATTAAATGAGAATGACAACACTGATCTTATAACATATGTAGGAGGTTTAACTGAAGCACACATGAAAGTTATTATAAATATTCATTTGATAGTTGTATCTTATACTGAATTCAAAGAAGTTGGGTGTGTATATCATTCAATTCTTTTAGCTTTTAAATAAACATTGTTCGGCTTAGCTGACATACCTATAATGATATTTGTAGAGTATAATGTATTTACTTGAGACAAATAGGCACTGTGGATTTTGTACTCATAAATACCTCCAAGCTCAGTAACTAAATACATTGACTCATCCAACAAATAACTGTTGATGATCTACTGTGTGATAGGAAGGATCTAGGGAACTAGAGCCATGGCAGTGAACATAGTCAGAAGGATTTCACTTCATAACTAGGAGAAGAAAGTCATCACGCACAAAACCACAAGAAAACACACAATTACATTAGATTTTTAAAGGGCGTAAATGTATAAAAATGACAGTATAGGATCTAGAGGGATGATTCAACACTTAAGAGCACTGATTGATCTTCCAGAGGACTGAAGGTTGAATCCCAGCTCCCACATCTATAATTCTAGTTGCAAGGAATTTGATGGTTTCTTTTGGCCTCCTCAGACACTGTAGAGAAATAGATACTGGTAAAACACCATGCACATAAAATAAAATTAATATTTAAAATTTAAAAAAGAATATAAACACAATGTGAGCAATAAGAAGAAGATTATAGGGCTATATTGCATCTCAGATAAGTGGTAGGTAAGGATTCTTTGGAAAGGAGAGGTATGGATAAAAGTTTAAAGGGAATAAGGATGCTGAATATGGTATCTGTGCTGTGCATGACTCAGACAGAGGTTAAACTCTGGGACAAGAGGGCACGTGGCAATGCCAAGCAAAGCCAAAACTGTCAAGATTCATGCCAGAGATGTCCTATGTACCCCAGAAAGATATGAACTCTATTGAGCAAAGGAAGTCCACAGCATGGTTTGAAGCATGGGTGGGCTCTTCTCTGACAGTTTCTTTAACACACTTTGAAGACATGTTGAGAATAGGCTCACTTGGGATAAAGGGCAGAGACAAGGGTTTTAGTTAGGCACTTATTCTGGTTAAATTTTTCTTAATGTGACACAGGCTAGAGTCATTTGAGAAAAGGAAACTCTGGTTAAGAAAGTCTTCTGCAAGACTGGCTTGGGAGCAAGTCTGTAGGGCATTTGCTTGCCTGATAGTTGATGCTGAAGGGTCCAGATCACTGTGAGAGCTGTCATGCCTGGACAGGTAGTCCTGGACGGCATAAGAAAGTAGGATGAGAAACCTATAGGGAGTAATCCACTAAGCAGTAGTTCTTTGTGGCCTCTGCATCAGTGCCTGCTTCAAAATTCCTGCTTTGAATTCCTCTCCTGATTTCACTCAGTAATGGGCTGTGATGTGGAAGTATAACCAAATAAAATCTTTCCTCCTAAACTGTTTATGGTCATGGTGTTTTATCACAGCAATAGAGACCCAAAAGGAGGTGCACTTCTTCAGGCTTCTAGGTAGGGATGATGATGACTGGAAGCAGGCTGGTGGCATTAGTACTGGCAAGAGAAATACTAGAATTTCAAGGTTCTTTTCAAATAAATGCCTCTAGAATCATTCTCTCTTTTTTCTGTCCAAACTCGAGGTGTGGCCTTGTTGGAGTAGGTATGTCACTGTGGGTGTGGGCTTTAATACACTCATTCCAGCTCTCTGGAAGCTAGGATTCCACTAGTAGCCTTCAGATGAAGATGTAGAACTCTCAGCTCCTCCTGCACCATGCCTGCCTGGATGCCACCATCCTCCCACCTTGATGATACTGGACTGAACCTCTGAAACTGTAAGCCAGCCCCAATTCAATGTTGTCCTTATAAGAGTTGCCTTGGTCATGGTGTCTATTCACAGCAGTAAAACCCTAACTAAACAGAACTTGGTACCAGAGACTGGGGTATTGCTGTGATAGGCCTGGCCATGCTTTTGTTTGGAAGAATGTATGTAATGGCTGTTCTGCCCCATGTTGGGTGCCAAGACCAAGCCACCTCTGTCAGTCAACAGGTTCTCCAGCACAGGAGTGAGGATGCACGCTTCCAATTCCCGCGATGTCCTTCATTGTATCCCGCTTACTGGAGCTCCAACGTTGAGGCACCACTATGTACCGGCCTGGTCTGCTGCACATTTGGGGGCCACTCTGTCCTGGCCCGAGCTGCTGCTCTGGTCTGTGGGTCAAGGTCTAGCAAGAGAGAGAGTGGGGATAGAGGGGCAAGAGACGCAAAGAATGGAGACAAGACAGAGGGTCTGATCAAGTCTACCTTTATTGAAAGGAAATCCTGGGTATTTATATGCTTTTCCATGTGCCTTGCCCTCATGGACAAGCAGGGGAACACAGCTGAAGGCACTATGTCATGTGCCTTGCAGCATGGATACCACGTGCACCTTGCAGCTGGGGGCACTGAACAGCAAAACAAGATATATGAGAAAAACATGATGTTTATCAGAATGTGCTCAGCTGTTGTAAGCTGTTGAAAACAAGTCTTTTGTCAGGGTATATGGCCTGAGATGGCTGTAAAGATGATTGTAGCTTTCTGCTAGGACTTGCCTCCCAACAAATGTAGATTTGGGAACTTTGGATTTGGAAAGCATTGAAATGCTTTAAATGGAGCTTAATGGGCTATCCTAGTAAGAATATGGAAGATTTTGTTACTGAGAGTGATTTGAACTGTAAGGACCTGCCCCAAAAGGTTTCAGTGGAGAATTTAAATATGTGGCCTAGACACTGTTTTTGTGATATTTTGGTGTAGAATGCGGCTGCTTTTTGCCCTTGTCTGAAGAGTCTAGCTGAGGCTAAGGTAAAGAGATTTTTATATTAATTGCATTGACAAAGGAAATCTCAAAAAAGCTCCGCAGAGATTTTGTTCTCTGGTTAAGTCTCATGAAGAGCATTTTGAACAAGTGTAGCAAGTTTAGAAAGGAAAAAAAAAAGGGGGGCACCAGAAAGTTAAATAGAACTGAATCTTGTGTTTAAGGATATTAAATTGAATTAAGGGAGTGGTGACCTTAAGACAACTAAGTTTTAGGTCCAGGCAAGGTGGTAAAAGCCTTTAATCCCAGGAGGCAAAGGCAAGCAGACCTGAGTTCAAGGCCAGCCTGGGACAGAGCAGGTTCTAGGTGAAGAAAAGGATATGTCCAGGTGTGGTAGTACATGCATTTAGTCCCAACATTCAAGAGATGTAGCCATACAAATCCCTAAGTTCAAGGTCAATCTACAGAATAAGTTTCAGGACAGCCAAGCTTATGCAGTGAGGAAGCTGGAAACAGAAAACTGGTACTAGAATAAGGTGGGGGTGCGGCGGAGGTCAGGGAGCATGTTCCAGCCCCAGGGAGCAGTAAAAATCGGCAGTTTCACCATGTGGCTTCAGCTTTAGTGTCAAGAATAGAAGGGACTTGATGGTCTGGAATCTAGTTTCTTCAGTTGTTTGTATACCTTGGATATTAGCCCTCTATCAGATGTAAGGTTGGTGAAGATCTTTTCCCAGTCTGTTGGTTCCCGCTTTGTCCTGTTGACCGTATCCTTTGCTTTACAGAAGCTTTGCAGTTTTATGAGATCCCATTTGTCAATTCTTGATCTTAGAGCATAAGCCATTGGTGTTCTGTTCAGGAACTTTTCCCCTGTGCCCATGTGATCAAGGTGTTCCCTATTTTCTCTTCTATTAGTTTCAGTGTACCTGGTTTTATGTGGAGGTCCTTGATCCACTTGGAATTGAGCTTTGTACAAGGAGATAAGTATGGATCAATTTGCATTCTTCTACAAGTTGACCTCCAGTTGGACCAGCACCATTTGTTGAAAATGCTGTCTTTTTTCCACTGGAGAGTTTGAGCTCCTTTGTCTAAGATCAAGTGACCATAGGTATGGGGGTTCATTTCTGGGTCTTCTATTCTATTCCATTGATCCTCCTGACTGTCTCTGTTCCAATACCATGCCGTTTTTATCACTATTGCTTTGTAGTACAGCTTGAAATCGGGGATGGAGATTCCCCCAGAACTTCTTTTATTTTTGAGTGTAGTTTTCGCTATCCTGGGTTTTTAAATGGGGTAGAGAGTTGAACAAAGAACTCTCAACTGAGGAAACTCGAATGATTGAGAAACATCTAAAGAAGTGTTCAGCATCCCTAGTCATCAGGGAAATGCAAATGAAAACAACACTGAGATTCCACCTCACACCAGTCAGATTGGCTAAGATCCAAAACACAGGTGACAGCAGATGTTGGCGAGGATGTGGAGAAAGAGGAACACTCCTCCATTGTTGGTGGGATTGCAAGCTGGTACAACCACTATGGAAAGCAGTCTGGCGATACCTCAGAAAATTGAACATAGTGTTACCTGAGGACCCAGCCATACCCCTCCTGGGTATATACCCAGAAGATATTTCAACAGGCAACAGGGCCATATGCTCCACTATGTGTATAGCGGCCTTATTTATAATAGCCAGAAGCTGGAAAGAACCCAGATGTCCTTCAACAGAAGAATGGATACAGAAAATGTGGTACATTTACACAATGGAGTACTACTCAGCTATTAAAAACAATGAGCTCATGAAATTCTTAGACAAATGGATGGAGCTAGAAAATATCATCCTGAGTGAGATGACCCAATCACAAAAGAACACACATGGTATGCACTCACTGATAAGCGGATATTAGCCCCAAAACACACAATACCTAAGATGCAACGCAGAAACCTCATGAAACTCAAGAAGAAGGAGGAAGACCAAAGTGAGGGTGCTTTTGTCCTTTTTAGAACGAGTATCAAAAGATTCAACCAGAGCTCCCAGGATCTAAACCTCCAGCCTGAGAACAGACAGGGGCAAGCTGTCCTCTGAGAGGCTCTAACCAGCAGCTGACTCAGACAGATACAGACATCCAGAACCAAACAGTGGATGGAGCTTGAGGACTCTTATAGAAGAATAGGGGGAAGGATTGTGGGCCCTAAGGAGATAGGAACTGCACAGGAAGATCAACAGAGTAAACAAACCTGAACCCTTGGAGCTCTCAGAGACTGAATCACCAACCGTGGAGCATACCTGGTCTACACAGATCTACCTCCATGGGCTGGACCTAGGCCTCCCTGCACATATGTTGTAAATGTGCAGCTTGGTTTTCATGTAGGTCTCAAACATCTGGAGTGGGGGCTATCCCAAAACATGCAGCCTGTATATGGAGTATGGTCTAGCTGGGTGCCTCATCTGGCCTCAATGGGAGAGGAAGCACCTAGCCTCTCAGAGACTTAAAGTGGCAGGGTGGGGGATACAGGAGGAGGGGGGTACTCAGAAAACAAGAGATGGGGAAGGATTGTGGGAGGGGGTGACTGGGACGGGTTATAAAGTGAATAAGCAAAAAATAAAATTAAAAAAAAAAAAAAAGAATAGAAGGGACTACTGGACCAATTGATCCTGCTTAGCTGGAGAAGAGAATTAGTCAGTGATTAAAAAGAGAACAGCATCGCTGAGGTGAAATCTTCTAGGAAATGTTTGCTGAGAGCACAAAGAAGCTGTGTTCCAGAGATATCTAAGGTTGCACCTCATTGTATATCTGCACTTGGTAATGTATAAGAGTCACCAAAGTAGTACTGGTTTTGAAGGTATGACGGAGCCATGGAGAGTAGCTGAGGCTTGACATTGTGAAAGTCCAGGTAGGGCCATTGGTGAAGATGTACTCTCAGTTACAGTTGATGACCTAGGACTGAAGGGGTCATGCAAACCCCTTATTTCAATGTACTTGCAAGATAGCAGACACTTTTTACTAGATAATTCCCATTAGTTTGCAAATTTCTCCAACTTAAAACCTTTTGTTGGTTTAGCTCCATACCCCATTTTTTAATAGGGTTATTTGGTTGTCTAGAGTCTAATTTCTGAGTTCTTTGTATATATTGGATATTAGTCCTCTATCGGATGTGAGATTGGTAAAGATCGTTTCCCAATCTGTTGGTTGCCGTTTTGTCCTATTGACAGTGTCCTTTGCCTTACAGAAACTTTGCAGTTTTATGAAGTCCCATTTGTCAATTCTTGATCTTAGAGCATAGGCCATTGGTGTTCTGTTCAGGAACTTTCCCCTGTGCCTAGGTATTCGAGGGTCTTCCCCACCTTCTCTTCTATTAGTTTCAGTGTGTCTGGTTTTATGTGAAGGTCCTTGATCCACTTGGACTTGAGCTTTGTACAAGGAGATAAGAATGGATCGATTTGCATTCTTCTGCATGCTGTCCTCCAGTTGAACCAGCACCATTTGTTGAAAATGCTGTCCTTGTTCCACTGGATGATTTTAGCTCCTTTGTCAAAGATTAAATGACCATAGTTGTGTGGGTTCATTTCTGGGTCTTCAACTCTATTCCACTGATCTTCCTGCCTGTCTCTGTACCAATACCAGGCCGTTTTTATCACTATTGCTCTGTAGTACAGCTTGAGGTCAGGGATGGCAGTTCCTCTAGAAGTTCTTTTATTGTTGAGAATGGTTTTCGCTATCCTGGGTTTTTTGTTGTTCCAAATAAATTTGAGAATTTCTCTTTCTAGTTCTGTAAAGAATTGAGTTGGAATTTTAATGGGGATTGCATTGAATCTCGGAGCTAAACAAAGAATTCTCAACTGAGGAAATGCTAATGGCCGAGAAGCACCTAAAGAAATGTTCAGCATCCTTGGTCATCAGGGAAATGCAAATCAAAACAACCCTGAGATTCCACCTCACACCAGTCAGAATGGCTAAAATAAAAAACTCAGGTGACAGCAGATGCTGGCGAGGATGTGGAGAAAGAGGAACACTCCTCCATTGTTGGTGGGATTGCAAGATGGTGCAACCACTATGGAAAACAGTCTGGCGGTTCCTCAAAAAATTGGACATATCACTACCTGAGGACCCAGCTATACCACTCCTGGGCATATACCCAGAAGATGCTCTAACACATAACAAGGACATATGCTCCACTATGTTCATAGCAGCTTTATTTATAATAGCCAGAAACTGGAAAGAACCCAGATGCCCTTCAACAGAGGAATGGATACAAAAATTGTGGTACATTTATACAATGGAATATTACTCAGCTATTAAAAACAATGAATTTGATAAATTCTTATATAAATGGATGGAACTAGAAAATATCATCCTGAGTGAAGTAACCCAATCACAAAAGAACATACATGGTATTCACTCACTGATTATTGGATTTTAGCCCAGAAGCTTGAAATACCCAAGATTCAACTCACAGACCACATAAAGCTCATGAAGAATGATGACCAAGTAGGGGGGGCTTCAGTCCTTCTTAGAAGGAGTAACAAAATACTCAAGGGAGCAAATATGGAGACACAGTGCAGGACAGAAACTGAAGGAGGGGCCGTCTACAGACCATTCCACCTGGATATCCATCCTATGTGCAGTCACCAAAGGTAGAGGTTGATGTGGATGTCAGGATGTACATGCTGACAGGAGCCTGATATAGCTGTCTCCTTAGAAGTCTGCAAGAGTCTGACATACTCAGAGGCAGATGCTCACAGCTAACCATTAAACTGATCATAGGGTTCCCAATGGAGAAGATAGAGTGAAGGCTGAAGGAGTTGAGAGGATTCGTGACACCATGAGGAAAGCAATAATACCAACCAACCAGAGCCCCCAGGGTCTAAACCACCAGCCTGGGAGCGCTTAGGGAGGGACCCATGGCTCCAGCTATATATGCAAGGGAGCTAAATATAAGTGGGAGAAGAGATCCTTGGTCCCATGAAGGCTGGGCGTCATGGGGGGTATATTCAAGGGTGGAGAGGGGAGGTACAGGGGGAGGGTGGGTGGAGGTACTCCAACGTGGAGGCAGGAGGAGGGGAGGAAGGGATAGTGAGTTCCTGGGAGGGAGAGGGGGAAATGGGGTATGGAGAGAACATCTGAAATGTAAATAAAATTTCCAATTTAAAAAAAAAAGATAAAAAAAAAAAAACCCTTTTGTTGGATTTGCTTTGCACCTTTTCAGATAGATATTCTCTTTCTCATATCTTTAACCCTCTCTGCAGCATTATAATTACTAATAATAAGAAAACTGTGGTGGTTTGAGTATGCCTAGCCCAGGGAGTAGCACTGTTTGGAGGTTTAGCCTTGTTGGAGTAGGTGTGTCACTGTGGATATGGGTTTTAAAGTCCTCATCCTAGCTGTCTGGAAGTCAGTCTTCTACTAGCAGCCTTCTGATGAAGATGTAGAACTTTCAGCTCCTCCTGCACCATGTCTGCCTAGACTCCATCATGCTTCTACCTTAATGATACTGTACTGCACCTCTGAACCTGTAAGCCAGCCCCAATTAAATGTAGTCCTTAAAAGAGTTGTCTTGGTCATGGTGTCTGTTCACAGTAGTAAAACCCTAACTAAGACAAACCTACTTCAAATAATCTTTAATCCAACTATGATATCAGATTTTTTCTTGCAATCATCACCACTGGCAAAGTCAAAAATCCTGGTTTAACTTGTCTGTTGTTTGTTTTTGTTGTTGTTTAGTTGGTTGGTTGGTTTGGTGTTTTGGGTTTTTTTTTCCCTCTAGCACATTGTTCATTTATCCATATGGAAGATACCTTTTCTAGAGTTTTTCTTCCCTCTTTATAATTTCTCCAAGTCAAAGCCCAGATTCTTTCCTTGGTTTTGCTTATCACCTAGTTACCATCATCCACTGTAGCCTCTCTGACAAAAGTTTCAGGAAAATATCCTGCTCAAAGCTCATCTAAAGGAATAGACTCTCTCAGAAATTGTAGCATTGATTGGGTATACAACTAGATTGTGCCCTCAAATGTATTTGGGGGATCCCCAGTCTCAGTATCCCCCTTTGCAGGACTTTGAGATGTGGTCCATCATGTAACCCTACAGCTGGTATCCATCACTTTCACTAGAATTGACCCAAGGCAGGACTATGATTTTGAACCTCTAGGAGTGGAAGATAAGATGCAAACCTTTCAGCAGTAAATTGTCTCATATAGTTTGTTGTAGTGTCATGAGTCTGACTAATACAGTGTACTTCTAAAAATATCTATGTGCATACACACAAGTTCTGTATTATCCAGAAACACCCATGTAATGGAGAGGTGCCTTGCTTGTCTTTTCTTTAAGGAGCTGATTAAATGGTTCACAATAGAGCAGGGTGCTATTTGCTCTTATCCTTAATTTTCCTGATGATTCACCTAGAATATGGCTATCTGGAAACAGCTAAAATTAACAGAACAATTTAAAAAAATCCACTGAGATAAAGTTACACGGTCATGGCTAAAAGAAGCAGGAAGATTTGGGACTCAAGGGAGTCCTAATGGGATTTTAAGCCTTTCGCGTTGGAGCTTCCTCAGTTTATGGATGAGGCGCTGTTCCCGTGGATGCTGTCAAAGTGCTTTTTTGGACAACTCATTACCTCAAATTGGGGAAAGCAGAGAGCAGCTGTGGTGTTTTGGAAAGGAGTTAGGACAAGGATCCAAATTTCTAGTTGTCCATTTCTGCTGGTTTCTAGGGACATCTTCAGTGATATGGAGCCAGCCTACCATTTGCTGTACCTGTATTTACCCAAAGGCTCCAGAAAAGCCAGGCAAGTTTCTCACTAATTATTCTCAAGTGCTAATAAGAAAGGATTGAGAATTCATTGGTCCAAGATGACATGGAAGGACCCCTACGAATATATTTCAGTGATTACAACTTCTAGATCATGTATACCCTGGAGGTATCTGTGGAACACTTATAAGATTAATACACAAGAACTTCCAAGTATGAAAATGTGCATGAGTGAAGAGCATCATCTCTCAAGACACCTCTGCTTCCCATCAGACCCTTGCCTGAGGGGTCCTAATAACTTGAGCAGCTCCACTTTCAAACACCTGGCTAGAGATCCTTTTCCTAAAGGAGAAAATCCTAGAAACCTTTGTAACGTTTTTTCTAAGTTTTACACTTAACTCTTCTGTTTCCGAGAGTCCTCTAGAAAAGTAGATGGTAGATAGCTCATGTTGTGAAAACTGTTTCCTATTCCATCTTGTTAATTTGGGAAATGAATTCTTTCTTCAATTCAAATCGATGGACTTCAAGTAAGCAATGTAGCCAAGGATCTGAAAGGGTTTGAGATAAGGTGAAGCCATGCCCATGTGTGTGAGCACACATTCCCTCTATAGAGCCCTCTGTAGGAAGATGAGCTGGACATACAGGAGAAAATAGCAAGAGAGCTGTACCAGCTCATCATCATATCCATTCCTTCCTCGCCCCTTCCCTCTCCCTCTTTCTCCATTAATTACTGGGGATTGAATTTAGGGCCATGTGTACTCTATGCAAGCCTTACTACCTAAGGATTTCTCATAAATACCTCTTAAAGAGACATGTCCCTCCCGAGAGTAACAATGTGAGGGCTGAGGGTTTACCACATAAAACTTCATCCAAAGCTAAGGCTACAGTAATTACATATGTATTGCTTACATGTATTGTTAGATACCACAATATCTAACAAAAGCAACTTAAGGGAATAAAGATTCATTTGGGTTTCAGTACATCATGGTGAGCAGCTCAGCTCACCTTAGGGGAGCATTGTAATCCAACATCACAGTGAGCCAGAAAGCAAAGAGTAAACTCTGAACTAGGGACCAGGATACAAGCTCAGAAGTGAATTTCTGCCCACCAGAAATTTTCTCCACATATTAAAGGTTCTACAGCTTTTCAAAATAGCCTCATCAGCTGTATATCAGGTATCATAAACATGAGTCTATAAAGTATACTTTAGGTTAAATCTGTAACAGCATCATACACACACACACACACCTATACATTTATAGGCACACATGTGCACACACACACACTGGAATATACACATACATGTGTATATATACATATATAGTGTACATGTAGTAGTAGACAAGACTGCAAATGCACAACTCTTCTTTGTTCATGATGATTTTTTTGTGTGTGTGTTTGTACATTATTCCATCATAGTCAATTAAAGACCATCTATAATTGACTGTGCACATAGCTTAAGTTCCACAAGACTGACTTATTCATTTTCTTCTTGGTTTTTTTCTTTTTATCTCCAGTGCAGTAAATAAGAACAGCACCCTTTCAACATTTAGACAAGGCTTATTGTAGACAAGAAAGGGTTACTTGTTAGAGCTCTCCCTGCACAGGCAATGTGAATAAATATTGCCTCATTTGTTCATTATCTGAGGCTTCAGTCTGCCCCTGCTCAGGAGATTTTATAGTTTTCAGATTAAGAAGTCTATTTTGTAACCTGTTATTAAGCCAAACATTTTCTCCGCATTATGATCACAAAGGGTCGTATTTTCCTGTCCTCACCCCCACACGGCTCTGCCTTTGATGCAATTTGAACAATAAAACTGTGTTTTTTGCCTCCAAAGAACTCAGAACCAGATTTCTACTGTGAAAAGTCACATTCCACTAGAAGTAGAGAGGAACGCCCTGGGGTCAGAATGTACCACAGACATCCTGGGGTCATTCTTCAAGTAGTGTACCCACTGGTCATTTTCTTTCTCAGAAAGAAAAATAAGTCTCCAACTAGATATAGAACAGTCTAGACAGATAGAGATGGAATCTTAGGTCAGTTGAATCTATTTGATATATCTTTGTATCTCTTATTGATGTCTTCACTGTGTGTGTTTTTATGTAAATAAATAACGTTAGATAAACAATGACTTTCAGTGAGGTACAAAGACACAAAAAGTAGGTTATGTATAGAACTATGCCTTGTCTTAGTGAGAACTGTTTGTCATAACTTGGCACTACTGATAAGTTGGCTAGGAATTGGTTTTGACTGGGTGGAGGGGATGCAGCACAGAAGCCAATGCAGGCTTGCAGAGCTGTACACTGCAACATCACTTCAAAGCATCAGCCTCTGGCTTCTAGCCACCAAGTGCCACTATTAATAACCAAATATGCCTATGGCACCGCCAAATGTTTCTAAGTCACAGAGGGAGAAAAAAAAAAGTAAGGTAAAATTGTCCCCACTCAAGAAGCACTGAGCCAGAAAAAGAAATTTCCTTTTAACCATAGAGGTGGTGAAAATCTGAGTTCTTTCAACATATGCAAAACACGATGCACAACATGCAGAAACATGTTGCCCATAGTAGACTATTACTGAGGAAATTTTTTCCTCCAAATGATTTATTGTACATCCAACCAAAGAGTCTAGATTGGATAAAAGGGCATGATGAACTTCATTGTGTTCCTTGTATTTATTCTTCTAATCAAAGTGAGGTCTAGAGAAGAAAAAGAGGTCATGGCACCAACAGTGACATTCAGAAGCAGAGCAAACGCATTCTGGGCTCTACAATACAGCACAGACTCTGCTGTAGTTTAACATCCCATGTGTTAAAGACTCAATCTCCCAAGTGGGCCACATGATTACAAAAACAATATAGGTTATTCATGTAGCACCCAGTTGCTTCTCAGTAGTTGAGGATGGACCCTTATTGATGAAGACACAACATACTTTGAACCCAGGACTCAAGCTGGACTTGACTAAAAAGCCTCTTTCCTGTGGTCACGCTACCACAATTCCAGAAAACATTCTGCAAGCCGCCAAAGAAAGGGAGTAATTAAACTCAGTTGTACACCTATGAACCAGTATAATTACCAGCTTGGTAAGATATGCATAAAGGTGCAAAATGTCACACTTGCATGTTGGTGGCAACCAACTGTTATCTAATTGGACAGGATGGAAATGACACCTGGTCCAAGAAACCCAGCCAGCTTCTTGGGGAGGTTATGGACTTTGGACTGCTACCACCACTTTGGTAGAAGAGTATAAATCCAAACTATATTCTAACTGATCCTTCTACCCACAAATAACTAACTGTACTTACCATCTCTCATAAAAGAAGTTTCTCATTACAGCAAAATGGCGACCATCATAGAAAACCATTACTGAACACAATACGGAGATTAACAGATTGTGGGGAGCCCAACTCCAATGGGTGCATCTATATCACAACTTCTACTTCTATAGCTCAGGAGACATAGTGGAGGAGGGGGTGGAAAGGTTTTAGGACCCAGAATACCAAGAAGCCTGCTGTGAGAGAGTCTTTCCTAGAAATAGCTGTATAACAAGACTGGAACAATAGCAGTACCAGTAGACATGTTAACATGGAAGGGGGAAACACTTTGGGGCCCCACCCTTAGATGCAGAACTATAGGCAACTATTATGCAGAAACCAGAAGCTTTGAGTGACTGAAGTCCTGAGTAAAGGTATAGTTGGACATGGTAAAGCATGATGAGGACTCTAACATTGGTCTCCCCATAAGAAATTGCCAAAGCCTTTCCTATACACACCTGGCTCAAGGGGAATGACAAAGTTTTCCTTGGTAGTCCCGGTGTGAGTGTTTATGAGTGGTTAATCAGTGCGTGCAAAGATTACCAGCTTTACCTTCCTCTTTGCGGATGTCTACAGCCTGAGAGTCTGCTCTAGACTCCCCATCTAGACTCACTAGCTCCTTGTGCTCTACATAATGATAGCTAACTCCTCCCCGTGTGCTGTGCCTCACAAATGAGCTGAGGTTCCAGGTTGTAGGAGTAGCAGCAGCAATAAAGAACACCAACTATTCCTAGCCTGACTCTATGTGTGCCCATCCTTTCTTCATTCCCTTACTGCCCCGACTAGGGTTCCAGTACCCAGCCATGCAGGACACTGTACCATTGACTGCAGGAAGGAGGATTAGTCTTTTACAGGGATGAGTCACCTTATTGGTTGTCATTGCAGATTAGTCAGCCTTGAAACCATATACACACAAACAACAAAGCACAAACTTTTCAGATGTGATGTGTGTGTGTGTATTTATACGCACACATACATATATGCATGTAACAAATATGGTCAAAGGAAAAGAGTCTACCAACTTGAGCGTGTGAGGGAATGGGAGGGAACAGAAGGTATCTTGAAAGCGCTTAAGGGAGAAAGGGAGGGAGAAGTGATGCAATTATTTTTAGATTAGAAATATTTAAAAATTAAAATATCATATATACATATACACATACATATACACATATACATATATACATGTAAAACTTGATCACTCAAGTAGTTTGTTGGAAGGTTATTGAAATGAGGAGTGAGCCCCAATAAGAAATCTATATTGTCAGGGATCAAGCTCTTGAAAGGAATCACCATGTCCTTGATTCCCTTCTTAGTGTCTTCTGCTTCCCACACACAAGGTGAGCAGTCTCGCTCCCCAACAAGCTCTTACCATGATGAGTTGCCTCAGTATAGGTCCCAAAGCACTGGGAAATTGATCCTGGAGTGAAACCTCCAGAATCATGAGTCAGAATAAAAGTTTTTCTCTTTATAAGCTGATTGATTGTCTTGGGAGTTTTTGTTATAATGACAGAGAGCTGTGCCCAATAGTGCCTATGGTTAAATACACTGTGCTGTTTATCTTAAAATCTTTCAGTGTACCTCCTATTTTAAGTGTTCTTATCAGACAACACACACAGACACAATAAAGCAATGAAGGGGCAGGAGGGAACTTTGGACATATGGACATATCTATAGCTACAATGATAGTGATGGCTACATCCAGACATTCATTAAGTCTTACATAACAATGGGTACATGATGGTATAATTTAATAATAGCTTATAAAGTTTAAAAATAAACAAGAATTCTGCTCATTCTGTGCACATACAACATTTCACAGAAGGTTTCATTCAGTACGGTAAGGTAAAGGACCTATATTAAAGATGCTAGTAGACAAAGGAATAAATACAATTTAAAAGAATTGAAGTTAAATACATACAATAAGCATAGAAAATTTATTATGTGTAGATTGTGGGTCATTTGGTAGCCATTTTTGTAATTGAGCCAGCAGTGTGTTTTGTAAGTGTAACATGGTTGAACTAGAAAGTGAATCCGGTGACAAAGGATACATCTGTCTTTACATGTGCTTAAACTCAGTCAGTAGACAGTGCCAGGCATGTGAGAGACATCCAAGTGAAGGCTGGATGTCTGATGGAAAAGGAAGGAATGAATATGGATTCGCTTTTCAGGTTTATTTCCAAGCTTTTTTAAAACAATAAAATCTGTTCTATATTTTTGAATACTATTATAAAGTGAAATGTGAGGTTTTTATAAAAATTTAGGAGCCGGGCGGTGGTGGCGCACGCCTTTAATCCCAGCACTTGGGAGGCAGAGGCAGGCGGATTTCTGAGTTCGAGGCCAGCCTGGTCTACAGAGTGAGTTCCAGGACAGCCAGGACTACACAGAGAAACCTGTCTCGGAAAAACCAAAAAAAAAAAAAAAAAAAAAAAATTTAGTTTTCTGTTTCTGTATGAAGTTTATATTTCAAGTTCCTTCTGAAATTGGTTGGTCATCCCATAACCAGTTTAACTAACCTTTTTGTAATGTAATGACTTGGGTGACCCATAAAAACCCCTGTGGCATTCTAAGTCTGTTTAGAGCTGTTATTTAATGCTAAGATACATGAATAAATTTGCCTATGTAAAAAAATTCTAATGTAATCTACAAGTGAATCTTCAGCAAGAATTTAAAGCCAAAGAAATTAAAGAAGTTCATAAATATACATGACATATAACATTGTTCTTGATAAATTATGTTTGCACTACATGAGACTGTTTTTGAAGGACAAAAATTTGCTCAATATGGCAATTTCATGTGGTTCAATCAAATAGGAAAATCACACAAAAGGAGAGGAGGAGGCTAGAAACTGCCTCTAAAGGCAGATCAGGTATCAGCGACTGTCCTCCAGACAAAAGTCCATTGGTATTTTTATTGTTATTTTCTTATTTTTCTGTAACACTGGAATCAAATCCAAGGCCTGGGGATACCTTTCAAGCTACAGCCTCAACTCTTGGTGAACAGAGACAAGATATCATTGTGTAGTCTTGATTGGCCTCAAATCCACCATCCTCTGCCCCACATCCTACATGTTGGGATTACAGAAATACCCAGGCTATGTCATTTTAGAAAGCTTGTAACACTGATGTTCAGGGAAGATAATCGTTGCATCTAAGGACAAAGGAGACAGAGAACATACCGAGACTCACATTCCATCTACTCACTGTTCTTGTGGAGTCCTTTTCTATAAGTATATGCAGCTCCCTGGCTGCCCGAAGTGTTCATGGACAAAACAGTATAAAATGACATTAGTGTCTTACTCCATTTTCTGTTGTCAGAACAAAGTACCTAAAGCTGGCTGCTGTGTAAAGAAAAGAGTTGTATTTAGGTTTATAATCCTGGAAACTAACAGGTGTGGAGCTTCTGAGAATATCAAACAAGATAGCTGGCATCATGTTGGGGGCCTGTGTGAAATCACATGGTTATTTGTTAATAAGAACCCACTTTTGGAGCTGGAGTGATAGCTCAGTGGTTAAGAGCACTGACTGTTCTTCCAGAGGTCCTGATTTCAATTCCCGGTAACTACATGGTAACTCAGAACCATCTGTAATGGGATCCGATGCCCTCTTCTGGTATGTCTGATAACAGCTACAGTGTACTACTAAATAAATAGATCTTTTTAAAAAATGGTACTTGACATATTAAGAAAACCAACAAACAGATCAAACTTCAAACACATGATTTTGTGGATTATAG
The DNA here is from genome assembly GCA_021653895.1 of Mastomys natalensis. Classification (NCBI taxonomy): domain Eukaryota; kingdom Metazoa; phylum Chordata; class Mammalia; order Rodentia; family Muridae; genus Mastomys; species Mastomys natalensis. The sequence goes on along the minus strand of JAJTUV010000731.1, from coordinate 1,322,260 downwards.
TCACATCATGTTTAAAATCAAATCTCTGTGTGGCTTACTAGTAAGATATACTTTCTTTGTTAGACTGCTTTTGCTTTCATCGTTCAGATCTGGGAAAACTCCAAATATTTGCCTATCTCTGAATAGATACCTTACAAAGAATATTGACGATAGGAAAGATTTCTTCAGCAGTTCAATGTACTGGTAAAGTTGCTAGGGTATTATTTTATAAAGGTAATTTCTTTAAATTGAAGTTAGTTCTCTATTCATCTATACAGAATTATTATTTGGTAAGACATGGGTGTTTGTTTTTTGCTTACAATCCTAATGCTCTAAACAGTATTTTATTTATAAAACATACTATCAAAACAATGAAAGCAAAAAAAAAATTTCCATTATCAAATATTTCAGAAACTGCCCAGTGTTAGTAACAAGTTATTTTTCAATGGTAATGACAGAGCAGTCCTGAGTAGTTAAACAGCAAAAAGCTCCAATGGGCATCTAAATGACTGCCTTCAAATTTAACAATTACTCCTACTGATGACAGGCAGAGTAGTTTTTAGTCAGCTCTTTTGCACCCAGTGAACTTTGTAGCCTACCCATCAATATCTCAGTTGTTCATGCTTCATATCTTCTACAAAGAACTGTGCCTTCTACCTAATTTTGTAATCTATGGCTCTCTCTAGAATACTTGGATGCTGCCAGGAACTTGGTAATACGGTAATTGAGTCTGGAAGAACTAGGACTTTAGGTTTCTCTTCACTGGACAGGTCTATTGCTAAGGTTGCATGGTTTCCCAGAATCTGCAGTCATAGTTCCCTTCGTTGTCCAGCTATATTCTGCTGTAGTGTGAGACATTTGGAAAATATCTTAGAGCTGCAGTTGCTCACAAAGCAGCATCAGAACCAACTGGCAACTTGTTTAAAATGCAGATTGGTAAGTGTGACTGCAGAATCATAGGATAAAGCTGTAGGTGGTGCCATCAGATACTGATGCTGAAGTCTGGGGGTGGCACCCAGCAATCTGAGTCTTAGCAAGTGCTCTACAGTAAAGATGCTCATTTATGTTTAGAATACCCACATTGGAAATATCTCCTGGGAGACAGCTGCTTTTCTTCCTGTCTAGGACTGAGAATTTAAACTTGCTGAGAAGTTGGGGTTTTCCTGATCATCTCCTCTTTGAGGAGAATAAATGGAGATGATGGAAGGGTCTGGAAATTCTGTTTTGATCAACAGAATAACTTTGGTTTAGTGATTCTAATTTTTAGAGATTGTAACTAGGAGACTAAAAAAAGTTGTAGTGACCTCCACCCTTTGTGAATACAGTTATCAGTTCATTAAATTCTTTATTGTTCATCTTCTAAAAGTATATCAAATAGTACTGAATACTAAGGTGAACACAATAACTATGATGTGTTACCATGTCCTGGAAGACAAGGAAATGGAGATATTTGCTTTCTTGTAGGGGAGAAAAGAAGACCAGAGGGAATGGTCAGTATTTGTGTGTGCTTTCTTTTACTGTACTAAAGACCAGGACCAAAATCAGCTTTGAGGAGGAAAGGGTATATTTCATTGTATACTACCAGGTCAGAGTACATCATCGAGGGAATTTGGGGCAGTAACGCAAGGCAAGATCTATGGGAAAATGTTGATTCTGGCTCACTCTCTCTAGCTTGTATTTAGCCAGCGTTCATATACAATCCAGAACCACTTACCTAACTAGGGGTTGCAGCTCCTTCAATGGTCTGCCCTCTCACATCAATCAGCAGTCAAGACAATCTCCAACAGACAAGCCCTCCAGGCTAACCTGATATAATTCCCTCTTCCCAGGTGATTCTTGGTTGTTTCAAAATAAAAATGAAAACTGACCAGAACAGTCAGGAAATGAGGTGACTGGAATGCCTGAAGTTAAATTGCTTCCATAAGAAAATGAAACATTTTGGGATAGTCTAGGGATAGAAGATGAATCCCTGTCTTGGGTTGACAGTCTAAAACAAAGGTGAAAAGGCATAAGTGAGATCCAGAGAGAGAGAAGTACCCAATCACAGGTCCCTACTGGCAGGATTAGGACAGAGAGTAGAGAGATAGATAAGAAAATATTAAATGAAAGTCATCAGACTATGTTTCAGACTGTATGCCCTGCTAATGTTCTCCAACTGTGGAAGGTAGCCTATAGGGTATGTCTGACATGGCTGCTTCTTGTTCATGCTTATGGATGGTCCTCACCCACAAGTTACCTGTAATTGCCTTTTATTCAGTAAATGTGACAAGATTTCAATATGACATGTGGTTATATATACATTATTGTAATGTCTATCCTTTTTGGAGGAGTAGTTTTATCTTCCTCTTGCTGATTATGAAGGAGCAAGTTACCACCTTGTGACTTGTCTATGTTAGAAAACCCATGTAGTGAAGAACTTTGAAGAGCCACTCGGAGGTTATGGTAATTTTCAACCAAAAAACAGCTGGCTGATGACATCATTAATACTGCAACTTCTGGGAATTGGATTCACCCAACAACATGTGTAAAGCTGTAGACAAGACCTTCTCATTGAGGCCTACCTCAAATATGTCCCCTATTCATACTATACCTGTCATCTTGTGCAAGCAAAGGAGTCACATTAGTCATACTTGGACTCCTCAATCATGGCACGGTGTGATACTGTGTATTGCTCTTTGTGTTGGTTGTGACCACGAAATTTGAGGCAATTTGTTATAAAGTCAAAGATAACTAATATATCTGCCATATTTGTCTTGGATCTTGTGAAGTAAATTTTTTAAAAAAGTGCAAATCAATTGAAGTTGAATCTATTCAAATCTATGATTTAACAATCAATTTCCAGAACCAATATAGAACAGAGAAAAAAGTTTTAACACATACCCCAGTGACTTAAAATCTAGACCAAGGTGATGGGGGGAGAAAGAAAGAACAAAAATTAAGGCTTTGGATATAAAATAAGTGAGTCTTATCAATATCAATAAATTAAAATGCATGGGCTACATTTGCATCCTAATCTGCACACATTAAAAGCCACAGGAGACAATTGTAAATATTTAAACACTAAACATTGTTTGGACAATTTAGGACATTAAGGAGTTACTATTAGCTTTCGCAAATGTGATAACTCTACTTACAAAGTTTTTCTATCTTAGAGATACACAATAAAATGTTGTGAAAGGAATCGTGATTTGGCTCAAAGTGGGATTTAGATATGAAATCCCACAGAAGAGTACTCTGTTGAAGGCTTGATCCCCAGATGGTGATGATGTTGAGAGAGTTATGGTAACACTAATAGATCAACCCACTGATGAATTAACATCTGCATAGCTGAATGGGCTATTAGAGGATGGGGTGTGGTTTGGCAGAGGCAAAACCCCAGGCTCTGCTGTATGCCTCCGCACCCACCTTCTTGTTTTGCTATGATCTTACAGCAGTGGAGTTGAACAAGCAGAGGTCAAAATCTCTGAAACTGCAAAATAAAATATTGCTTCTTCTTCTAAGTTGTTTACAACAGGCATCTGTCATAGCAGTGGAAATCTAGCAGAGGGAAGTATACAAATAAGATCACCTATTGTTTTACAAGTCTTAGATGAGATATCAGGAAAGGGGTGTTCATTGCAGTGTATGCTTTACCTTTGTATATCTTTGACATTTTCTATAATACAGACTACTTATGTTGTTATTGTTGTTAATGAGGAAATCTAAGAAGCATCAAAAAGCAGAGTGGATTTAAGACTAGTGTGGCGCTACAGCACAGACAGGATGAGGACAGGGCATTAGACATGCCTCCTATCCTTAACTTACTGATGGGTCCCAGGAGGATGTGGAAGATGGTCCTCTTCTGTATGTAAATAAAATTATTGTAATTTCCATTCATTTGTAACCTAATCTACTTAAAAGTTGCCATTAGTACATAATATATTATATGTAATTTACAAATAAGATACCATGTGTAGTCTCTGGTCTTATTACAAAAGTGGCTTTTAAGGAAAGCACAAGAAGAACTCTACTAGACTGGTTTATCCCAGGATGCTATTTATTTGAAGGAGTGTCTCCTTGCACTGCTAAGTAAACTGCTGTGCTATTCTAGAATCAAAACAGCTAAGCTTCTTTACCATGGTAACTAAGCTAGAGTGCTTAACAACCTGGGCAATGCTAAGCTGTTCTTGGAGAATAAGCATGAGTCAGAGAGAGGGTAGGAAACATCTCTAACATTGACTTGGTAAAATCTGATAACATGGATTTTTTGAGGTTGGATGGTTCAGAAGACAGTAAAATATAGAGAGAGTAGGGGCAGCCTGTGAGAGATTTTCATGAGAAACTTCAGATAAAGAGGGCTTTAGAGAATAATAATGTCTATAGACATAGTATATCTTCCACAGTTTCTATCTTTCTTGGTAAATAAAACAAATTGATAACAGAGAAAAGAAAATCAATGGTAGAAGTATTCTTACTGCACATAAACCATTGATTGCTTCATTTTTCAGAATAAAACCCAGCACTGTGATCATACTGGACAATCAAACTAGCAGTCAGTCATGGGAAGCCATGTACTATACATGTGCCATTAAACTTCTTTGTCTTTCAAGAGCAAAGCTAACATTTGGTGTATTGAAATATGTTAGGCAGTGAGCAGAACACCATCAAAGAGATGTCATAAAAGCTATAAGTGATCTGATTAGTGATAAGAAAATAGGTGAGAATTTTGTAGGTCATTCATGGCCTAAAAATGTTAACTGCTTTATCATCTTTGACTGGCACTGTATTTCTCAAAGTGTGACATATTAGGAACTTAGATGAGGGTCTATTTGTCAATAGATGCATCCAAAGGCTAGTAACTCTGAGGACTCTCATTTTATTTATCCTATGGTTCTGTAGGCTGTTCAATCTTAACTCAAGAAGTTCTCTCTTGTGGCATCTTGTGGTCATGATTTAATGGTGGCTAGGAATGGAGATATTTGAAGACTTCGTTCATATATTTGACCCTGGAGATAGGATGACAGCAACTGAATTTGGATGAGTGTCTCTCCAACACAACTCCCCATGACTGCCAGCTTGGGTTTCCTTACAACATGGTGGTCTTAGGGTACTTAGACATCTCAGTGGTATGTAACTTCATCAAAAGTAAGATTTTCAACAAAATCGAGTGGCAGGTGCCACCTCAAACTATAGTATAAATTGTTTTGTATTCTTCTGGTCAAACAGGCATAGATAACCTCATTCCCTATTAGAATCAACCCCAGAGAGGCTTTTTACAATGAGCTTTGAGGACGGACTTGACAGGTGACTCTAGTTCTCAGCAAAGCCTAGAAAGCATAAATCAACAAACTGCACAACAGTTGGTCCAAGTCTTCTTTTTTAAGGTTTTGGGGTCAGGAGAGATTATATGGTAAGTGGATCCAACACTCCTGGTTCTAAGGAATGAGGACAGGCAGGTCTCCCACTTTCAGTCAGATGGCTACCAGAAGAGGCCAGAGTTTTGATAGATGTTGGCAGTCCTACATTATTTCTTGGCCTTAATAAAGTACAGTCTCCACAGAAAACCCAGGAAGGAGCATGGGAACATAGCATGCCTTTAAGCTAAGGAGAAGACAAGAAAACAGGACTAAAACGGCAAGCAGACAGTTGGGGTTTGACAAATCCACTGGAAGCTTCCCCTAAGTGGGCTCGGTGGGTACTGCCTTTCCATTTCACAGAGTAGGCATTCCACCTCTCTCCTCTGATACAGAGAGTGTGCTATGATGCTGCTAGAGTTACCATTTTCTCCTAATGTCATGATTCCAATAGAAACCTGCTTATAAAACAATTGCAATAAATTAGCAAATGAAAATAAGAAATAAAAATTAACCAGAGGCTTATAATGCAATAACAGTGTTCAATCCAAGCACAGATATAGCAGCAGTGAACAACGTCTTCATAAATTAAAGTAACAAATGACTTATATCTTCCATTATCTGGGCAGGAGCTTGATGGCCCAGTCTGTACAATCTTGAAGGTAAACAATTTTAAGTTATATAAATTAGGATGTGAAGTGAATTACAGTGGTCCATTCTCTTCTCCAAAGGATATAATGTCCACAGGATTCAAACACAGAGGACATCTTGATTACTGTAAACAGAGAGCATGTCTATGTCTTTAGGAGCTGTAATATATTAGGACTTATGACCATGATGGATTCTGGCTGTTCTGTCTCTCAGGAATACTGCAAGACAGAAAAAGCAATGTAAATACGCAGTGCATGGAAGGAGAAACTTTTCTTCATTCTATTTTCACCAGTGCAGTGACTGTGATGTAGATAATTTGAAACTGGCAGAAGATATATACATCTTGCCTCAAAAGATGACTTTCTGTTGCTCTGCTTTAATGAAAAGTCTGTTTCATGAAGAATCCTTTGAGAATGGCATAAGACTAGATAGTAAAGGGAGTTAATCAGGAGCTAAGGTTCCCTCCCTGGTCACAAAGAGTAATTCTCTTTTAACCTTTACATTTATCCTTACCATTGTCCTGGGCTTTAATTCAACATTACTTAGTTTTCAGGTCAGCCTAGAAAAATCAATCAATATTCCTATATACATACAGATGGGTTTAGTGGGTTTTTTTCCTAAGTTATGAGCAAAACTATTGTCAAAGGACAAGATCAGTGGTCAACTGCTCATCTCTAACACAAGTAATTTTGTTTCTTCTCTAACAGACTCATCAGGCATTTTAGAAGTTGATAGCAACATTTTAAAGATACCCTTACTTTCCATAGATAGACAGACAGACAGAGAGACAGACAGACAGACAGATAGATATAGATAGATATAGATAGACAGTCAATTTATATTAAACTATAAGATCAATTAATTCCTCCTGAAAAGGGAAATTAGCAGGTATGATCATGCAATGACAAAGGATAATGAAGTCAGAAACTAGGGGAGTCCAAGTGGCCTTCTTCAGTGCTTGTCTAAAATTAGGCCAGGTTTAATCAGAGCAAACAAGAAGGATTGAAGGCCCTCAAAGAGATGGCAGCCCCACAGAAAGACCAGTGGTGTCAACTAACCTAGCTCCCTAGGGGCTCCAAGAGACTGAGCTAAGAGCATACATAGGTTATTCTGAGGCCCCTGACACATATGTAACAAAGGACTGCTAGGTCTGGCCTAAGTAGGAAAGGATGTGCCTAATCCTATAGAGATGTGATACATCAGGGTGGGGGAACATGGGGAGGGATGCCCTCTCAGAGGTGAAGGGAGGGGGAATGAAGGAGGAACTCTTCGAGAAGGGACCAGGAGGGGGCAACATTTGGGATGCAAATAAATAAATAAATAAGAGAAAGGACGAAAGATTGTATACTGCAAGGCTCCATAGCCCCTTGAGAACTGAGGAGGGGAGAACAGAGGGAGTGGTTGGAGGAGGGAGTTATTAGTCTGTATCCATTTTGTATGGCTACTCAAACTAAGTAGCATAACCTGGACAGCTTGGAGTTATATTTTCCCACAGTTCTTGAGACTAGTCAACCAAAGTCAACATTAGCAGGTCGGTTCCTTTGAGGATAATGATGGATAAAGTGTGGTGTCACTGGCCCAGCTTTTTGAGGTTGCCCACAATCCCAAATCCACTGCCTCATAGATGTATTACTTCAGTCTCTGCTTCTGCTGCAGCACAGTCTTTCCTCTCTCTTCCTGGTACCTAATTTCTTTCAAAATATACTACTTAAGCTGGGTATAGTGGTTCTTAACATTTTGTAGGCCCAGGCAGGAGGATCACAAGCTCAAGGCCAGCCTGAGCTACTTAGTTAGAGCTTGTCTCAAACTTAAGCAAAACGTAAGCTAATAAAACCTTCTATACTCGATTAAGCCTTTCCCTAATACTCTGATCTGAAAATAGTTAACTCTGAAAATAATGTCTCTAAATAATGACTCATTCATGAGTTTCAGACTTTTGATAATTTTAGAAGGAGGAAATCACAACCAATAACAAAAGCCAAGGGTTTAGAGTCCCTTAGCAATCATTCAACCAGGTGTTTACAATATAAACTAATCGTGTAACCATTGGTTATAACTGTGGTATAATAATTAGAACAACATCACTGGCTACAGAGACTACAGGATAATTACTAAGCAATACACACATGGTCCAACTTTCTGATAATGAGATCAATAGTGACTGGTGCAAATCAAGGCTGCTTTGAAGCAAAGCTTTCTATTTCTTGGAGTCCTTGTGTCTCTTATGAGATAGGTAGTGGCTTCCCAGAAAAGGATCTCTGCATGTGTGTGTAATGAAAACGAACCTGCATCAAGTTGGAAGTTTGTAGTGAAAGAAAGGCCATTCTCACACATCAGTGGATATCCTGACCTCTCATCTCAACACTCAACAGATACTTAAGGAAATTATTAGTATAAATGTGATTACTTTATCTCAGAGTGATAGAAAAGCCTTTTAAGAACACTATGATTCTGACCAAGTTATGCTGGCTTAGCACTATGCATCAATAAATTGCACTAACATCATTATAGCATTCAAGGGGGATGCATACTTTAACAATACAACAATTATAACTGTATTATGCACTAATTTTTTTTCAAGAGAGTAGAGTTCCCGATAGATATTCTTACCACAGAGAGTAAAAATAAAGAGACACATGAGACTTTGGAAGGTGTTGGATATGACTGTTTTAATATTTTTGAGAGTGTAAAACACCTTAGATCATTGAATCATAGCGATTAATCATACACAGACTCTTAAACGTTAACTGTATTTCACAGTTGTTTTAAAATATAATAATATCAACAAGAACATCACCAATAATAAACACAAAATATTGTCTTGCTTTGTTATTTCCATTCCAGGAATGTAAAGATGTTGTCTATCTATCTATCTATCCATCTATCTATCCATCTCTCTATCTCTCTATCATTTATCTATGCATGTATCATTTTTCTTTCTATCTATCTATCTATCTATCTATCTATCTATCTACTTATCTATCTATCTATCAATTACCTATCATCTATCCATATCACTGTTTTTGAAAATTAATAACAAAAACATATCATTCTTCCTAACAGAATTACCTAATTCTCAACTGTAAAGGAAACATTAGTGATGGTAGGAATAAAAATAAGCGTCTCCAACAAAATATGCAATAAATATATTAATATATTTACATTTATCAAGAAATTATTAAATATTTTATGTAACTATTATTTAAATATTTTGTATGCATCTTAATATATTAATATATACATTCATGCATATATATAGGAATACACATCTATATTCATGAGCAAAACTATGTTAATTTAATTCTCATGAAATTTTTGTGTCATTATTATTTTTATTTTGCAGCTATTAAAAAAAATAGGTTCAAATAATCTGCCCCAAATCAAACAACTTCCTGTGATTCAAGGTCACGTGACTGAAGAGGTGGAGTTTTAACTGACCTGCCTTGTGTTGGGACAGGCCTCTCCAATATCCAAAGGAAGGCTGCTCTTTCCCTACAATTTGTCACTGTCTACCAGCTGTGTAAAGTAGAGAATTGCCAAAAAGACCACGTGGCCTTCACTAGAAGGTTATCTAATTAGAATAATATAGTTAACTATTATTAAAAAATTCAGATCAATACACTAAGACATTAGTGTTCCAGAAAACTGATTAACCAGTGCAACTTATAATGAAAATCACAGGTATTTTTATAATAACAAAAATACTCTACAAATATGCTAATTAATTATAACAAAAATTTAAATGAACCTTAAGAAAAATGTAAAGTGTTTAAGGACATTCCCGAAACCTTAAATAAATTTTATAGAAGACTCCATTTAAAAGAAGCAGCTGTTTCCTTAGCATATTTACCTATGTTCTGGTATATAGTGTTAGTGTTTTAATCAAAACTCCAACCGTGTTTTAATTGAATGTAAGAAAGAAGACAGCCCAAAGAAAGCTTGAAGGAAAGGAGAGTAGCAAAAGCAGATATCAGCTGCAATGCAGCACAAACCCCAAGACAAATATCACTTTTATAAAAAGTGACAAACAGATCAACCTAATTCAATAAATAATCTTGAGTCAGACTCATGGAAAGTTGTCATTATAGCAGATGTCATTGTAAACAAATAAACAAAAGACAGAGTTCAGGAAATAGTCAAAGGGCAACTGGTTATCTATACAGAATCAGAACAAAATGAGAAAACTGCTTCTGAGCAAAATAAATTCTAGGTAGATTGAAGATCATACTATGAGAACTAAAACGGCAAAATTCTTATAAGAAAAAGGAAGATTCTTATTTTGGTAACCATATTGTGGAGGTTTCAACGGTTAACAGAAAAACAAAATAGGACACATTCACCAGGCCCCAGCTCCAGACCACTAGCTATAGGCAATCAATGGCTACAGAGAGGGACAAGGATCAGTCTTTTCCAGGGAGGAGCTCCTGATCTGTTGTCCAGTCCCAAGTGGTCAGCCCAAAGCACAAGTATATATGAACATAGCTAAATGAGCCCAGCAGATGTTATATATTTTCATGTGTAAATTAATGTTATAGAAAAAAGGGTATGAACTTCAGAGGGACAGAACGAACACAGGGTGAATAGAAAGGAGGAGTGAAAATAATATAAATACAGTATATGTATATTCATGACTAGCTGTAGGCAATGGGAAAAGTCAAGAAAAGGGCTAAGAAAGACAGAGTTATATGTGAAGCAAGACAGAAAAGAGGCAAGAGAGACAAACACGTGGTCTTGGAAGAAAAAATAATGTTTCTACTCTCCTGATCAGTTTTGTTGTCAACAGATTTGGAAAGAGGGACAACCAAAGAACTTCCTAGATCTAATTGGCCTGTAGAGAACTAATATCTGTGGAGAGCTTTCTTGATTGATGATTTATGTGGAAAGTTACCCACTGTGGCTACCACCATCCTTGGCAAGTGGGCCTGGACTATATAAAAAGTCAAGCTAGGCATGATGCAGGGAGCAAGCCAGCAGGCAGTGTTTCTCTGTTGGTTCCTATTGCAAGCTCCTGCCTTGAGTTCCTGTCATGGCTTCCCGTGATGACCCACTGTGATGTGTAACCAGAAATAAACTGCTTTTCACCAAAATTGCTTTTGTCCATGGTGTTTACCACAGCAACAGAAAAGCAAACTAGAACACTTGCCATGAAAGGGAGGGAAGTAGGAAAATTCCTTGTAAAGATGTCCGTGTATCAGAAGCAGAGAGAGGTAGGAAGAGAGGGGTGGAGGTGAGACAGAGAGAAAGGGGGCTGGATGAGAAGCCACTGGGGGATTCTGAGAAGGAATGTGTCAGATGTGACACAGAAAAGGCTGTGTTTTGAGACCACCTAAGAAAACACGAACAAGTTGGAGTTATCTAGATGGGAATCCCACACAGAGCCTTTGGATCTGTCTGGATTTGACCTTTGGCAATTGCATTTGGTTTATTTAATTCATAGTTAAATGTTGGGGTCTTAGCGTACGTTTGTCTACAACTAAGGACGCATCAATCAATAGGTAAGTGTACTTAGTATGCATTAGTCTATAACTAAGACTATAGCAGTAAAGGAAAGGATTTTTAAAATTTATAAACTGAGTTAGTCATTAATGCATATATTATACTATTTGGTAAAAATTTCTAAAATTTAGCAATAAATGATACCTGGAAGAGTAAGTAATATATGGACTTGTTACAAAACATTATCCTGAAAGACCATTCTCTATTTTTTTCAGGGATGCTCTTGATTTGAATGTGTGTTTTATTTTAAAAGCTAGGCTTTTCAAGAAGCTTAGAAGAACACTCAGAGCTTGCACAAAATTGAAACGTGAAGATCATACCTGGTTACATCACAGACGATGCTGAGGACAGGACCCATATGCCTGTTGTGCTGGTGTGGGCTTCAATTCATGCTGGAGAAGAAGTTACTTCTATTATTTTCCTCGAAGGGGTGACATAGAACCCACTACACCAGAAATGTTCTTATTGCACTTCTTGAAACAATTTGAGGATGAACTACAGGCTGAAGCTGTTCACAGTAGGGCCCTTATTACTGGACTATGGACATGGAGAGTTTCTTTAAGGTAGAGGTCAAATTGCCCTGGTTACAAGAAAACAACAACACAAAAACAAACAAACAAACAAAAAAACCAGTGAAGTAATCATATGCGGGGACCAGACCATGGCACCTCTAAAATTGCTCTACTTGAGCCACTGAACCCTTGACACTATCATAGCCAACACACTCAGTGTTCCTAAAGTATAGGGTACTTCCTGATGGGCATACCATTCTCAGTGGCTCCATCATCCAGGAAGCTACAAATTTCATAGTCCCAAATTCTCTTTCCTTTGTGTACATCCCTGGTGGGCCAGCACACCTAGGACCATCATCTCTTAAAGATTATGAGACATTCAAACAAACCAAAGATTAAAATCTATTGCTGCTGCTGCTGTTGATATTAAAGCAGGAAAAGCTGTTTTATTAGAAAGGGATTGATTGCTGATCTTAACAAAAGCTCAAAAACAAAAACAAACAAACAAAACAAAAACCCTTTATAAATATTTTCAAACTACTGAAAGAAACCTTGTCAATGGAATTAAAGAAGCATCTGGCAATCTCACTGGAGTATGAATGAAAAGGAATTGATTGTTCAAAATCACTCAGTAGAAATCACTTTAGAGTTCAGTGATTAACAAAAGCCTCAATAGTGAGTTCATCGATAAACTTTTGCTGGCCAAAGAATCAGGAACCTTGAAGATTGGTCAATAGATACTCTGCAGCCTAGGAAACAGAGTAGAGCAGAATGAGGAAGGGTGAATAGAGCTTCAGAGAAGTGTGGAAGACCCTTGAACAAGCCTGGAGGAGGGGAGGAGAAATTCAAGGAGAAGAGGAAAGAGGTAGAAAGATATAAGAAATAACAGCTGATAGTTTTCAAAAATCCCAAAGTCAAAGTAAGATAAATGCAGAGTGACACCATATGTAACACATTACAGTATAAATATTAAAACTAAAAAGTTTTCAAGTAATAGGAAAACAGTTATACAGGAGAGCCCCTTCAAGACTAGCAGCTGATTCCTGGAGGTAACGGAGATTATAAGGCACTCAGATGACACGCTGAAATCTTCAGTTGAGGGTAGGAAAGAAGCCTGGACAGTTCCGATTACATCTTCCTCTCCCAGAAGACGAAAGTCTGATACTCAGCATCCATTCTGGGAGACTTGTGGCTCACCTACCCTCTTTTGGTATCCACTAGTACCTACACATATATAGTACAGACTCAGACAGACAGACAGACAGACAGACACAAATAAAATAACTCATTAAAAACAGAGTGAGAATACATCAACACATCTATTTCTCTCTCAATAAATAAACAATAGAAACAAGCAAACCACGTTGTCAATCTAAAATCTATAGACAGCAAATTTTTTCTTCAAAATCAAATGTGAAGGGAAGTATTTCCTGGAAAACAAATCCTGAGATAAATCAGAGCTAGCAGATCTGCCGTATGAAAACCACCAGCATTCTCCTTGCTGGAAGTGATGCTGTGATGGTAATTTGAGTCTACAAGAGAAAAGCTAAGTGTAGGAGTGTAGGCAGTTCTGTGATTACAGAAGACAGTGTGATTGCATAGTTTTATTTTTTTTAATTTAAAAACAAATTACATAAGATGTATATGCAATATACACATAAACATATGTAAATTGTATTGGTACACTGAATTTTTTAAGAAGATTTAATATATCTAACAATTGCCACGTAAAGCGGTGGGTAGAAACAAAGCGCTGTGAAATGAGGAAGCAAGACCACATGATAACAAGTCCATAAAAGGAACAATGGAGACGAAAATACTGAACTGGATGTTCAAAGCAAAGCAACTAATAACTACACACTCATTTTGCTTCTCTTATCTTAATCTAATAGGAATCATGTAAAGTGGTATTGCAATACATTTTGGTTCTACTTTTAATATTTGTGGAGATATGTAAAAGTAACACAAAACAATGGGTGGAGATATACGACCTGAAGGGTAGTTCATATAAATCTGAAGTAGGATGTATTAAATGAAAATTGTGTGAGCTTTAATGAAAGTATTATGCAAATTTTCAAGAAAAATTTAAAATATTAAAGAAATTAAAACTTTATGCTAGATAATATCCATATAATGAAAAAGAGTTCAGTAAGACAAGAGCGTAGTAGTAGTAGTAGTAATAAAAAAGATGTGAAATGTATGATGTAGCCGGATGGTTTCCTGCTGCTGCTACATTGTCTACATTGCAGTGGAGCTGATGGGGGAAGAGCGGATGTGAGAAGAGCGAAGAAAGAGAGGAGAGGAAGGGAAGAAGGAAGAGAAGGAGCTAACAGGAGGAGGAGGAGGGAGAGGATGGCTGGAGACGTCTGTGTGTGTCCAGCAGTCTCAGGTAGTTATTCATATCTAGGTTAGTTAATTGGGTTAACAATTCTAATATGTGGGCATCTTGTTAATTGAGCATTTCCAAATATATGAACCAACTGGATACCCTTGAGCTTTTAGAGTCTTCATTCTAGCAGGAGCCTTGGGCATGGTGGGTATTGTCTGGGGTTCAGTAGAGCATTGTGGGCAGTGTGCTGGATTGGCAGATCTAGCTGGCATGCTGGCATCTCGTGGGTGCCAGGGCCAGTGCTTTTGGCTGGCCAAAGCAGCAGCAGGAGCATGGCGCAGCTCTTAGCCTCTGGCCGCTGCTAGTCAAGATCATGATGGCTGCTCAGAAAAGAACAGGACCAAACAAAGCTTTTTAAATATTACTTGCAACAGTATGGAATATGAAAAGCAAAAGGAAAGATATAGGTTCAAGTATATCCACATGTCACATGAGAAATGGATAGGTTAAACAAGCCTTGGAGAGTTAGACTGAAAAGCACCATCCGGCTGCCTACAAGAGAAGGACTTACGTCAAAGCTACATACAAGTTGCTTGTAAAAGAATAGGAAAAGATATTCTAGGAACAGTACCATGGCCACCAGGCAAGGGCACATTTAAAACAGAGTGTGGATAAAGTTGGACATAAAGCAGAAAAGGAGATGAGGAAAATGACATAAATAATAGTAGTATAGTTAAAAGCAACAGACTAGCCTAAGGAAACACCCTGTAAACTAAGCCTGGAAAAAGTCCTGTTGCCATGGTGAAATGAGAGAAATCAAGAAGTGAAAATGGGCTACACTGGCTTTCAGAAGAGATAGGAGATGAGCAATTGACTAGAAACACAGAATAAATATTCTGTAAGTAAGTGAGCTACGAGACAAAAGAAATCAAAACATAACAGAAAGCATCCCAAGGCCCTTAGGAAGAGAAACATACCGTTGTGTCTTTTCTGATCATGGGAACAATAGTGACATATGTAAATTCAAAAGTAATCAGAATTCATGTCGGGCAAGGTGGAATTCCCTCGATTGTCAATACCAAGTAAAAAATTGCTGGATTAATAAAAATTCATTCTGTTTTGTACAGATGTCACTCCTTGGAAAAATGCATGTTAATACGATGAAACAGGCTGCTTCTAAGGAAAACTAAGTGCCTGGGTTTCTGGGGAAGATGTTACAAATTAAATTCAATGGTAGGCAGAAGTCCCTAGTCAATAGGCAATATAGGTCAGTTAGAGTTTCTGAGGACATCTTTCCCAACATAACAAATCTTCCATGGTTTTGTCTCCACGTGGTCAGTGATGCCTACCTGGGTAGTAGTCTATTAGATGATATTAAAAAAAAAAGTGGTTAACCCTCTCCAGAGGCATTGACGTGTAACGTATGTATCAGTAGATGGCAAAGAAGGAAAAAGCTATGTCAACCCTCAGTGCTCTGATCTCCAGACATCTGAATGATTAGTAGCCTAACATTCCCTGAAATGACCCTCAGATGACCACCAGCCAGATGCCATGAAGACCTTGACAGACAGACCATGCACGAAATGTCTCTGTGTGGTCCTATAATGCACGAGTTGGGCATAGCACTCCTGAGATGACCCCACACATTCAAAAATTCCAGGCACCTCTAAGAGGAGCAAGTATGTGTTGGAGAAATGGAAGAGAAAGAGAAGCGGGAGGATTATGCACAAGAAGAGAGGCAGAACTGGAGACTCGAGGGTAGTGAGGAACAGCTGATGTAGTCAGTGATGCCTCCTGGCACCATGGTTGGTCCTGGCTTGTGCAGCCAACATGGGCCGTATCTAGTAAGTTCATAACCCTGAGGCAATAGGGTTCTATTACCATCAAAGGCCAGGCAGATATCGCTGGTCCGGGCTGCCACCTGGGGACACGTTGATGTCTGAGGGCTGTGCAGACATGGCCCGGCACCTCACCTGGGCATCATGGAAGATCTGGCCCTGGGGACATGAGAGAAGGAAAGCTGACCGAGCCCCTAGACAGCTGCAGTACTCAGAAGAGCAACCCACACATTGTAGGAGTTGATGGTGAGTCAGTTCCTGAGGGTACAATCATGGGCTAGCAGTCCCTGACACTCATCATCTGTGTGGTGGCATGGAATAAGGAAAGATACCCTCCTTCCCTCTCTCCCCTCACCACCTGTGGCAGGTGGTACATCTGGCCTTGAAGTCATAAGAGCAGGCCTGGCCCCTTACCAGCTGCAGCACTCAGGAGAGCTGGACCTGCACTTTGCCTGGGCAGCACAGTAGAGATGACCAGTTGGTAGGGAGCTGGTGAGCTGGCCCCAAGGGTGAAAGCATTGGAGAGCTGGCCCCTCTGCTTGTCTGCCTTGAAGTGAAATAGGTGAGGGAGAGATCTGACCCCCCCTTCCCCCCCCCGCCCCAAATCCCTTCATCCCTTGCCATTCCCTGAGGTCATCATAGTGGGAGAGCTATCCCTGCTTCTTACCTGCTTTAACACTCAGAGAGCAGGCCCTTCACCTAGCCTGGACACACAGTAGAGATGACTCTGGATGTGGGGGTTGCAGTGAGCTGGTCAAGGGAGAGCTGCCCCTGCTTATTGTCTGCTATGCAGTGGCTATGACAAAGGAGAAATCCCACTCCCCTCTGTTTTGCTTCACCACCAGTAGAGGGCAGTAAAGTTGGCCCCCAATCTGGTCATGAGAACAGAAAAGCCCTGCACCTACTGCAGAACTCAAGAACGAGGCCCTGCACCTCACCTAGGAAGTACAGTAGAGCTGACCCCCAACATGGGATTGCAGGTAAGAGGCCCTGAGAGCGTGAGTGTGGGAGAGATTCTCTCCTATCCATCATCGCTCTCACTTGCCTTCTGTGGCAGGCAAGATAGCTAGCTCTGGGGTCATACACATGGTAGCATGAGCATGATAGAACTGGCCATGTCCCTCACCTGCTGCAGCACTCTGGAAAGTGGACCCTGCTCCTCTCCTGGGTAGCAGGGTAGATCTGGCCCTGGTGGCGGTGGTCAGCAGGACAGAGCTGGCCCCAGAGGAGGTGGTCACCAGGGTAGAGCTGGCACTGGTGGTGGTGGTGTGGTGGTTGTGGGTGAACCAATCCTGAAGGTATGAGAGCAGGAGAGATGGTGTACTGACCAGCTCAGATTCCTCTCAGACCCAGATCCAGTGCTTTGAGTGGCCCCATTCCAACATCTAACCTAACTATGAGCTGCTGAAACACATGAGGGACTGGTCCTACAGATCCAAAACTACAGGATCTCCATGACACAGGGCAACAGCAAGATAGCAGAGAAGAATCCCAGTGAAGATCTAGAATTGATAGAGTAACAGAAACCAGAGGCCTCCTATTTGACCAACAAGCCATTTCAGTGAACATTTGTGAGCAAAAGTGTGGACAAAAAGGTACACTGTGGGATACACTGTGACACACTACAGCTTCCACAATGAGATTATTGTTCTGTTGGGAAGGAAGTTGCAAGGGAGGTCATATATGGGGAGGGAGGGAGGGAGGGAGGGAGGGAGGGAGGGAGGGAGGGAGGGAGGAGGGAGGGAGGGAGGGAGGGAGAGGAATTGCAGTGCATGATGCTAAACTCACAAAGAACCAATAAAAAGTTTAAAAAATAAGAAAAATGGTAAAAACTGAATATACAAAAATAAAAAATGAATGGCTTTCATATACATGAGCCCATGATTACTCTACTACTTAAAGGCTAGTGACGGGATACCACCATTTCTATTTTGTTCTGACTGATCTGTGAACACCCTGAAGGCAGTGGCTATATATTGTTTAATGGTCCTGCATGAATGACATTCTGATATAGAGTCTGTTAAATTATGTCATGAGTATTACATAATAAATAAATAGGTACATAATAGCTAAGATGTTTATATGTGTGATTTTACAGTCTTGACATTGATACGTCTATATATATACCTTATTATCCCAACCATCCGAAACAAACTAATGTGAGAAATGAATCATATGCACACTCTCTACTATATAGAATGAAACCAACCTGTCAAAAGTGGTTAGAAATTCTAAATGATCACTCCAGATTTTAATTTTCATATGTAATATTTAAAATGCTTTAATAGTACTCTAACAGTACTTTAATAATAGTGTGTCTTATAATATAAAAAAATGCCAGCAATATCCACATGCCTGATTGCCAGTAATAGATGAATTTATTAAAGACGGATTAAAGCTGAGACATACTTCATTCCTTTTCAAATTCCACTTGAATTGTTGAATTCAAGTTTTACATGAGCTAAAAAGGCCATTGGAAAGGCCACTATAATTACAATGCAATTAATAGCTTACTTTTATTTTTGAGACTACAACAAAAGATCCATTGCATTTGGCAAGGAGTACATCCCAACTTTCAGGAGGTTAACTGCTTACCTTCTCTGTCCATTAATAGCCAATTCCACAGCCATCTAATTAGACTTCTTTTGTGAACTCACATGTTCATAATTCATTTGCAATTTTTTATGACATTCTCTGATTAATATTTATTTGCTAAGGCTTTCGAAGTATGAAAATGTATAGGTCAATTCCATTAGAGAAATAATCAGATTTGTTGCCAACTTTAGAACACAGAATTGATTATAAATCAGTTCTTTGAAAGAGTACAAAATGAAGGCGAAGCGCTATTAGTGAAAATGAAGTCACACTTGTTTTTAGACTGCTCTTGTGACAAGGGAAAAATTCCAAAGTTTGGCTTCAGGTTCCTCAAGGATCTCAGGATAAATGATGAATGTTGGGCAGGCTTTTCCATGAGGTTAAAGGGTGAGATTTTAACTAAGACATTGTATTTGAGTGAACAATGAAGCAGACAAGTCAGTAGCAATAATATCTAGAGCCTATTCTTTCTGGTCATTACACATGATGCTTCATTTGTTACTTGTAAACACACTGTTGGAAACAGAATAGTATCCCAAATTTCTTCTTTTTGATTTCTTTTAGCTTTAAAATTATAATATATTCACGTCATTTTCCTTTTCTTTTCCCAGTGGCCTCTTTTCCTTTAAATATCTATCTATCTATCTATCTATCTATCTATCTATCTATCTATCTATCTATCTATCTCAATCTATCTACATATTCATAAAAATATAAATATATACAACATATGTATATTATGTTGTAGATGTATCTGTTAGAGCTGTTGATCATTCTCTGTCTTTTGGTAAGTTGACTTCTGTAATGGTCTTTGTCTATTGCAAAGAGAAGTTTCTTTGATGAGAGTGAGCATTACAGTTATCTGTGGATCAGTATTTAGTTTAGAATGCAGTTAGGAATTATGCTGGCATAATAAAGTGATGGTTGTAGATTCTCCTCCAAGGTCTATGACCTCATTAGCCTTATTAGGTACTGGATAGGTTTCCAGTACCAAGCATGATTTCTCTCTTTTCGAGTAGTCCTTAATTTCAGCTAGAGAGCTTTTGGTTACCACCAAGAAATGAGTGCCACTATTGCACCCTCAGGGTTATTGCAGCATGATGAACTTGTTGCTGTTGTCATTGGTGTCATAGCTATGTGAGACTACTGATTTCTTTCCTCCTTTGGAAGTTTGCATTATGTTATCTGATACCATGGAAACTAATCTTCAGGGAAAAGACTTTCAAGTCAGATACAGCTCAGGTCTTCTGGGTCCTATGTTTAAAGTGCATGGTGTTTTTGGCAATAGGATTTACCTTCTATCTCAGGAAGGCAACCAAGGGCTACAACAATAGCCTATAATGTTTTGGGGGTATTTTGAACAACCCTGAACAACAACTCAAAAGGAGACTTCACATGCCTGGTGTTTAGATTTTTGTTAAATTGTCTACATCTCTTGGAGGAAACGTTGTCAGCCCAGATGGGAAACGTAAATTTTAATTATGTATGTATATGTATATATATATTTCAATTATGTAAGTCTGTGTATGTATACATGTATTATATGTAATATATAATATGTACATGTATTATATGTAATTTTAGGTAGATAGATAATACTATGAATCCTTATAACTTTTTTAGATATCCTTACTGTGATTTTAGTTTCCTCCCAACTTCCTCATTTATCTTCTTCCCTCCCCCTAATTAATACCCCTTTCCCCATTTCTCCATTCAAACACTTGTACTTACTAGTCCACTTTCTTATCACCCCTCCAACGCACATGGTTCCAGTGACTTTTCTGGTTCTCTCCATTCCTTCACATTGCCGAAGACTTGGAGACAGAACATGCAATGGTTATCTTCCTGGATCTTGGTTATCTCACTCAACCTGATCTTTCCTAGTTCTTTACACTTACATGTAAATTTCATGATTTAAGTTTTTTATAATTGAATAGTTTTCTATACTATATATGCCTATACTAAATTTTTGATATCCATCCATTAATTGAAAGGCATTTAGGTTGTTTTCACTTGCTAGCTATTATGAATAGAGCAGCAATGAACATGGCTAAGCTATCCATGGACCAGGATGTTAAGTCCATCAGGTATATGCCAAAGAGTGGAATATGTGGATCATGTTGTAGATTTATTTCCAGCTGCTTGAGGGATTGTCATATTGATATTCATAGTATCCATACCAATATGCAATATAACCAACAGTAGTTCAGGGTCTCCTTCTCCCCCAAACTCTCTCCAGCATTTGTTAGTTTTTAGATTTTTGCCATTTTTATATGAGTTATGATGAAATCTAAAAGTTATTTTGACTTGCATTTCCATAATTGCTAAGATGGGCCTTTTTTGAGATTTTTATTAGCAGTATTTGTTATTCTTTGGAGGACTCTGTGTCCCATTTTTGAATGAATCATTTGTTTTTTGTTTTTTTTTCCTTTATTTATTCTGTTTATTAACTTTCTGTCAGATATATAGCCAGCAAACATTGTCTCCCATCTCTTGGCTTCCTCTTCACTTCATTGTGTCTTTAGCTGGAGAGAAGCTTTATGAGTTTGTTTGTTTCTTTGTTTGTTTGAGGTCTTCATAGTTAACTATTGGCTTCAATGCCTGGATAAATGGGGTCCTATTCAGAAAGTCCTTTCATTGATCCATTCCTTGTCCAGTACTGCTGTGTTTGTTTCTAGCATTTTCAATGTTTTAGGCTTACATTTAGGTGTCTGACTTATTTGGAGTTAATACAAGGTAAATGATGTGGTTTTAATTTCCTTCTACTCACGGGTACCTGGTTTTTCCAGCACAATCTGTTGAAGTTGTTGTCTTTTCCCTAGTGTTTTTGTTGTTGTTTTGGGTTTTTTTTTTTGGGGGGGGGGTTGGCATGTTTGTTGAAAATGAGACAGCTGTCATTACATGTACTCATGTGTGTGGTTTTTATTTTGTTCCATTATTATACATGTTTGTTTTTGTGTCATTATCATATTGCTTTGTAGGAGGAGCTAACGTGGGAGGAGTAAAGAGAGGAAGAGGAAAAGGAAGAGGAGGAGAGAGGCGAGAGGGAGAGAGCAGAGAGTTATGAGGATGAAGAGCCACACAGGTATGGAGAGCAGTCTGGGTTAATAACTTGTATTTAGGTTGGCTAATTGGGAAACACCTCTAATTGTATGGGCATATTGTTATTGAGCATTACCAAACATATAAAGCCTTTGATTAATCTTTAAGCATTAGAGTTTCTCATACCAGGTACCGTGTGGATGGCAAGATGGTCAGGGCTCAGCCCAACCATGTGGAGACAGTGTGGCAGAGCCATCTTCCACACTGGTGTCTCGTGGGTGGCAGGGCCATTGTCTCTGGTCACCTGAGCAGACGGCATAAACTGAACAACGGGATAAGCCACAGTCACTTGTGGCTGCAGCCCTAGGCTAGTCGGGAACATGGCGGCTGATTTAAAAAAGTCAGATTGAATGCAGCCAATTTAAATATCTTTCACAACATTGCTTTTATTACTATAGCTCTGGAGATTTATATTCAGATTTGGATGGTAATCCTCCAGCTTGCTTTTTTTTTTTTTTTTACTTTTTTATTGATTTTTCTTGAATTTTACATCCCAATCCCAGGTATCTGCCTATCCCTTCAAATCAGTCTTTTGTCTCTCCTGCCCTGCAAAATATCAATAAAAATAATAATAAAGCTTTACAAATCCTGCCATGGAAGCTTCTATATGTCACAGTGTGTCCATAGTATACCCATCTGTCCACTCTTCTTTGTTGGCAAATGTTCATTGCAATGAATTATTGTTTTGGTTTAAGCCTCTGGCTTCTGCCACTCTTATCAATACTGGAACCTCACTGGAACTCCTCTCAGATATCCTGTTGTTGCCCTGTGTTATGGAGATCCTGCAGCTTTGAATCAGAGTATTCCTTCTGAGCACAGCAAGAGGCAAGTGAAGAAAAATAAAATTCAGGGAGCAGAGGAGCCAACCATCTCCCACCTATAAGCCTATCAGCTTGCATTTTTGGCTCAGTATTCTTTTCTTTTGACTGTCTAGTTTTACCATATTTTTTCTATTTCTCTAAAGAATGAGATGGAGATTTTGATTGGGGCAGCATTGAAAAGACAAATGGCTTTTTGTGGATGATCTTACAATACTAGTTCTACCAAGTCATGAATATACAGTCAGTATCTTTCTCTTTTCTTTTTTCTTTTCTTTGTTTCCTTAGTGTTTTTCTCTCTTAACTTAGATTTAAATTTTCATTATAAAGGATTTTATTTCCCTCTTATATTTAATCCAAGATATTTTAATTTACTTTGAGGCTATTGTGAATGAGAGTGTGCCTGTACTCTCTTTCTTTGGGTGTTTGTTGGTGGTGGATAGAAAAATGATTAATTATGTTTTTTGCATGTTGATTTTGTGCCCTGCCACATTGCTGAAATTATTTACTATTTATCAAAGTTTTCATGTAGAATATTTGCTATATAATATACATAAAATCATGTCATTTACAAACAGGGAGGTTGTCTTATTCTTTTCCTATTTATTTCCTTTTTATTTTATTTTCTTGCCTTATGGCTCTGGCTAGTATTTTGAGAAAATATTGACAAAGAGGGGGGCTAGTTGTCCATATTTTTCAAAGCAAGAAGCTGAAGTTCAGAAAGTCAAGTGCTATGATTACAGTTAAAGTTGTATTTTTCTTTCTGGAAATACTCAGGGTGTGAGTTATAAAATTTCATAGCTGCTGCCTTATTGAATTCTATTTTCTTTCAATATCTTCATTGTATATAAAACTGTTCAAATTGCAATAGATTGTCCCTAAGACAAACTGGAAGTCAGATGGCACAGATCTCGAATTGAAACCAGCTCATATTTTCTAATATGAAATATTGGTCCAGTTATGTGCTGTGCTTTCATAATTTCACACTTTAATTACACTACCTTATTGACTAAGTTCCTAGTTGTCTTCTGAGATAAAAATGTTCATGAACATAAAGGTGAACTTTGGATTCATAGTTGTTACTGGACAGTCTTGCAAAGAACAGTATGTTTGCTGTAGCTAAATTCATCTAAATTCATCAATACAGAAATGCATTTAAGTTTGCATTTAAGGATTATTGGCATAATCCTTGCCTAGCATAAGTGATGCCCTTGATATCATCTCCAGCCCTGCAAAAGAAAAATATTTTCCATTTAGTATCTACATCACACAAGTTAAATTGAGATTTAAACATAACTTATTGTACTCTGCTTGATCATCATCACTTTCTGCACATCTCACATGTTTCTGATCCCTACTGCTTGAGCTTGGGTTTGTCTAGTGTCTTGTGACTCATGATAGCATCTGGCAGAGATGATGGATGGCACCTGGGATGACATGACATATTCCTATCACTTACATGTTGCCTGGGCAGAGGGGGCTTACCAGCTACTTAAAGAGTCAAACTTCCCTAGGCAGCAAGAATTCCACACTGACTTTTCACTGATGCTGTGTTAAGTTCTCCCAAAGCTGTGACTTTCTTGTCACTCCCATGATGAAGCTATGTCAGATGGCACTTTTGACTTTTAGGTAGAGGATCTGGAAAAGCTTCGTCTAGTCACAGGAGTCCTCAAAAGCCCAAACATATCTGTGCTTGGTAGCCAAAGAGAAAGAGCTATTTGAAGCATAAGAAGGGGTCCACATTTGGCATGTACATGTACTGTCTGTGTAGTCTAGGATGGTCTTAAGTTGTGACAATCTTTCTCCTCGAATATGAGGCTTACAAACATTGTCAGGATGTGTGATATAGGGGGCATCTGATAAAGAATATGAATGTCTTCTAGGGAATAAATCCTATTCCTAACTAATACTAAGCAAGGAAACAGGAACATCAGTTTTATAACCATAAGGGACCTGAATAAGGGAAAAATGAATGATTTTTTTCAGATCTAAATAGGAGCCTATTTGGTGCCTTAATGTTAAGCTTATGAGACCTTAAGCAAAGAGCCCTGTTAAACCTTCTGCATTCTACATAACCATGAGGGAATAAGTGGGTATTATGGCAAGGTTTTGGTGTTGTTTTTACTTGTGACAATTTGTGATACTGTGATAGGAAGCAAATGTTCTTATAATTGAGTCCTCATGAATCAGAGGCTGAGTCCAATCTGCCAACAGCATTTTGATGGCAAAGATGATCAATCTAAATCTTATGAGAACACGGTCTTGCCCATGGCCACAAACACTCAGAGGAAGCTTCGTTTCAATCAAGCTTTTATATGAGTCTCCATCCTTGATTGATATCTTGATTAGTGCCTCTGAAGAAACCCTAGATGGGAAGACCATGGTCATCTGTGGTCAAATTCCTGACACAATATCATGGGATGATGAATGTGAGTTGTTTTAAGCTAATGAAAATCAGATCAACTTATTATAAAGTAATAGATAATAGATACTGATGGAGGTATTTCAGTTCCTTTCTACCAACTAATCACCCTGAAGGCTATCCGTCTCCACTGATGGTCCTTTGATAATAAAGCCGCTATTGTTGCTGCTGCTGATTTTCTTGATTCCCATAATACCTTATCTTCATGATTTTGTATACACAAATTAACTTTTCTTCTTTTTCTTCCTTGCAATGTTAGAGGCCAAATCCAAGTCTTCACTCATAAGAAGCAAGCAGCATATTGACTGAGATTAAAGTTCTCTTCATCTCTTCACTCGTAAAAGGACAAAAGACTACAGTCTTCCCATAAGTTTTATTCATAGTGAAGAACTTCTTCTCTTGGCAGGTAAGTGACTTCCTTTGCTACAGCAGTATCCTCTTGTTTGCTCTAGAATGGTTATCCACTTTTAGATTGTTACAGTTGTATTCTAGATACCAATAAGTAACTGCTTCGATACAAGTAGGCATGGACCAAGTTCTCTGACATTTTCATCTTCCTCTTTTAGAGTAAAACTCACTTCTATTTATGCCTATCTTGGGGAAGGTAATGTGCACTTGATGACAAGTTTGATCAAAGAAATCTGTTTTGTTGCAAGTGTTATGGTGCTAGATGCTCTCGCTGCTGAACCAAAATCTTTGTAGTCTCTGAACAAGGCACACTGATCTTTCTGATGTTTTTAGAGACATAGTTTCACACTATAGCCTTGGACAGGCTGGTCCTCTTTGTGTAAACAAGTATGGTATTAAGTCAATCTCCCTGACCAAATGTTAGGATTGCAGGTAAGTGTCAACATAACCTGACTCTAATTTGTCTTTCTCAGCTTCTGGGATTTCTGCCAAAATTAGACATCAAAATTAAAGGAAATACATGTATTCTGTGAGTGTGACGTGTATATACACAAATTTAGCTTTAAATACATTTCTTGGCATTATATCAGAGAGCTCAGGTACATAATAGGACCCATAAGTGTTACAGGAGCATCACAAAAAATACATTTTACAGGTTTCTATCCAAAAATGTGCAGGAAGTTAGACCACGTTAAATATTTCATAATTTTCAATAGACTAACATCATAACGATAACTATATAAGCAAGTGGGTACACCAGTGTCACGCTAGGAAGAAATCCTCTGCCTGTGACTATTCTGATTGACTCCCAGCATTCCTTTGACCTAGGTGACTGACCTAAATGAATCACCAGACAACAGTTCCTTTTTGCAAGTGGGCAGCTCAAGTACAGACACAGGACTCACAGCATGCTCACCTGTCTCCACATACATAGAGACCCCAAACAAGGAAGAACCTTGACTAGATCTTGTGGCAGAAGGAGAAATGCAGAGCTTTTGAAACTAGGGTACCACCAGCTTGAAATGCAAAGTCAATAAATGATCAGCAAAAAATTCGGGTGCTTCTGGATCTCCCAAGACACCA
Source organism: Mastomys natalensis (assembly GCA_021653895.1). Taxonomy (NCBI): domain Eukaryota; kingdom Metazoa; phylum Chordata; class Mammalia; order Rodentia; family Muridae; genus Mastomys; species Mastomys natalensis. The sequence goes on along the minus strand of JAJTUV010000731.1, from coordinate 1,295,694 downwards.
CACAGCCAGACGAGCTTGATGCTTGCTCTGTGCATGCATCTCCTTGAACATCCCTAATGTTTAAGCTTTATTCAGCCCAGATGTTAGTTGCAGAGATAAAGCTGTTTTACTGATAAAAATATTTGAGCACCAATAAAATATAGATCTGAAAAGGAACATTTTGTAGTTAAATTTATTCAGCCATCCTTAAGAACAAAAGCAGACAATTTAAGGCGAGCTTAGAAAGGAGAGTGAACCTACTTTTAGATTGGTTCTTATAAAAGATGGGTCTGGTGCCAAAATCAAAATGTCAGATGGGATCCAGGACAGAAAAAAAAATGGTAAAACATATAAATAGAATCAGAACTTGAAATAATCACTTCCTTACTCACTAAATCAGAGGTTCTCAACCTGTGCATCATGACTCCTTTTGGGATCAAATGACCCTTTAATATGGGTCACATGTAATATATTCTGGATATCAGATGTTTACACTGCAGTTCATAACAGTAGCAATATTACAGTTATGATGTAACAACAAAAATAGTTTTATGGTTGGGGGACACCACAACATGAGGAAGTGTATTAAGGGTTGCAACATTAGGAAGTTTGAGAACCGCTGCCTGGCTATTATGTCATGCCACAGTAAACTCTGATAGAAGTGGATATGGAAGCCTCTGGGTCAATCCTGAGTAGCTATTGGGTAGAGAATGCCTAGAATATTCCACTTACATAAAGGTAGGCCATTGATCAAGATCTTTATGGGAAGTAACTGAAAGATTTTTGTAAAGGTGATACTTAATGGATACCAGCTACATCTTGATGATGCCAGGGAAGCCTGCCATTGTCTAGAGGAAGCTAAGAACACCAGGAAGGCCAGAATACACTCCAAGAACTGTGGGTCTTTCCATGAGCTCAATATAAAGTCATCATATAGAAAAGTGGTTTATTTTGGTGTATTCCGAGACAGCAAAGAAGGTACAATAGAAAAGCCAGAAGCCACCTTCTAAGTGATATTGTACTGGAAGAGTGTCTTACCTACAACACCAGCAGCTACGTGTACAAGTATACAATTAAATCGTATTTTAAAATGTGCTGATGTGATGTGTGTTCTGATTCAGATAGAATTATCTCACTGTTCCACTCTCTTCCCATTTGTCCAACATGGATTAAATTTAACAAGCCTCATGTACAGTTTTGAAATCACATCAATATAATTCAAACTGGAGCACTGACTCTTCTAGCTGTGTGGTCTTTGAGATGTTACCGAATTAACTAAGTGTGCTTCCTTCTTGGTGAAATAGAGGTATTGTGTCTCGCTGTGTCTCTTTTAAAGCATGGAAGGACAGGGGTCAGAACTGAGGATCAGACAGCCCATAACAGAATGCTGACAGCCTTCTCCCACTCTTCCTAATAAAGACTTACTAAGGATGATATCACAAAAGGGAGGAATTTTATCAGCCAATGATAATGTGCTTCTCCTTGGGAGTATTCAAGTTAAATACCAAGATGTCTGTACCCATTTTCCTATGGGAGGTACAGCACACAGGGGCTATTAGAAGTTCAAATGTTTTTGTTGGTCCAGGAATTCTAGGTAACAGAGAAACACGATGTCAGTTTTAGCTAGATGCCGCTTAGGAAAAAAAAATAGTCTGAATTTTACGTTTTGAATTCTTAGACTAAAGAAGTAGATGTCGTTTAAATCCTGTGGGTCTTATTTTTAGTCCATTACTGTTGAAAGTCCTAGTCCCAAGAGTTGATGAGAGTATGTTCCAGAATTTACCAACAGGACCAAATAAATAAACTTACAGCCTGGCAGAGAGCTATACTCACCGAAGGGAGGCCACTGAAATCTCGTGTGAGAAATACCAAGAGCTGAGAGAGACAAAGATGACAGCATCTCTCCCTCCATTCAGTTCCATGCAAACTCTGCCCATGTTAGGAAAGTGTCCTAGGTACACAAAAACTGACTGAATGCCAGTCTGCTGTGAGGACGGGAGTGGGGGGTGGCTATGGAGGGTCACTGACAGCAGAGAGACACCATCTTCCTTCAGCCAGGCCTCTGCAGGGCTCCTCTGAAGACCCTTTGGAATGAAGGGAATCCCCACTACCTCTCACATATTTCTTGACCAAGACTCTATGCTAATAGCACTGGGCACAAAGTCTGCTGCATTCCCAGAGCCTCTAAAGAGATGCCTTGCAAGTCTCTACTTAAGATGTCCATATCTTGACAGTAAGAACAAGGAATTGCTCTCTGAAGACCTGAATGTTAAAAGCCCAATTCCAGGTTATTAAAACTTGCTGGAAGTGTGGACAGGTTGGGCCTTATGGGAGAATTGAAGTCACTGAGGCTTGTGGCTGACAGTGATGGCCATAGCCTTGCCACGTCCTCTCTCTTTGCATCAGGCCATGAGATTAATAGTTCTGCTGATGCCTCTTCACAGACACGAAACAGTGAGACTAGTCTCTTGTGGACCCTAAAAATGAGGATAATAAACCTTTTTGTCTTTGTAACTTGGTTATCTCAGATATTTTATTAGAGTATTTGAAAGCTGAATAAAATACCTACCAACTGGTTAATATTTAACAAGTCTTAAATACATCAAATGAATAAATTCTGCGTAAAAATTACAAAAGTAGAAAGCCAGAAATAATAGTGAATAGTGCATAATTTTCATTTCACTATAAGACTGAATATATCTTTGGTTTGTTTCTGTGTGGTAAAAATGTATTGAATATCTGTAGGTAGGTGCCAGTCAATGTATTGTGTATATAGCATAATGAGATGAAGACATTCTTCATTTAAATTAGTTTAATTTGATAATTGCTGTTAAATGTTGAAATACCTAAAAGTGCCTTGATACCATCCTATACCTATTTGTGTGTCTTAAGGTCATCAATTCATCTGAATATGATACAATTTACACCAGTCTTATCAAATTATAATAGTATTGCCAATATATTATCAACTTTTATTTTTAAAAGTCGTTTGAATCACTCATTTCTATAAACTGTATGGTTTTATCAAATTTCACACTTTGTCATGTTTTACATAATTGCACTATCATGCATTAACAGCTGCCTGTTTGATTTTGACTCTACACATGTCCATTGAGACATAAATCATAGTAAAGCACATTGTCAAATTCCTTCATTTTTGAACCATTGTTGCCACCTAGTGGTACAATGTAGTATTTCTACAAACAGAAAATAAATCATTCAAGTAACATAATCAAAGCCAATTTTTTATAAGGAGAATCTACTACCATTTAAATATCTCTAGCTATTGAATTAATGAAAGATAATAAAACAGGCAGTTGTAAGCATTTACAATAACACAAGTTTTCATCAACATCACAGAGGTTTTTGTTACCTGACACACTCAATTCTTGTGTGGTTGTGGATATAAAATAAACCTCTTTATATTCTCTCATAATTGTGACAGTGAGGACATTGTACTTATATTACAATATAATATGATGAGGTACATTCTTTTCTGTCTCTAGCCTTCCTTTTTCTCCTCCTCCTCCTCCTCTTCTTCTTCTTCTTCTTCTTTCTTCTTCTTCTTCTTCTTCTTCTTCTTCTTCTTCTGTCTTTTACTGAAGGTACATAGAAATCTGCACAGGTTTGTTAAGGGTTCCTGTTCTCATCCCATGTCCGAGTGTAATTATACATCCTTTGAACTCTTGAGATCAAAATAGCTTGAGATATAATTCTCATAAACATAAAACTTGAGTGGGGAGTTGTACAAAGTTTGGACAAGTGTGTTGTCAGAATTTGAGGTTAAAGTTTGAAAAGATCAAATGGATGAATGTTCATAATTGCACAGGATTCTATCCATGGTCACCTCCCTGGCAAGGCTTAAAAATGAAGAAAAAAAAAAAACAAATTTAATTTAACCACTCTTATTAGTGTATGGCTCTGTTGGGAGCCAGATCAACTGAAGACTTTCTTAGAGCCCCAATGAAAGAACAAAGGGAAACTCCTGTGTCCTTGTCCGGGGACAGATTTGGCAAGAACCAGGTTGAGGTTGGAACCTGGGCCACAAAGGGTTTGGGTTCCTTAGAACCCCACTTTCTCTGCAGAAGGGCTGTGGTTACCAGTCCTAAGGCAACTGTGCCTGAGGCATCCTGTGTTGTCTGACAACACTGTCTGACTTAGGTCTCTTTGGCCTTGGACCATTCTCCTATAAATCATTAATGAGATGCTGAAGTTCTTGATGAACTTGTTTGGTACAAGTCACTATCAGGACCTCCTGGCTCCAGCTCTCTGCCTTCTTTCCTTCTCATCCCTGGTCCTCCCCTACCCACACAAGATCCTGAATTCCTGTGGGCTTGCATTATTGTCCAGAAAAAGAAGAATCGCATATACGAGTTCTGCAGAAGATCTTGGTCCTACATGTTTGCCAGAGAGTCTGTCTTGGTGGAATCCCTAGTGTGAATTCTTCAAAGCCTTCCTGGATGTTCCTCCTCCACAGGTCCCACACCGGCTCTCTTCCCCCAGCCCCGCCTTTTCTGGGGAAGGTATGTGAGTGACAGAGTCTGTCTCGACTGCATCCGAGGGCATAAAGCTGACTTTACAGTTTGCTCCTATACATGCTTTAGGATGCGTTTACTTTTCACCCTGTGAGCTGCATCTTCTGGCTGAACCATGTTTGCTGAAAAGTGATGAAATCAGAAAAAGCAATGGAGAGGGGCTTCTCCTTCTGAAGATTAGGGTCAAAGAGGGGTCATGCAAATAAAATGTTAAGCGTAGTGATACGCATTTGTGCACTGACTTCTGTCACAGCAGCATGCTACCTTTGTGCTAAACTCATTGCCAACAACTGCCATTCTTCTTGGCTCCAGGACGAAGTTCACTGTTAACCCCTCCTCCCAGTGACTTCTGTGGACAGGAAGTCTCCTGTCAAAATGCATCTGGGAAATGTAGTTTTCAGGTTTCTAAACACCAGAACAAAGTAAAGAATAGAAAGGTGTACAAAATGACCCCAACAAGAAGTAACCACCACAGCCCTTTTACTTGGCTCTTAGTAGCCAGTAGTCACCCTGGTCACAGCTAAGCCACCACACAGCCACCACAATTTCATATTCCCACCCACAGATGTGCCTGTTCCATGCATAACTGAAGATGAACATACCTTGTCTGGAGAAATTGGAAATTAAAATCCACCTATGAGTTTAACCTATAGATGGCGGCAATTTCAATTCACTCACAGGCTCATATAATTACTCTGTAATGGAGAACATAGACCATAAATTATTTCACTGGGCATCCAGAACCCACACAATGCCTAGGCTTGCTTCTCCCTTTCTGCCCCTCCCTCGAGACATATTTCTTGATTTTTTTGAAACAATCACATTACACGGCACAGTACTTTCTCTGGTAGTATGACATGACCCTCATGACCAAGAGGCAGGTCCAGTTTCCTTCTGGGATATAGGTATGTCTTTAGAGACACTATCATGGTTTATAGATGTGATTATAGGGGCAACTGTCTTGTGAATAATTTGGCAGAGATTTAAGAGACCCGCTTTTGATTTCTGAACTTACATTTCTCAGCTATGAGAGAACTAGACTGGACAGTGGCAGTCATACTGTGTTTACAAACATACTGGATGGGATAGGAACATTCTAGAGAATTAGGTCCAAGATGAAGTGTTTTAGGCCAAGTCTATCAAGAAATGGTAAGAGTAAGAAAATCTGAGTGTGGTATCATTTCCCTGCCCCCAGGAAATAATTTTCTTTTGCTAGAAGAACTGATATACAGGAAAAACAATGGGAAATACCGAACATGGGTTATGCTATAGTAGACAGAAAGGTAAAATTGGTTCCTAAAGAAGCATCTGCCTGTGACAGAAAGGTCTTGTGAGAGGTTTCGGAGCTGGAGAGGCTCCTGTAACTGGTATGTTTCCAGTTGCTGAGTGACATCTCAGAGGCAGTCAATCGTGGTTGCTTCCAGACCACGGGTAAGGGTATAGATTCTGCATCAGTACCTTGTTCACACTCTTTTCTTGTGCCACTGTCACAGTTTGTAAGTAGAAAAAAATTTCAGTGGCTAAAGAAAGAGTCTGCTGACATCTGGAAATGGATGTCTTTTTGTGACCACACATGTGGGACTTTGGTAGCCTCTTAGACGGACCTCTATTGAAGTTCTACTTGCTCTTTTTTGAATGTTTTTATCTTAGTCTTTTAAATCTTAGTCTTCCTAATTTTGACTATATAGAGAAACTATTAGCACTTGTCCAGTATTCACTAAAGATCATCTTCTGTCCTGGCTACATCTCCAACCAGACAAAGCTGGTATTGAGATAAACACAGGACAAGATAGTAGAAGGGAGTTCACTCTCACTGTCTTTCATGCCAGTTATGGAAGGGTCCAGCATGGTTGCAGTTAATTCTGACTGATCCTGGATACTTTGTATGTCTATCAGTTAACCAGGAGCAGGCTGCTTTTATTCCTCAGTCAGCAATACATGGGCAGAAAGTGAATTAGGAGAAAGTAGGTGCAGCACCTATGTACAACATTTTAAAAGAGATTAATGCTTGAGGCCATCCAAATGCATACATTTGTGGAAGGGGGCACTAAGCTTTTTGTGTCTCTACTTGTTTTAACAAAACAGAAATGGGAAGGAAGGCAGTGAATTTGGATCCTTATGGGTGTGCTAAGATGGGCTGGAAGTGATGGAAGGGTTGACAGCCATTGCCTCTAGTTTTGGGTTTGGGAACCCTATTAATATTTTCATGCTAAAAATAATATAAAACAAACAAAAATAGGAAGGTAAGCTAGGCTGTACTGGGTGCATGGATAAATGAGTCTTTTTGTATTTTAGATGAGAAAGCGTCAAGCAGTTTTGAACAGAATGTTGATGAGACATTTTTAATTCAGGACAAAAACTGTAAAGATGCATTAATCTCATAGGTTTCTTTTCCTTGTTACGGGGTTAACAATCTTGAAGCTGCTTTCAGTATTTCTTAAGATGAAGCATTTGCTCATCTTGCAGTATTGTCAAGGCAATCATATTTCTTATTGCAAGAGAGCAGCAGTTAAACACTAAACACAGGAGAAGCAGGGTGCTGGATGAATCGGTGTGTGTGGCTGGCGGGCAGAAGCATCCATGTCAATAAAGGCTATATTCAGACATAACCGTGCATTTTTCCTGCCTGCATTCACTTCCTAGCCCTCTTGGCTAAGAGCATCTAGAAATGTAACTCTGGTTGTAAGGAGAATACACAGTAGCTACGCCATGATCTCTTAACACCATTCTCTACTAAAGGAACCCTGAGCACACACTTAGTACTAGGGTTGGGGAAGGGAAGTATGTATAGTATAAGGAAACAACCCAGATGTCTCACAGTGGAAGAATGGATACAGAAAATGTGGTTCATTTACACAATGGAGTATTACTCAGCTATTAAGAATGAGGACATCGTGAGTTTTGCAGACAAATGGATGGAACTAGAAAATATCATCCTGAGTGAAGTAACTCAAACCCAAAAGGACATGCATGGTATGTACTCACTAATAAGTGGATATTAGCCAAAAAGTACAGAATGATACAATCCACAGAACTCAAGAATATTAACAACCTGAAGAGCCCAAGTGAGGATGCCTCAATCCCACTTGGGAAGGAGAAGAAAGCAATCACAGGAGGGAGGGACGTGGGTGGGAAAGGGGATAGGGAGGGGAAAACGGGTGGGGAAAACAGGACTGAAGCCCTGAGAACCAGCAGAATCAAAACAGGTAACAGGTAAGAAGTGGAGGGGGGTGCTCCAGAATGTACCAGAGACCTGGGAGTGGGAGACTCTCAGGACTCAAAGGGAGGGACTTTGCCCTACAGTGGGTAGAGGGATCTTGTGGAGCCCACCTCCAGCAGAAGGGCAGGGCATCAAGTGAGGGAGGGGGTTGCCATCCTACAGTCAAACCTCTGACCCATAATTGTTCCTGTCTGAAAGAACTGCAGGGACAAAAATGGAGAGGAGACTGAGGAAAAGGAAGTCCAGCAACAGACCCAAAGTGGGATCCAGCAAGGGAAGACCCTAAGGCCTGACACTATTACTGAGGCGATAGAACGCTTACAAAAGGGACCTATCATGACTGCACTCTGAAAGACCCAACAAGCAGCTGAAAGAGTCAGATGCAGCTATTTACATCCAACCAATGGACAGAAGCTACTTACCCTTGTTGTTGAATTGGGGAAAAGTTGGAAGAAGCTGAGGAAGAGGGAGACCCTGTAGAAGGAACAGCAGTCTCAACTAACCTGGACACCCCTTGCCCTGCCACGAGATCTCTCAGACATTGGACCACCAACCAGGCAGTATACACCAGCTGATATGAGGCCCCCAACACATATATAGCAGAGGACTGAAGGGTCTGTGTTCAGTCAGAGAAGATGCACTGAACCCTCAAGAGACTGGAAGCCCCAGGGAGTGGAGAGGTCTGGTTGGGTGGGTCTGGGGACACCTCCATGGAGATAGGAGGTGGGGAGGGGGACAGGTATGGGATGTGGAACAGTCAGAGGGTTGACTGGGAGGGGGATAAACATCTGGACTATAAAAAAAGATTAAATCAAATTTTTTAAAAAAGTGAGTCTGGGATTTTCTCTCTCAAAGAAAGTTTGTAAAGGATGATGACAACATGTCCAAAGGACATAGAAGTCAGCTTAGGGGCGTGTCCTGGGGAACTGTGAAGGAGAGTGCATCTCCAGATAAATAAGGCTGAAACTCCACCTGCAGTCACCGTCTATACCGTCCACACCGTCCACACAGCCCTTATCTCTTAAGTCACACCTTTGAGTGTGCAGAACATTGGAGGCAGCAGTGGTGGCCTCCAATGTTTTAAAACTTTAAAGCTTCTACCCTTAACTCCTGAGTGGCTCTGTGGGAGTCCATTCTATGAAGATGCTTTACCCCTTTGGAGAGGTCTGCCACAAACACAGCATGAATTTTCCAGCCATGTGGACGGCCATCCCACAGGACATCTCCAGTCTCAGGCACACAAGTGGAGGAAAGCAGATATGTAAGAGTATACACTTTCTATTACTGTTCATATGTATCTATGTATATGCGTGTGTAGTTATATATACTCATGATATGTATCTATGTATATGCGTGTGTAGTTATATATACTCATGATATGTATCTATGTATATGTGTGTGTAGTTATATATACTCATGTGTTGGTAGCTTGGTCCCCAGTGAGGGACGCTGGGGTGGTGATGAAACTCTTAAGAGGTGAGGGAGGCCCAGTGAAAAGTTTCCAGGTTCCTAGGGAATGGGCTTGATGGGGACTTGGGCCCACTGGATTGATCTTATTCTCCTTCTGGAGAGAATGTAAATAATTTTCTTCTGCTAAGTCCTCTAGTCATGATGTGGTATCTTACACAGGCACCAAAGCAATGGAATTAAGTAACTGTAGACCACAAAACCCAAAAGTGTGAACCAAAGTACATTTTCTTTTCATAAGTTGATTGTCTCAGTAACAGAAAATTGACCTGAGTTATAGTCACTGTTCAGCCACCTTCAGCATAATAACTGATTTTTTTTTTTTGTCAATGGCAGTGAAATTGAAAGTGATGGGAGACAAAATATTGTATAGTTTCAAAATATCTTCCCATAAGTTGTCTATTAATAATGAAGGAAAAGCCAGATGCAATGATGGATGCCAGCCATCTCAGCACCTGTGTCAAAAGTCACAACCCGAAGCAATACTACCGTTACTCCTGATCATAATAAATAATGATGAACTAAAGGATACCAATATTAGATTTAAGACATGGTAGGTGACACAGGACTGAATAGGCCTATTTAATAGTCCCTGCAATGAGATGATCATGTATGCTCCTGATGAAATGCGCAAGCTCAATAAACAAGAAGGAAACATGAGTCACATCCCAGACTAATAAAAATCACATCATAGAAAAAACGGACCCCATTCAAATTAAAGGCCACTGTGTGATCACGCACCCACCCATATGTGCATCTTTATTTGTAAGTATAATGGACAATACATACAAAGAGCTCACAGACTTTCTTTGTGGATTATGAGCTTTGTGTACTTGTTATCTTATGTACATAAAGTAGACCTGGCATACAGTCAGGGCTTTATATAAATAAATTTGTTTAATTAGATTAATTTTCAGGCCATGTCCTTATCGTCTCACTCATCTTTGGGTTCTGATACTTAAAAGGATGCAGCTTTGTTTCCAAAGTTGTTTGGCCTCCCTCTACACATCCGTACCTTCCCTCTACACATCCGTACCCTCCTGCCATGATGCGTTACTGGGACATGGTGCTAGGTTTTCAAGATTCATCACTGGAAAAACAATATGAGATCCTAGTTTTTAACCAAGTAGGTTTAAATGTTAGAGTTCTATTTTTGTTTTCTCATGTGTGTGTGTGTTTGGGGGGAAGGGGTGCATGTGTGCTTATGTGTGTGTTCCCGAGTGTGTTCAAGAATGTGTGCACATGTATGTGGAGGCCTAAGGCTGAGGCCAAGAGGTTTTCTCCATCGTTGTCCATCTTATTGGTTGAGACAGGGTTTCTCCGTTGAGCCTGGACCTCAGAGATAACAGGTTGACTAGCCAGCTTGCTGCAGGAATCCCCAGTCTCAGACTCCTGAGCACTGGGAAAGGTGAGAACAGCACACCCGTAAGTCTTCATATGGGAACTGGGCATCCAAACTGAATCTTAGGCTTGACAGCAAGACCTTTAACTACTCTGTTGTCTCTCCAGCCCTAAACTGGAGTTTTTGAAACAGAATTTTAACACTATGCTGATATTTTGCTAAACATTATGTAGATATCCATTTGATTCATCAATATATTTAAGTAAAACATTGAAAACATTATGACACAGGAATCTTTCATGTACACAAAACAGAGTGGGCATTCTAGCTAGAGTACTGAGTGACTTTATGAGGAAGACACACAGGCTTGACATAACTTTGCACTTTTTGCCAAAAGCCCATGAGAATTGTGTGGAGGAAAGCAAGAATACAAAGAGGGCTGAACTCTAGGCGCCCTCAGGCTGGGTGGAGAATGTGTGAATCAGCATGAGGAGTAGGGAACTCAGAAAGTGGCCCACACACCGAGGGCAAAGCACCACACACTGCATGCTGCGTACTGCAATCCCACAGATGCCACTGGTCACTGTGGGGCTGTGGTAGGAACTGATGGAGAAGTAGAGTTCCAAGTATGATGGACACAGGACTGAAATCACCGGCTCTTTGCATGAGGGCACTGCAGACAGCTAAGCTACATAAACAAGGGTCAACTTAACTGGAAAAAATCTAAATTGTCTCATTGATGGGTCTTAGTTTTGTGGGTTATATTCCTCTATAGAATGAAGAGGGTTCCATAGTGATTTCCCATTTTCTTTTGTAATAAGCCATTTTTTTTCATGAGGGGCAGTCAGGTTTCTTAGACTTTCTCACAGGCAAACAAACTCAGGGGATGGTCACGTTACCCCCAGATTTCTCTAATTAGACTCAGGAGTCATTACTTACCTTGGCTTTAACATCTGCTGGGATTTAGAAATCAGTTCGTTTAAAGATTTTTGTTTCCTTTTTCCTTTTTGCCCCCATTCTTTTGATGATATTGCACATGAGAATCACCGAGCCTATCACATATTTGGATGTTGGGTCTTTTTTGTTTGTCTTGATAAATCATATGTAAATCATATTTTCTAGAAGCTTCTCATTCTTGTTTCGAAGCTTGTCTCTCTTGTCCAAAACCAGGTAACCTAGGAAGAATATTACCTCTTTAATTCAAAGGGTAAGGACTAGCATGCTAGCAGTTCTGTATACTGCCTACTTTGAGTCAAAGACAATGAGCTTGTGGATATCTTTTATAGCAATCATATCTCATAACAAAATCAACAATACCACTAGGCAGGTCTAGATACCCACAGGTATCTTCCATGTAAAGAACCACCCGGTTCATAATGAACTTAGGCCACAGTGGCATCCTCTCTTCCCAAAGCATTCTGTCCCAGGTACTTAGCAGATAATTCAACAGTTTGCTATGACAAGTAGTTAAAAACGAGTGGCCACAGTGAGAAGAAAAATGTATTGACTATTGTCACGACTTAAATGTGCAGCGTCCCCCACAAGTCCAAGTGTGCCAGCCCAGGTCCTCAGCTGGGAGATCTTTTGGAGGTGCAGCCTAGCAGGATAACTAGGGCCCTGGAAGCAGGTCCTGCTCCTTCCTTTTCCCTCCCTCCTTCCCTCTGCTCTTTACTCCTTTTTCCTTTCCATATTGCAGGACCCTATCATTGCCAGAGTGAAGCCTCTTACTGTAAGCAAAAATAAACCTTTCCTCTTTGTCCTGTCTGGTATTTTATCACAGTATGATTAGTCCAAGAAGCAAATCCTGTCTCTTCTGGTCTGTATCCAGCAAAGAGTTTGCTATGAAAAACTGAAATAAATTGTTTACATTTAACATTTATACACATTGTGCTTATTTTTGTGTGTGTGTGAATGTCCAACCTTTTTGCAACTTTAAAGCTACTTTAGTTGTTTGAGGAGAGTCTCAAAATACTGGTGGCCTCTTGGAGCAGTGCCTCATGGTTCAGAGTTTCTCCTGCTCTAATGAACATCAGTTCTTAGAGTTCTGTGATGTTGGTGTGCTTTAGAGGGGAAAATAATCCACATTTTAATCCACATTACTGCTTCCTCTCAGAGAAATAGGAAAGATTTTGAGTCTTGGATTTTCCACTGATCAATTTGAAATAGTACATAACCCTCTCTAAGTCTGAACGCTTGTGTCCTTCCAAAACTCATGCATTGCAACACAATTCCCAGAGTGACATCAGTGGTAGAACATATGGATCATAATGACTCAGGTATTGCCTGAGTGCCTCTACTTGAGACCCCTGAGGGCTAAGTAGTCTTCCACCTTGTGAGGCCATGATTAGAATTTGCTAGTAAAAGCCAAAGAATGAGCCTTCCCAGACACCAAGGCTGTCAGCACAGTGACTGTGCTGACCCCCAAGCCTCTGCAATTAAATGTGCTGCTATAGATATATTCCATTTTTAGTAGTATTTTTTTGCCAGTGTGCTGAATGGACTGAAAGTAAGACATCCACATTTTCTTAAAGATTTATTTATTTTTATTTATATGAGTACATTGCAGCTATCTTCAGACACACACCAGAAGAATGCATCAGATCCCATTAGAGATGGTTGTGAGCCACCATGTGGTTGCTGGGAATTGAACTCAGGACCTCTGGAAGAGCAGTTAATGCTCTTCCACTGAGCCATCTCTCCAGCCTGACATCCAGCAACCTTAAACACACATGTCTATAAAGGACATCATAATAACAGTGATTTCCAGAGAAGCCTGTATCTGATAGTTTTGCATTGTGTCTGATACTCCTCTGCATAAAGACTGTCTCTAGATGTTTCCAGGGTGGGACTTTCAGCATTCTCCTTAGGCAGAGAAACAACACAAGGATCCACAGTAGAAGCTAAAGGAAAGTTCTCAATACTTTTTCCTTCTTCTTTTTCTTTTATTTCAGCTGTTAAAAGTGGTTTATTTCACAAATTTAGGATTTTTAAAATTTTATTCTTGAAAGTATATGATTATAACATTTATGATTATAACATTTCTCCCTTCTCTTTCCTCCCTCCAAACTCCCCCATGTATCGGTCCACTTTCCTTCAAATTTATGGCCTCCTTTCTCATTGGTATTGCATACATACATGTATTTCTGTGGAAAGATTCTAAGATTGAAAGGATGGAGGAGTTCGCTGTGACTTTGTGTAACCCGCCTGGATCTGCCCATGTTTGGGGGCCACTTTGTTCCCACCCAGAGCTGCTGCTCCGATCCACCAGTCAGGGTCTAGCAAGAGAGAGAGAGTGCGGAGGGGCAAGAGATGTGAAGAACGGAGACAGGACAGAGTCTGATCAAGTCTCGTTCATTGAAAGGAAATCCTGGGTATTTATACCCTTTACCACATGCCTTTCCCTCATGGATAAGCATAGCTGAAGGCACTACATCATGTGCCTTGCAGCGTGGAGACCACGTGTGCCTTGCAGCTGGGGGCACTAAGCAGCAAAACAAGATATGTGAGAAAAACAAGATGTTTATCGGAGTGTGCTCAGCTGTTGTGGGCTGTTTAAAACAAGTCTCTTGTGAGAGTATATGGTCCGAGATGGCTGTAAAGATGATAGCCGCTCTCTGTTAGAAGTCAGCTCCCAACAACTTTGTGTTTCCGCAACATCAGAAGCTACACCCATAAAGTCTCACTTACACCACTGCCCAAATGTGAGGCACACAAGGATGATACCTATGAACATGTCAAGCTGGAGAGAAAAGGCTCATGAAGTCTCAGCCCTACATGAGGAACTACAGACAACAAAGGAAATCAGGGAGCAGGACACACGACTTTCTTTAGGAAAGAGCATGCTAATCAGATGTCTAATGCCAAACAATGAGAAAAAAACACATAGAATGACATTATAGCCAGATAGTGTTATGTTTAGGAATATATATGTGTATATATACATATGTGCTAAACTTTTTCAAGTATCAATCTTCTAAGTTACAGAATCATTGATACCTGAAATCATACTTTCATGTAATGGTGCGATGCTCTTGGGAAGGTGGTGTCATTGACTTCTGTCTATAAGAAGACAGTGAGGGTGGAAAGAAAGCTCAGAGGGACTGCAGAGATGGATCGCTGGTCAAGAGCACTTCTTGCTCTTGCAGAGGACCTGGGTTTGATCACCAGCAGCAACATGGTGACCCACAACCATCCCTATTTCCAATTTTAAGGGATCCAGCACGCTCTTCTACCTCTGCAGGCATGAGGCGTGATGCATGAACATACATGCTGGCAAAATAGTCATACATGTAAAATGAACAAATCTTATTGCCCTGTTAAATGTATGTTAGAAAAGATGACACTAAAACTATGGAAAGCAATATTAATAAATAAAGTAGGAAAAGAAATGAGCTGCAGTTATATGAGATAAATCCTAACAATCAAAATAAATAAATCAGTTAAAAGTATACATTGCTTTTTTAACATTAAAAAAAATGAAGAGAGCAGCTGTGTATTAGGAAGAAAATTTCAGGGGCTAAAACGCAAATCATTGCTGTGAAAGGCCAGCAGTTACAAGGGTTGGAGAAGGAGGCTATGACACCAACGAGATCAACTTGGAGTTGCAGATACTGTGGCCATGTTCTGCTTCTTGAGCTACGGGTGACTTTGGTGCAGTTTGTTAATTCCAGTGACAGAGACCTCAGTGTCAGCTCATTATGTTATCAATAACACTTCAGCTCTCTATCAGTGCTATAGCTCTTACAATTATGCATGTTTGCATTTTAGAAGTTTTACTTAGTATATATAATGTAATAGTAGAGACTTGTTTTAAAAACAAAAGTCCAATCGTTCAATATACCAAATGAAGACTCAGGAGCCAGACATTGTGGTGAAAGCCTGCTAGTGCACAGAGGCAGAGAGTGCAGCCAGCTGACTTCCTACTCCACCTATGTTCCAGAAGGAAGAATCCTTTCTCCTTCTCTGTGCTATCTTAAATACCCTTCAACTCAAAGACCCTCCTGTCTCTTTCCTATGTTTTCTTGCATTCACTCCCTGCCTCTTGATGTTGCTCCGCCTCTTGTTCTACCTTGACTTTATTTAGCTCTTGCTTACAGAAAGCTCTTGGGTTAAAGGTGTGTTTCAAGGTTAAGCCACAAGCAACTATTTGTTTACAATAAACAGAAAGCTTTTGGATAAAAGGTGTGTGCTAGGGCTGAGCCCCACCACACCAAGAAACAAGTTTTTCCAGTTCATAATCTCAGGGTTCACAGTGTGATCAAATATCCTACAACAGAAATTATTTTAAAGATACATTGATATTATAGATGAATTCACCATCTAGCAGACTGTTTGAAACACAGCAATTTCAGCAATTTGGATTGAAATAATATCAGGAATTTACTGTATGTCACTGCCTACACACTTCACATGCATTGAAGTGTTTAGTTTTCCTGCAACCCTATGCAGCTTAGGTTTGGGAACATGACTGGGGAGACTGGGAAGTGAGGAGAGGACATACATACAGACACACATGCAGAAAAGCTGGGATCAGATACAGCGTGCACACTCAGAGTGGCAGCAGGTACTTAAATGGCCCAGAGGCTCAGGGTTATTGAGTACGGCACAGGGGTGAGGGATCATCTAGCATTGCTAGGAGGTATCAGAAGGAACACAATCTCAATTTTCAACATCTAAGAAGATGTAGGTACACTTGCTAGCTGTTGGATAGCTGGTCAGTCTTTTCTAAGCTCTCAGGCTTCGATCAGAGGAACACTTTGCCTTTCCAAGTCTGATACTCAGGAAAGGCTTTGCCAATCTCCCATGGGTCCAAGGCCTTAGTCTTTGAAATGGCCAGCTCCTGTCAATTAATACACCTTCACTCAGACCCTCCTTCCCTAAGGACTTCACTCTTGCCTTCCAGGAGGGACTATCTTATTCACAGGACAGAAGGGAAGATCACACGTGGAAGCTGAATGACCAATACAAGCTGAGATGATGATGCATGTCAAAGATGGCTGACCCCAGGTGTTATGAATTAGTGTATGCACCAAGGCCCATCTGTGCATCATAGAACAGAGTGTATGACTATGACATTCTGGTGTTTGTGAGGAGAGAAAACTTCATCTAGCCTCAATAAACCCTACATCTTATATGAATACTAACACCCAAGGCACATGTTTTTTTCCCAGTATAGAATCAAGCAATGTAGTAGTGCTTTCCCTAAGATGGCAGGAGCTAAGATGAGGATTATTTACCAATGAGAAAATGAGTGCATAACCATCTGAATAACTTACACAGGATACTGTAGACTGAACTGCGGTCAACGAATGGACAGTGGCCAAGCATTTCTTAAATGTTCTTAAATAGAGCAACACAGAGATTTAAAGCATCTTTTCATTTCATCTTACACAAAATGGACAGAACAAAAATTAGCCTACTCAGTTGGAAAAATTGTTGATGTCTTTCAGAGGTCTAGGAATTTGTTTTTGCTTTTGTTTTCAATTGACTTATGAGTCTATTGCTTGGCCCTAATCAGCTCACTGCCCAGGATGGAAAAATACCCTTCAAATTCAGATTTACTTGTGCTGGGAAATCACCCATTGAAGTAAATGATCCCAGTGAAGCTTCTGATTCCTGTACACAGAGAACTATGGTTCCCAAGAGCTGTTCCATAGGCCAGCGTTCTACCTGGGATCAGGGACCATTTAAGAGTGCTGATTCTCAGAGCTTTAAGAACCAGGAACTCTGGAATGGGGCCAGGGAGAGTGTCTTTAATGATTCAAATGTACCATACTGCTATAGAACTGGCTCCCAAAAGCAGTAGTTCTTGACCTGTGGGTCACAACCCCTCAAGGAGCTCATTACTATTTATAACAGTAGTAAAACTACAGTTATGAAGTAGTTACCACAACATGAGTAATGTATTAAAGGGTTGCAGCAAAGGTTGAGAACCATTGCCCTAGAGAATGACCAAGGAACCTGCTCCTCACAAATGGGTGCTGCATAGCGTTGTTCTTCACACCTCAGGCTGACCATTTCCCTTCTTTGCAGGCATACCTGGGCTTACCATGCAGCAGTCAGTCAGCCTTGCTAAACCCAGAAGTCTGGACGATGATATTTAAATTCCAACAGTTTCCTCCGTCTCTCCATTGATGTCATTTGTGGATCTAACTGGGGCAGCTAACGTGGTCCTTCCTGTACACCCGCTTGGTGTCAGTCACACAGACAGCAGTGATCAGCATATTCAACACTGTCCTGCCTTGGGAGCCTCAGTCTTCTCTAACACAGAGAAGAGAGGAAGAAAAGCTTTCTCTGTATTTGTCTCTTTACTTTGCCAATGGCTGCTTGAGGAACCCACAATCTGTATTCTTTATGCCCAAGAAACATCCCGGGTGGCCTCACCAAGCCTTTTTCTTCTCTTCGTTCATGTCAAAGTTTCTGTAGGTGTGCCACAGGATGTGTGTGTGTTTTCCGAAAAGCTAATGTAATTGATTCCTTTATATTTTAATTACCTGGCTATATGGTGAAAATGCATGCTATAATTTTTCCATATGATTTATAAGAGACATTTAGTGGTTTATTAAATCCTGTGGGTAGTAGGATGGAGGTGTCTGGGTGGGGGATAAGAAGGCAAATCCACAAACAGACCAAACAAGAATGTGCTGAAAAGCTGCTATTTTAAAAGAGGCCAGCAGGTGGTAGGAGTGCTGCAGCTAAAACAAACTGGTCAGGTTGCAGCATGAAAAGAGATTTCTCTTTTTGTCTTCCATTAATTTATTTATTCACTTTACATGCCAATCTCAGCCCCCCTATTGCCTCAGTACCCCCTCAAAGAGAAGCTCCTCTTTCTCCTCCCTCATATCACCTCTGAGAAGCCACACACACCCCAACCCTGTACCAACCCATCCTGGCACAAAAAGTCCCACAGAACTAATACATTCTTTCCCACTGAGGCCAGACAAGGCAGCACAGTTAGGATAACAGGATCCATAGACAGACAACAGAGTCAAGTACAACCGCAACTCCAGTTGTTGGGGTATCCGCGTGAAGACTGAGCTGCACATCTGCTACATATGAGTACATGGGCGTAGGGGATACTAGGTTCAGCCCATGCTAGCTCTTTGGTTGGTGGTTCAGTCTCTGGGATCCCCAAGGGTCCAGGTTAGTTGTCTCTGTTGGTCTTCCTGTGGAGTTCCTATTCTCTCCAGGTCTGTCAGTCCTTCCCCAAGTCTTCCATAAGACTTCCTGAGCACTGACCAATGTTTGCCTGTAAGTCTCTGCATCTGTTTCCATCAGCTGCTGGGCAGAGCCTCTCAGAGGACAGTTATACTAGAATCCTGTCTGAAAGTATAACAGAGTACCATTACAGTGTCAGGGATTGGTTCTTGCCCATGGTATGGGTCTAAGGTTGGTCCAGTCATTGGTTGATCATTCCCTCAGTCTCTGCTCCATCTTTGTCCCTGTACTTCTTGTATGCAGGACAAATTTTGAGTCAAAGGTTTTGAGGCTAGGTTGCTTTCCTTATCCCTCTATTGGGAGTCCTGCTGGTTACATGAGGTGGCCACTTCAGGCTCCATATCCCCCACTTCGAGGAGTCTCAGCTAGAGTCAACCCCATAGACTCCCTGTAGCTTCTTCCATCCCAGGTCTCTGGCAAGTCCTAGACATCCTACCCACCCCAACATTCCTACCCCAACACACCACTGATTTTTGTTCACCTTTCTAGCCTGTTCTTCTCTCCCAGCTCCCCCTTTCCCTGTTTCCCTCCCCATTCCCTCCCCCACCCAGTTCCTCCCCTTCATCCACCTCCAACAACTAAATAATTTCCCTTTCTGAGTGAAATTCAAGCATTCTCCCTTGAGCTCGCCTTGTTATTTAGCTTCTTTGGGTCTGCGGATTGTAGCATTGGTGTCCTGTACTTTATGACTAATATTCACTAAGCCATGAGTGCATACCATGCATGTTCTTTATTTCTTTTTATGACGTAAAATTAGGAAGGAGTATCTATAGCCTAGTGGTAGTGCTGCCCAGAGAAGGACTGGCACTAAACATAATTTCCAGAAAGTTTTCGCATAGCATCTGCTTCAAAAGTAGCTGGACCATTCTCCAGCACAAAAGACCATCCTGCAAGGTACCTGTTTTCTGTGGTTTTCTGAAACTCTCTGGATTGTTCTAAGGTACAGAAGGTACCAGTTGGGAACGGCTTGCTTAGGCAACGTACATAAAGGGAAGAGTGAGCCCAGACTGTCAGTCAGTACGTGTCCTTACACAAAAGCTTGCTTTTGAAACAGAGGAAGTGTTTTTATAGTGTGAACAAGGCTGGGTGTTCAATTCCAGTTCTGCCATAAATTAAACCAAATGAACAAATTAAAACCACTGGATTTGGCCTACTTCTGGCAAACAAGCAGCTTTTAATAGCATTTGTTGATAATCAAGAGGCAGATGCAGGAGGATCACCACAAGATCCATAAAAGCCATCCAAACCAGCTACGTACTGATAAGTCTGTATCAAAATAATAAGACAAACAACCAACCAACAATCAAACTCCAGAACAAAGGCAGAGATGCTGGTGGGATCGTTTGGGTCAGTGAATGGTGTCTGAGAAAGGACATGTTTTTAAATGAATTTAGCTGTTTGTTTAACTTCTTATAACTGACTCTCAGAATTGTTGTAAGCACTGAATGCATGCAAGAGAATAGACCCTGGGCATAACTCTATAGGAGCATACAAACCTGCCTCCTTCTTTACCATTTCCTTCCTAAAAGTAAGCCATTTCAAACCTCTAGAGTAAATTTGGTGTTTGCTATTTCACTAGACTGGCTAGCTGGCAAGCATGTAGAATCCACCTGTCTCTGTCACATGTTGCTGGAGTTACAGCTGTGTGTTGCCACATCCAGATTTTATGTGGATGCCATGGATCTATCTAAGCCATCTCCTTGGCCTCTTTCCTAGCTTTGTCTAAGCTGCCTGTCTTAGAGTTTTACGATGGTAAACAGACACCATGACCAAAGCAACTCTTATAAGGACAACATTTACTTGCAGCTGGCTTACAAGTTGAGTCCATTATCATCAAGGTGGGAGCATGGCAGCAGCAGCATCCAGGCAGGCAAGGTGCAGACAGAGCTGAGAGTTCTAAATCTTCATCTGAAGGCTGCTAGTGGAAGACTGGCTTCCAGGCAGCTAGGAAGCCCATGACCACAATGACGTACCTACTCCAACAAGGCCACACCTACTAATAGTGCCACTCCCATGGCCAAGCGTATTCAAACCACCACATTTCACTCCCTGGCCCTCATAGGTTTGCTCAAACACATGAGTCTATGGGGGTCATACCTAAACATAGCATAATGCAAAATACACTTAGTTCAACTTCAAAAGTCCCCATAGTCTATAGAAGTCTCAACAATGTTAAAAGTTCAAAGTGTTTTCTGAGATTTACCCAATCACTTAATTGTAATCCTCAAAGCAAGACATAAAACCAGCTGGGCAAGCTCCAAACTCTGCATCTCCATGTCTGATTTCAAGGTAGTCTTCAGATCTCCAACTCCTTTTTCATCTTTGTTGACTGCAAGAAACTTCATTCTCCTGGGCTGCATTCCCTGTTAGCAGCTTTCCTCAACAAATAGCCCACAGCTCTGACATCTCAAACATACTGGGGTTTACAAGGCAACTTCAGTGTTACAACTTCTTGTTTCAATGTCTGGGATCCACACATGATCTTCTAAGCTCCTCCAAAGGCTGGTGTCACTTCTCCAGCTCTGCCCTCTGTAGCACTCTAAGTTCAGATCGATCCACTCCACTGCTGCTGGTGTTCTTGATGATCATCCCATAGTATTGGCATCTCCAAATACACTGTGGTCTTCTGCTGCAACTATGCCTCATCAACAGTCTTTCATAGGCTCTCTTCATGATGCCAAACCGCAAATCCTTTGCATGATCCTTTCAGTCCTGGGCCACCAACTGCAACTGAGGCTGCACCTTCATCATTGGCCTTCCCTGGCTTCTCACAACACCAAGCCTCAGTTGCTCTCCATGACTCCTTCATACCTTTAAAACCAGTACCACCTGAGTGAGTCTTACAACCTTGACTATCTCTGGACACAGTCTCTTTGTGCTCTCAAAAAACACTTCTGAAAAGATTTCACCTCAGTGATGCTGGTCTCTTTTTAATCACCACTAGTTTCTTAATTCCAGCTAACCCACATCAATTGTCCCAGTAGTTCTTTCCATTCGTGACTCTAAAGTCATAGCCATATGTCAAGGCTGCCGAGTTCTGCTGCTTGCTGGAGCTAGAACATAAACCCCCTTATTATATTACCAGCTTTCTGTTTTCCAACTCCTTCATTGCCTAAGCTTGGCTGTCCTAGAACTTGTTTTGTCAATTAATCTTGAACTCAGATTTGCATGTCTGTCTCCTAAATGCTAGGATTAAAGGTGTGATCCACCAGTCCATATTAATTTTTTTCTCTACTTAGACTTTGCTCTTTACTAGGCTGGCTTTGAACTCAGAGATCTTATTGCCTCTGTTTTCTGTGATTAAAGCTTTGTACTATCATACCTAGACCTAAACTTAGTTGGGTGGGATCTTGCCCCAAAGTCCTATTCCCTTAATCTGTTATCTCCTAGAACACAGGATTCAGCTTTATTCTACTGCATGGTGCCCCTCCAATACTTGAACCATATATTTTGTATTTTTCCTTTCTCATATTCTCATTTTAATTAACACACTTCATAAGAGTGAACTTTAGTAATCACACAACAGAATTTATACCAGGCTGTTTTGACACTTCTTTTTTCAAAGCAATTAATTCAAATCTCTTCACCTTAACCTCAGGCAGACTCTTGAGTCAATGGCAAAAAGTAGGCACATTCTTCACCAAAATACCACAAAACAGTCTCTATGCCATGTACTGAAATTCTTCTCCACTGAAACCTCTTGGGCCAAGTCTATACATTTCAAATCACTCTCAGCAACAAAGTCTTCCATATTCCTACTAGGATAGCCCATTAAGCCCCACTTTAAAGATTCCACTACTTTCCAAATCCAAAGTCCCCAAATCCACATTCTTCCAAACAAAAGCATAATCAGGCCTATCACAGCAATATCCTACTCCTTGTGCCAACTTCTGTCTTAGGGTTTTACTGCTGTGAGCAGACACCGTGAGCAAGGCAACTCTTATAAGGACAACATTTAACTGGGGCTGGCTTACAGATTCAGTCCATTAAGATGAGAGCATGGCAGTGTCCAGGCAGGCAAGGGGCAGGAGAATCTGAGAGTTCTACATCTTCATCTGAAGGCTGCTAGGAGAAGACTGGCTTCCAGGCAGCTAGAACAAGGGTATTATTAAAGCCCATTACTACGCCTACTCCAACAAGGCCACACCTCCTAATAGTGCCATTCCCTGGGCCAGCTATATATGCAAGGGAGGTATAGGTAGGAGAAGAGATCCTTGGTCCCATGAAGGCTGGACATCGTGTGTGTGGGAATTCGAGGGTGGGGAGGTGAGGTGCCGGGGGTGGGTAGGTGGGGGCACACCCTCATAGAAGCAGGAGGAGGGGGGATGGGATAGGCGATTCCTGGGAAGGAGGGGGGAAAATGGGGTAAGGGGAGAACATCTGAAATGTAAATAAAATATCCAATAAAAAAATTAGGTACACTAAAAACCCAGCGATTGTAATAAGAAAAAAAACCTTATAATAATATACTATAATAAAGTTGTATGATCATGGTTTCTCTCAAAGTAAAAAATAAATAAATAAATAAATAAATAAATAAATAAATAAATATTTAAATAATTTAAAGAGAAATGAATTTATGTAGTAATAAATTTCAAGAACATACTGGGCATTTGGGTTTTTGTTGTTGTTGTTTTGGTTTTGGGGGGGTTTGTTTTGTTTTATTTTGTTTAGTTTTTTTCTTCCCCACTACAACAAAGGCTGATTCTACCACTGAGATAAACTGGCCACTAGGGGGAGTGGAGGGCAGCTTAGCCTAAGAAATCTGCAGCAGGTATGTTCCCACTCCCTTCTACTCTTTCCCAAGACTCAACTGCAGATGCCACTTCCTTCTCTCCCCTACCCCCGTGAAAGAGCTGCTTTCCCTACTGCTTATCTGAGTTCATTCCCTCTAGAGTTTATGATTTCATGGCTGACCTCTTCTTAATAAATAATCAAAACCAAGAGCTTCTTTCTCCAAGAAAGGCTGTTTCTCCAGCTTGCAGCAGTTCTTAGCTGCTACTAGTCCTTAGAGCTGAGGCCCCAGGAGATTTCCCCTTTCATGTTAGCGTGTCTATTGATGTCATCCTTGTTCAAGCCGTGTTTAGTCAGTCATGCTGTTGAAACTTTATTAGTGTTGTTAGCATGTCATTTCTAGGAGGTCCAGTCCTAACGGCAGATTTCCAGTTGTCTCGCTCTTACGATGTTTATACCCGGTCTTCTGAGATGTTCGCTGATCCTTAGGTACAGAGGTTGTGTTTTAGATGTATCAGATGAGGCTGGATGTCACAGGGTCACTTGCTGTCTGCATTCTGATTGGCTGTTGTAATGCTCTTCATCTGCTGCAGAGACATGTCTTTGATGAAGAGTGAGGGTTACATTTATCTGAGGATGTAAGAATGAACATTTCTAATGCAATTAGGTATTGTTCTGGTTTTGTGAAGTTTCTCCTCTAAGATCCATGAGCTCACTAGGCCTGTGTAGTTGGCTAGTTTCCCAGTACCAGATATAATTTCCTTCTGAGTGGATAGTAAGTCCAGCAAGAAAGCTATAGGTTACCAAGTCATAAGTACCCCTATGGTTATTGTGCCATGCTTGTCTTTGTTGCAGTTCATAGGTGTGAGAATTGGGCAGCTTGTGTGGCATCACCAGGTACTGTGAAAATTTGTGTCAATTCTTAATTCCTATCCACAGTGAAGAGAAATTGAAACTTTACCTTCTATTTTGGTGACAAAAAAAAAATCAATTGGTATGATCATAGACACCATGACTTCTTTTACAAATAAATTTCTTTCTTAGGACCACCATATATTTTAAGTCAATAGGTCAGGTAAAGAATGAACTCTTGAACTTGAGCCAAGATATTAAATAAAGTTCTGCTACATCCACAAACACCACTGTTAAGCACCCTGAGTGTTAATTGATCATGAAGTCTGATATGGGTAAGACCCAAGTTCCCAGTACTTCCTGATTGCATATGAGCTGTACTGTACTTTGGACGAATCTACTACAAGTTGTGTACAGAACATTTGCTGAAACTAACCAGGTTATGTATCTCAAATTCAAGAAATTCCAGGGATCTCAGAGCTTCCATAGAAGCAAAGAGGAAACCTTTCCCAAACACTGTCTAGTGATATACCGAGGGGCACATGGCTACTCTGCCTGGCTCTGATGGTGTTGATCCTGATCAGGGGCGTCTTTTCATTGTGAACAAATGCCATCTCCTTTTTCCTATAGGGATCTTAGCTGAGCTGCCCAATTTTGTCACCTCATCTCTCCTCATTATCCCCGCATCTCTCACATCTCTGTTTACTTGCATTTGTGGAAACTAATTGAGTATCAGGTTAGATTGGCAGGAAGTGACTCAGTCCCAAACAATTCCTATGAGATTTTGCAAAAATTTAAAACAAACAAAGCAAATGACATACAAAAATATCCATACAAAGGAAGGTGGGATTTCTTTTTGTGGTAGTGGACATCTAGTGTTTCCATGCTGTATCTATGAGCACTTTGTGAGGTGGCCATTTTTTGTTTTTGTGTGACCCAGTCTTTCACTCAGTAGCCATGAGAGTAAATTTGGTTTAAGAAAAGATGTTTTGATTAGTGTCACCTGTGATATACTAAATGCCTTTATTTATCTAAGTTATATTCTAATTTTTAAAAACTTATAGACCAGAATTAAATATATATTATATTATAAACATTTTCAGTTGGAGAATTCGATGACTTTTAAGTAGCATCTGATAATTTGCTCTGTGGGCCTTATCTAAGATTAATTTACTTTGGCATGTACACATTTAGAAGAGTCACTTTCTATTTGAGTGAAACAGATGTAGTCATGTATACAAGATGGATTTTATTAATCCCATTTATATGTCTTTGTTTAGTAACAGTCACTACTTGTTGACATCAAAGGATTCAAGAATGTTTTCTCCATGAAATGTCATATATACTGAAAGCTTACATCTGCAAAGGAAATTTTTTGAGGATTTCATGAGCATACAATTGAAGATGATGTTTATTCATTGTCTCCCTGTATGAGCTTGCTACCACAATGGGCAGTTGGCATCACAATGAAAAAAGAGTTTCACAGAAAATGAAACCCTGTAAGATGAGTAAAGTTGGAGAAACAGTGAATTGTGAAATAATATGCTTTTATCTTTCATTGTTCTGCATAACCCCTCATCCCATGAGCTTTCTCTTGGATGAGTATGTCTGTGTTACTCCAGACCAATGAACCTAGAGAAAAATAAATATGGTTTCCTTCATAGAGAACTGCATTTATGGATGTGGAAAAAGCATCATGAATATCATTATAGATAAAATCTTATTGAATATTTGCAATCTCATATAGTTTACTAGCCGAATAGATCTTTGACATGTGAGTATCAAGGACCAACTCTACCTGATCATGGTATAAGGGTGTTGAGGATGCAGGAAAGGCATTATTCTGGCTGGTAAGATGGCTCATCAGGTTGGGGTGCTGGGACCTCTATGGTAGATGGAGAGAACTCACTTACCCAGATTGTCTTCTGACTTGAGTATACACCATGGCACACATACACCCACATGAACAAACACACATGAGATAAATTGGTGAGTGTAATTTAAATAATTTAAATCAAATTAGCATTATCTTTAATAATTTCATATCCATTGGAAGTATCAGGCTAGGCTCCCACTATTCACAATTCAGAGAGGAGCCCTGAATCTGGAAAGGGTGTGTAGATCACACATAAGTATGGAGCAGAAGGCCGATGAGGAAGGGGCAGTGAAGCAAGGTAGGGATGACTCTGCTGTTGTCCCTGTTAACATCCTCTTGCACTAAAACACATTGCAGCCCTACCTCAGGAATGTTGGAGAAAGGACAGGAGATAATATCAATTCTGCCATTTGAGAAATGACACATTTTAATTTTTCACTCAGGAAAACAGGGAACAAAATACAGCAGCCATAGATTGGGATTGACTGACAATTTTGTCTGTGCTTACTTCACAGTCATGTTGTGGCTCTTTGATCACCTACTGCCAAATGCATCTCTGTGCACACTTTCCTCCTCCATCATTTCTAAGAACCTTTTCCATTTATAGAATTCTCTAGGGTGGTCTCCTGCCCATCCCCAGAGAGTCAACTCATTGGAATTTCTCTTCAGTCCCATGGGTGAAGCACTTCTAGGATTAATTTCACCCATGTATGACTCCATTTAACATCTAATAAAGATTCTCTTATGATCTTTAATGGTTACTCCTTTTAAATAGTGCTTGCTTCACCTTGTATATTCCAATGAGATTGTAAACAAAATGGAAATTTAATGGGGTTCTAAAGAAAGCTTGTCATAGGAGATTGGAGAGATGACTCAATTGTTCAAGCACTTGCTACTCTTCCAGACGACTCAGGTTTGATTCCTAGCATCCAGATGGTGCCCAGACACACAGGCAAACAACCCCCACCCCCCACATATACATCTAACTATAAAAATAATAAAAATAAATAATAAATAAGTAAAGCCCTTCTGTAGAAAACAGGTTCACAAGAGAGATAATGGTTGTATAGCAGTCAATATTTCCAGAGGAAGAAAACTAGTACAATGAATATTTATTACCAAGTAGATCAGATTGCTTTATATGATATGTGCTGGTACGTCTAACAATGACCTGTATGCTGCATAGGTTGGGAATCCGGTTGATACTCAGGGCACAAGGCTGGGTTCCTCAGCAGCACACTGACCATCTCTAGCTGATTGCTGGTCCATGCTGAAAGGCAAATAGCTCACCTTCAAGGAGCCATAACAGGAAAGCAAAAGCATCAAGGCCTTTGCTTTGACCCTCGATATCTGGGCTACCACCAGAGGGCGCTGTCCAGTCTTTCCCTTGGACCCTCTATATCTGTGCTGCCACCAGAGGGCGCTGCCTACTTCTGGGGAAGGCTTTCCCCTTCAGGAAATCCTTTCAGCAGATATTTTCACAGATCCATCCAGAGACATGGTTGTTAGTTCATGATATAATATATCTGTGTCCAGATATAATTATATCTCCCTCTTCTCTTCCTTCCCTCCAAACCTTCCCTTGTGTCCCTGCCCTTCCACCTTGCCTTTTAACTGGGTATGAAATTAGTAAAAATAATGCTATTTATTTTTAAAATTTTTAATTATATTTGCTTATTTATTTGCCCATGTGTATGTGTGTTTTTATATGCACTAATCCAACCTGCTCAGTCAATATAATGTCACTTGTACATATATATAATTTCAGAGCTTATCACTTGGCATTGGATAAGCAGTTAGGGGACTCTTCCTTGGGAAATAACTATTTCTCCAGCTCTCATAATTCTCTAGTTTCTGTAGATTTTTGTGTTGGAGTGGAGCCCTGTGAGATTCCCTATTTCATTATAATTTATTGGTGATATCCTTGTTCAGGTCTTGTTTTATTAAGGGCCATGAAAGTGAGCCTTTCCTGTCATTTCTGTGAAATGACCGCATAGCCGACTCCCTCATCTTCAAGCCGGGCACCACCGTGCTCTGCTGCTCTCTGCACTTGGACCACTTACGGGTTTTCTGCTATAGTCTCCATCTGTTGAAAAGAGACATTACTTTGATGATAATAAGTAGAGCTGCATTTATTTCTGGGTATAGGGATAAATATTTATAATGCAATTGAACTGAAGATAACAAAATTCTCTACCAAACAAAGAAATGTTTGGTAAAATGGCAGCACTGGGGTCTTTTTAGGATTCATGACCACTGCAGTCCCCAGTAGCTGGATAGTCTCCAGTAGCAGGTGTGATTTCTTTCCTTTTGAATGAGCCTTGAGTCCACTACTGGTTACTGACAGTGTATGAGTGCCACATTTTTACTATTATGCATATTGGGGTACAGTTTGTTATTAAGTAATAGAATGATATCTTACTTCTACTAAACCAACATAATTCCTAACTGCATTATAAATACTTATCCCTAGACCACAGATAAGTGAAGCTCTACCTCATGTCAGAGGATTTGGGACTGAGAGACACTATATTTCTGAGTACTGAGAAAAGTGCCAAGTGAGTCTGAGAAGTCACTAACTGTCAAACTACTCAGACTTTCATATTCAGGAATGTTCTGGCTGTGGCGACTGAATCCACTTCTGCCTACATTACATGGAAATCTAACAGGATGGAGGGTCTAGCTTCTACAGAACAATAGAAGCAGACAAGGTTAAAACAAGAGAGTCTTTATGGATTCCTGGTGTGAATATGATATGGCCCTGACTCAGCCTCAGCCTCAGTTTCAAAAGCCTTATGTTAATGCACAAGGTGAAAACTTAACCAAGCTGTAGTGATGGGTGGCTAGCCTCCACCATCAAGGTGGCTGGGTTTAGAATCACCCAGAAGATACACCTCTGGGTATTTCTAGAAAGATTTATCTAGGGTAGTGTTTCTCAACCTGTGGGTTGTTACACCTTTGGGGGTCTAATGACCCTTTCTTGGGGTTCTATATCAGATATCCTGCATATCAGATATTTACATTAAGATTCCTAACAGTAGCAAGATTACAGTTATGAAGTAGCAATGAAAATAATTTGTGGTTGGAGTCACCAAAGCATGAAGGACTGTAGTGAAGGGTTGCAGCATTCGGAAGGATGAGACCCACTGATCTAGAGAAAGAAGATCCACCTTGTCTGTGGGCATCGCCATTCATGAGCTGCAGTCGTGCACTGAAAAGAAAGGAGAAAAGGAGGAAGTTAGCTGTGCCCCAGCATCCATCCCTTTCTGCTTTCTGACTGTCTTGGATAGTGTTCTGTTTCTGTGGAGACCAGAACTTGGAAACTCATTAAATAAAAACATTTCATTGGGGATGGCTTGTATGTCAGCATTTTAGTCCATTATTCTCATGGTGGGTGGGAAGCATGGTGACATGCAGACAGGCATAGTGCTGGAGAGGAACTAAGGGTTCTACATCCAGATCCACAGGCAAAAGGAAGACAGAGAGCCACTGGGTTTGAGCTCCTGAAACCCCAAAGCTCACTCTCATGTCACACTTCCTCCAACAAGGACACACCTGCTCCAACAAGGCCATACTACTACAACAAAGACACAACTACTCCAACAAGGCACACCTACTCCAGCAAGGCCTCACCTACTCTAACAAGGCCTACATAGGCCAACTATCCAAAGTCAACTACAGAGGCCCACTACCTTACTCAAGTCTAACAAGGCCACACCCACTACAACAAGGCCAACTTACTCTAACAAGGTCATACCCACTAACAACAAGGCCCAACTACTCCAAGAAGGCCACACCTACTCTAACAAGGCCACACCCACTACAACAAGCCCACAACTACTCCAACAAGGCCACTACACACACTAGAACAAGGCCACACCTACTCAAACAAAGCCACACCTCCTAATCTCTATTCAACTAGCACCATTCCCTAAAGATCAAGCATTCAATCTATGAGCCTATGGTAGCCATTCCTATCCAAACCACCACTCTGACCATGGATGCAACTGACCAGCTGCGCCATGCTCCTGCTCTCAGGCCTTCTCTGTCATGATGTATTATATGTTCAAGCCAGAATATGCCTTTCCTTCCGAAAGCTGCTTACCACCCTCATCCTGAATATTTTCTCACAGCAATAGAAAGCTCTTTAAAACCTGATTCATTTTAGGGAAGACCGTTCATCCTCAAGATTGAATCTGAATTACTGCTGTGAGAAGGATAATTAGTCTCTCCCAGGGAAGAGCTTCTTTATTGACTGTCTATACAGAGTGTCAGCCTCAGGACCATATACACTCAAACGACAAAACAGGACTTAACAGGCTACACATATATATTTATGCACACACAGACCCACCACATAACAACACATACTTACACACACATACACACACACCATACATAACAATGCATACATACATGCACGCACACAGCACACACACTCACACACACACATTATGCAATGATAATAATCAAAAGAAGGCCATCAACTTTCAGCGATGGGTCTGAGAAGAGTTCAAGAGAGAACAGATGGAAGGGATTGGAGATAGAAAAAGGAGTTTGGAAAGTGGTATATATTTCAATTTGAATTTTTAAGTGAAAAAATTATGAAATTATAAATTATGGCACATTAAAATAAACAATACAAATAGAAAAAAAAAGAGGGAGACGTTGTAGACATACACAGAAACCACTCCAGAATAAGTCGCGCTACATTTTATGCCCTGAGGATCTAAAACTGTGAGCCAAATGAACTCTTTTTGTTTATGAAGCTAATGCTCCTGAGCAATTGCATTATAATAAGATATAACTTCCTAATACATGGACACATAGAACGACCCGACATGGATAGGAAGTGAGTGATCCAGCATTGGGAAAAATAGTCCTATACTTCCATTGTTTCCTGGATAGTGACTATAATAAAATTCAAGCTTGTCATCATGATGAAATCGTTTTTAACAGGCATAAAAGGTCAGTGGCTTCTAAGATAAGTAGCAAAACACACAACCTAATCAGGAAAGATTTTATAGCTGAAGATTATTTGTATGATTAGTACTCTCAAGTTTTCAGGTTAAAAGCAATAATGATTAGTCATTTATAAATTTATCTTTCTAGATTGACATATCCCCCAAGGATCCTAGATAACTAACATTTGCTATTTAATTATTAACCAACTTAGTGTGATCTTAATAAACACTATCAATTATTACCTAAACACATAGTAAAAATGACATTTTTTCCATTATATTCATCTAGTTTAACTTTTGGAGAAGAATATAACATGAGAACATCTAATTTAATTATTTATGGGAGGAGGGAATTGAATCAAAGCATGTGTAGCCCAGGCTAGCTTCCTGTTTCCACCTTCCAAGTGCTAGGATTGCAAGCATTAATGTTGTGTCCAGCAAACACTTTATTTTAAATCCTGATACTCTTAGGTCATACTGATGAAAGAAAACTCAGCAGCACATAATACCTTAGCTTTGTAAAATTTCGAACTTGCCTCTTTCCTTACAAGGTTATGGACAACCAGGAAAATACAGTGCTTCTATTGAGCTCAGATGAGTTAAGGTGATTGTACTGATGCAATGCTTGAAGAACAACCTGGTTACATGACAAAGCCCATAGCAGCTGGTCACAGCAGCGCATGAGACGCTCAGCCTATCGTGGCCACATGTGAGTTGCTTATCACCTTCTGTCTCTGAGCAGGAGGAGAAATTTGATCTCTCCTACATACACATAGGGCAGAACAGGAGTGAAGGAGTCAAGGTACAAGTATGTGGGCAAGTTGCCTTAAGCAAGAAGGGAGGCGGGCCATGTCAGCAGCTGCCTACCGGCAACCCTTTAAGGACCTAACCCAGCCACATCCAGACTTCAGAGTTGTAGCATCTGGCCCTACAGGGCAAGGTTCTGTTGCTTCAGCCTTCCTTGGTGATATTTAGTCATGACTACTCTAGCAAATGAATGTAAGATATTTTGGTTAGATCAGTAGAAGTGATTAAGCCAGCCTAGCCACTATGAAGCAGTTGCAAGCACTGGTTTTCCATAAGGGATGAATTGATGGATGGAGAGAAATAAGTGATAATAACAAATTTCAAAAGCAGTTGCTTAATTTCTGTTCATATCAACGTGTCTATCTGCTCACTCTCTGGGAAATCAGGTAACTACATGGAGAAGTCATTCCACACTTTGGACCCTCGCATCCTCAGCTGCGCTTGTATAGCTGGAGTGCACACTAAGAACTACTGGAGATTCAGACATTAGGAGTCTGTGTGTCATCAGCCAGGCCAGTTGAACAGTGCCTTTAACTGAGTGCCACTCTGGTCACACTCCTGATGGATGTGCTTCCTATGAGATCCAGGAAGTTAAAGAGCTATCGCTTGAGCAATTACTGTGGACAGGACTCCAGCACGGCATTTGGGGAGAATATACAGTTTAATAATTAACCGTGGAGTTAGACACCAACAGGAATGCATATGTCACCTTTGCAGGTCTTCAGTACAAATCCTCTGAAAGAAAGCAGCCCTGGGAATATGCTAATCTCTTGTTTACTGTACATAGGTTAGGCAATACTTTTTAGTACTAATAAGATAGTCAAAATAGTAAAAGCCAAATTGCAAGACTGTTTTAAATTTGAAGTTGGTTCTAACTTTCAGAATTCTGACAAAGCACACTCTCAAAGAGGATTCATTCTCCACAGACCTGATACCTAGGCATTTGTATAACAGAAGCCCTGTTATTTAACAATACATTAATCAGGAGGGAGAAGAATGATGTGCTATACAGTTGGTGTGTGTGTGTGTGTGTGTGTGTGTGTGTGTGTGTGTGTGTGTGTGTTCCATTCTCATTTTCTATAAAAACTCATAGCACTTGCTTCTTTTATATATGATAAGGAAGCATATTTAAGTTTGGAATAGTGAATGACTATTTCCTGCTTCATTGTTTCTTCTTCCTGGAAAGTGTTTGATGAGACACCTCAGGACCTCAAATACTCCCCTGTCCACTGCTAATGACACTTCCCACATGTGCTGCATGGACCTATCTGGATCAAAAGAACTCATCTCTCTGTCCAGGACAGCCATCTAAAGATGGCGGCTTCTCATCATTTAGAATCAATTAGAAGAATCTTCCTGGCTTATATTGCAATCAAGAAAGTTTAGGAAATAATTTTAGTGTTTATGGGCTGAAAAGAGCCTGCAAGCAGCAATCATGGAAACTGGCAGCACATACTGCTCAGATTCTGATGGAAAATGATTAATAAATCTGACCCCTGTTATTAGAATGCACTGTTTTGTTATAAATGGATTATAATGGTATGCTTTCAAATTAATGGAATGTGCTAGACTGAAAATATCTAATTGGTTTTATATAAACTCTGAAAACATATCTTGTTCACCTGAGGTGCAGCATGCCTTTGTCAGGATCAGTCTGGGGAAATTTGAAATGGACTCATATTTACTTGTGTGACCACAGTAACTAGTGTGGTTTTAGCAAAATGTAAAAAAAAAAATTGGGAAACATTTATGTTATGAAAATGAGTGAAGTTGTCTTGGGATATAAAACTAGAATTTAAAAATTCATGAGAAATCACCCTTCTTTCTCTCAGAAACAATTCTCTGATATCTATTGAGTGTCTATGGCATCTCTCATCTATCTTCAAAGCAGGCATTGCTCATTAAAGAAATGACCTATGGAGTTAGGGTAGGCTACTCTCAGAAAAGTGGCAGAGAAGCCACAGTAACACAGCTGCTAACAATAGGTGTTGGGGCTGGTATGGTTTAAATGTGTCTTTCAAAATTCCTCTGATACAAACTTGATCTCGCTGTAATGGAGAAGAGAGGGAGTGGAAACTTTAAAAGACGACTAGATTGTCAGTGGTGGGTTTCTGACAAAAACTTTTTTCCTTGTCTCGAGCATACTTCCTCTCTTTGCTAGTCTGCAGTGCCACAAAATGATAGTGGAGGTAATAGGATTCTATACACCAAGAAGAAGAAAGAAAAATTCTTATATTGAACCAGGGCTTAGGGGGAAGGGAATTGGGGAGAGTGGCAGGACTTGGTGCTTACGGAAGGAATGCTTTCAGAGGCTAATCAGTCTTCTCTTGAATGGCGATTTGGTGGAGGCCATACTAGGAAGTCAGCACCTATGAAGAACACAACAGAGTCCAGGCATCAGATGACACAACAAGAGTTTGGGGACAAGGATTGTAGGCTGAGTCCTGAGATCCAGGAACACGCTGATAAAAACTGGAATGAAATGAAATCAAATCAAATGTAACCTGAGTGAAATGTTTACAATGTTGTTATTCTTACCATATTTAGGGACAAAGAACGATTCTCTAGTCACATAATCTTGTATGAACTACAAAGCTATTTAGGACATAGATATGTGTCCTAAAGTATAATCAGAGTTATTGGATATGACATCCTTTTTAAGTTGTTTGGAGTTCTGATAACATAAACTAAACTTCACTGTTGAATGCAATTGTAAGTTTTGTGATTTAATTAGTTTTTGCTCTGTGGTAATTGTGGATCTGATTTCTTTTATGACAGATAAATTTATTCCTCATCACATTTTATACCAATGGAATCAGAGTATGTACCCATAATTTAGTCTGGGGCTTATCCAAATTAGCCTTTGAGATTCTCCTTTCCATACATCTTTTTATTTTTGCTGGAATTAACAACTGTTTGTTTGTTTCTTGTTTGAGTTTTCTGCATTCTTTTTGTTTAGTACTAACGTTTTGTTAGGTATATGAATCTCTTGACCTGTGTTCAAGCCGTGGGTGTTCTACCACCTATGTGTGTTGTGCAAGTGCCTCACAGTGTTCTGGCTGCTGTGACTTGTACTGCCTGCTTTCTGCTCATACAGCACGCTGTGCTTTTTTGACTACAGAACATATTCTGAATTAATTTGTACAGTAGGGCGGCCACCTGAGTGTAATCTGAAACTTATATTTACACAAAACAGTTGTTTTAGAAATAATTTTAAGCTATATAATGACAACAAACCTTAGTCATAAGGTTGAGTGCCACACACAGGACTGAAATCTGTAAACATCCTTAAGCAACTACACTGTTGTAGCCAGTGAGTATGGCAAAGGCAGATACATAGGAATCCACAGGCTAAGTATTCTGATAGGATATCTGCATAACAAAACTCAAGGCGAATGTGATCATCCCTGTTCTCCTAATGAGTGAGATTTACCCTTAACCACATTGCATAATCTGCCAGTATTCCCATAAGGACAAAAATAATGTCCACAGACGGTCCTTCAGGAGTCAAGAGACCTGATGTACAGGTCACTGATCTTACACCTCTAAGATGGTCAAGGAGAGCTCAGCAAAAGGCTGGGAAACTCCAAGAGAAGAGGAGGGCAGTCATGGGATGGCAGAAAGGGAGAGTCTCATAGATTGTTACTTTTTAGTCTTTGATTGCATATAACTCATTTTTAAAAAATGTCAAAAATCACATACATTGGCCCAGTCAGAAATATGACTCAGGCATTTTCCTGTAAACATGATGATCAGAATTGGAACCTCAGGACACACATGGTGGAGAGAGGGAATGGACTCTCATAGGTTGTCCTCTAACTTCCGTGGTGCGTTCCAACACAATAAATAAATAAATACATTTGAAAACGATAAAATAGAATAATTTAACCTGGGAAAATTGTTCACTAAACATAGTTTTAAATTTTGTCCCCCAAAGGATATTTTTATTCTTTAAACATTCTAATATAATCTAATTTATGTGATTAAGGTGTTTTTCCTTTTTTATATTTTGATGGAAGTTGTTTCTCAGAAATGCTTCAGGCAAATTTAGGGACAACAGGACTTGAGATCAAGGTCAGTTTTGAAAAGAACTGTTCTAATGGGCTTTCAGAACTGCAGTTAAGAGACAACCCCACCCTATCAGTGGCACTCCCAGAAGAAAACAGGGTGAAAATCATCCCTGAACAGAAGGCAATGCTGCCGCCTAGCTAATGGGTTTTAAAAGCCTCATCAATGCCTCTGTGAGGACCCTGAAGGTCAGCATCAAGCCTGCGAAGATGAGGGTTCTCACTGAGCTCCTGGGGGGGGGGTTCTGATCCAAAGAACTGGGAGAAGATTCCAGTCTCTGTTATGTAGAAGCCTTGAGGGGGAGTAATAATAATAATAACAATAGGAAAATAATTGTAGCACCAGGAATTGGAAAACAACGTACCAGTGCACTAGAAATTCTTTGTCACTGGGTGTAGCATCAACAATGAAGCAGAAAAAGACATTCCAAGTCACAATGAGGTTGAGAAAAAGATGGGGCTTTCGGGAGTTACTCAGGTACCAACCGTCACCTTGTGATCTATTGGTGTGTCTTTTCCTCTGAGGACAATAGGGTATTCCAAGAAACCAGGAGCAAAAGGTCTCTTTATACATGAGAAGTTATATCCCAAGGCTCGGAGAATTTTTATATTCATAAAACCCACCCCCAGTGTGTGATTTTTACTAGTTGGTGGAAAGGCATTCCATATTCAGACGAATGGCCATGACTTGCAGAGTTGGAATAGAGCACGTCTGTGGGTAGAATGGGGTCAGCAGGCAGACATGCATGCGCGCTGGTTTTTTTTTTTTTTTTTTTTTTAATATATTCAGACCAAGAGACTTTTCTTAGTTAGGCCTGGCCTCCTCAATTCAATGTTACTCTTTTATATCAAAGCTGGAAATCCCATTTTTTCTCCAAGGCGTAGTTGAAGCAATTTAGTGATTTTGAAAGCAATAATACTTTAAAGAGTCTGAAATAAGGCACAGAAGAATATATCACTGTGTGAACTATTTCTATGCAAGTTGAAAGCAGTCATACATTGCCATAGGATAGTTACTTGGGTTCAGGACTCCCCAAATGTCCTTTAATTTGGGGTCATCAGTTTGCACTTAGTACTTTTTGGTATGCCCCAGCACTTTGTTATTTTCTAGGGAAAAATGATCTTTTCCCCATTTTTAGAACACAAACAAGACTTTTTAAAAGGAGCCAAACTCCTCTGGTTTCTGTAAGGTTTTCAGTTTCCTATCAATTTCAGTTTCAGACTCAAAACAGTTTCTAATTCCATGAAGTGAGAGTTAACACCTCAGGGCCTCAGGTCCCACTCCCTATCATCCACATACATAGCAGAGACTCTGTGAAAGCTTAATAAGCTTAGTTGTCTTTCCCCAAAAGTGGAATCCTGAGGAATAGATATTAAAGAGAAATAGTTGTTTGTTTTTTGTTTAATTTAAATTTTTTATTAGATATTTTATTTATTTACATTTCAGATGTTACAACCCTTTCTCCATTGCCCGTCTAGACAATCCCTATCCCATCTCCCCTCCTCCTATGAGGATGTGCCCCCCACTCACCCATTCCCACCTACCTAGCCTCGAATTCTCCAACACTGGGGCATCCAGCCTTCACAGGACCAAGGATCTCCTCTCCCATCTCTGCCTGACAGGACCATCCTCCCCTATATATACAGCTGGAGTCATGGTCCCTCCCTTTGTGCTCCCAAGCTGATGATTTAGACCCTAGGAGCTCTGGTTGGTTGGTATTGTTGCCTTCCCTTTAGAGCTGCAAACTCCTTCAACTCCTTCAGTCTTCTCTCTAACTCCTCCATTGGAAACTCCTTGATCAATTCAATGGTTAGCTGCAAGCATTCTCCTCTGTGTATGTCAGGCTCTGGCAGAGCCTCTCAGGAGGCAGGTATATAAGGTTCCTGTCAGCATGCACTTCCTGGCATCCACATCAGCATCTGCCTTTGGTGACTGCACATAGGATGGATACCCATGTGGGACAGTCTCTGGAGGGCCCCTCCTTCAGTTTCTGTTCCACACTTTGTCTCCATATTTGCTCCCGTGAATATTTTGTTATTCCTTCTATGAAGGACCAAAACATCCACACTTTGGTCTTTCTTCTTCTTGAGCTTCATGTGGTCTGTGAGTTGTATCGTGGATACTGTGAGCTTTGGGGCTAATATTCACTTATCATTAAGTGCATACAATGTATATATTTTTTTGTGATTGGGTTATCTCATTCAGGATGATATTTTCTAGTTCCATCCATTTACCTAAGAATTTCATGAATTCATTGTTTTTAATAGCTGAGTAGTATTCCGTTGTGTAAATGTACCACATTTTTTGTATCCATTCCTCTGTTGAAGGACATCTGGATTTTTTCCAGCTTCTAGCTATTATAAATAAGGTTGCTATGAACATAGTGGAGCATGTGTCCTTTTTATATGTTGTAGCATCTTTTGAGTATATGCCCAGGAGTGGAATAGCTGGGTCCTCAGGTAATGCTATGTCTAATTTTCTGAGGAACAGCCAGACTGCTTTCCAGAGTGGTTGTACCAGCTTGCAATCCCACCAACAAAGGAGAAGTGTTCCTCTTTCTCCACATCCTTTCGAACATCTGCTATCACCTGAGATTTGATCTTAGCCATTCTGACTGATAGGTGGAATCTCAGGGTTATTTTGATTTTCATTTCCCTGATGACTAAGGATGCTGAACATTTCTTTAGGTGCTTCTTGGCCATTTGAGTTTCCTCAGTTGAGAATTCTTTGTTTAGCTCTGTACCCCATTTTTAATAGGGTTATTTGGTTGTTGGAGTCTAATTTCTTGAGTTCTTTGTATATATTGGATATTAGCCCTCTATTGGATGTAGGATTGGTAAAGATCTTTTCCCAATCTGTTGGTTGTGGTTTTGTCCTATTGACAGTGTCCTTTGCTTTACAGAGCTATGCAATTATATGAGGTCCCATTTGTCAATTCTTGATCTTAGAGCATAAGCCACTGGTGTTCTGTTCAGGAAATTTTCCACTATGCACATGTGTTGGAGGCTCTTCCCTTCTTTCTCTTCTATTAGTTTCAGTGTATCTGGTTTTATGTGGAGGTCCTTGATACACTTGGACTTGAGCTTTGTACAAGGAGATAAGAATGGATTGATTAGCATTCTACATACTGACAGACCTCCAGTTGAACCAGCACCATTTGTTGAAAACTCTGTCCTTTTTCCACTGGACAGTTTTAACTTCTTTGTCAAAGATCAAGTGACCATAGGTGAGGGAGGTCATTTCTGGGTCTTCAATTCTATTTCATTTATCTTCCTGCCTGTCTCTGTACCAATACCAAGCAGTTTTTGCTTTTTTTGTTTTTGTTTTTGTTTTGTTTTTTTGTCACTATTACTCTATTGTACAGCTTGAGGTCAGGGATTCCCCTAGAAGTTCTTTTATTAATGAGCGTACTTTTCACTATCCTGACTTTTTGTTATTCCAAATGAATTTCCAAATTGCTCTTTCTATCTCTATGAAAAATTGAGTTGGAATTTTGATGAGGATTACATTGAATCTGTAGTTTGCTTTCAGCAAGATGGCCTTTTTTACTATAATAATCCTGCCAATCCATGAGCATGGGAGATTTTTCCATCTTCTGAGGTCTTCTTCGATTTATTTCTTCAGAGACTTGAAGTTCTTGTCATACAGATCTTTCACTTGCTTGGTTAGATTCACACCAAGGTATTTTATATTATTTGTGACTATTGTGAAGGGTATCCTTTCCCTAATTTCTTTCTCAGTCTGTTTATCCTTTGAGTAGCGAAAGGCTAGTGATTTGTTTGAATTTAATTTTATATCCAACCACTTTGCTGAAGTTGTTTATCAAGTTTAGGAGTTCTCTGGTGGACATTTTGGGCTTACTTAAGTATACTATCATATTATCTGCAAATAGTTATATTTTGACTTCTTCTCTTCCTATTAGTATCCGTTTGATTTCCTTTTGTTGCCTAATTGCTATGGCTAGGACTTCCAGTAGTATATTGAATAGGTGGGGAGAGAGTGGGCAACCTTGTCTAGTCCCTGATTTTAGTTAGATTGCTTCAAGTTTCTCTCCATTTAGCTACTGGTTTGCTGTATATTGCTTTTACTATGTTTAGGTATGGACCTTGAATTTCTGATCTTTCCAAGACTTTTACCCTGAAGGGAAGTTGAATGTTGTCAAATGCTTTCTCAGCATCTAATGAGATGATCATGTGGTGTTTTTCTTTTGAGTTTATTTATATAGTGGATTACATTGATGGATTTCTGTATATGGAACCATCCCTGCTTTCCTGGAATAAAGCCTACTTGATCATGATAAATGATTGTTTTGATGTGTTCCTGAATTTGGTTTGTGAGAATTTTATTGAGTATTTTTGCATCAATATTCATAAGGGAGATTGTTCTGAAATTCTCTTTCTTTGTTGTGTCTTCGTGTGGTTTAAGTATGAGCATAATTGTGGAATTGTGGCTCATTCATAAAATGAATTAGGTAGTGTTTCTATTTTGTGGAATAGTTTGAAGAGAATTGGTATTAGATCTTCCTTGAAGGTCTGATAGAATCGTGCACTAAAACCATCTAGTCCTGGACTTTTTTTGGTGGGGAGACTTTTAATGACTCCTGCTATTTCTGTAGGAGTTATGAGACTGTTTAGATGGTTTATCTGCTCCTGATTTAACTTTGGTACCTGATATTTATCTGGAAAATTTTCCATTTCATCCAGATTTTCCAGTTTCGTTGAGTGTAGACTTTTGTAGTAAGAGCTGATGGTTCTTTGAATTTCCTCAGTTTCTGTTATTATGTCTCCCTTTTCAGTTCTGATTTTATTAATATGGATACTGTCTCTGTGCCCTCTGATTAGTCTGGCTAAGGGTTTATCTATCTTGTTGATTTTCTCAAAGAACCAGCTCCTGGTTTTGTTGATTCTTTGTATAGTTCTCTTTGTTTCTATTTGGTTGATTTCAGCCCTGAGTTTGATTACTTCCTGCCATCTACTTCTCTTGAGTGTGTTTGCTTCTTTTTGTCCTAGAGCTTTCAGGTCTGCTGTCAAGCTGATAGTGTATGCTCTCTCCAGTTTCTTTTTGTAGGTACTTAGGACTATGAGTTTTCCTCTTAGGACTGTTTTCACTTTGTCCCATAAGTTTTGGTATGATGTGCCTTCATTTTCATTAAATTCTAAAAAAGTCTTTAATTTCTTTCTTTATTTCTTCCTTGACCAAGTTTTCATTGGGTAGAGCATTTTTCAGTTTCCATGTGTATGTGCGCTTTCCATTGTTTTTGTTATTATTGAAGACTAGCCTTAGTCCATGGTGATCTGAGAGGATGCAAGGGATTATTTCAATCTTTTTGTATCTGTTGAGGCCTGTTTTGCGACCAATTATATGGTTCCTCTAGGATGGGTCAAGATATGGTGTCTTCACAGGAGCAGACCAGCTAGGATTCTGCCCTAGCAAAAAGGCAATTTATAATTCTTTTTAAATTTTGAGTATAGAAGTGTTTTACCTGCATGTGTGTCATGTGCATCATGTGCATGCAGTGCCCACAGAGCCAAGAAGAGGGCATCAGAGCACGTGGAAAAGTTACAGATGATTGTTAGCTGCCATGTTGGTGCTAGGACTCAAACCTGGGTCCTTTGGAAGACCACAGTGCTCTGAAATGCTGAGCCATATCTCCAAACCTCATATAATAATTGTTTTTTTTAATAAATTTTATTTGACATGGTAAGTATGCCTATTATGAGATCTAGTATAGCATCTCAATATAAGTAGACAATGTGGAATGACCATATTCTGGTGTGTGCCTTATCCAGCATCTTATACACATTATTTTTCTTGTGTTTTGGAACATTCAAATCCTGTCTACTCACTACATTGAGATATCAATTAGTTAGTCATTTTAGTTATCCTCTGGACTATAGAATATGTAATATTTTTCCTCCTAACTACTCCATTTCTGTGCTTACTAAACATACCCTCTCCCTTCTGTCAGCTTCCTCTTCTGAGAACAAGTCCCTCTGGTCCTTCTCTCTTCCTGAACATATCACTTAACATAGTGTCTTCAGTTGCCTTTATTTTGCTACAAATGGTAGAAGAGCATACAATCTGTGCTGTAATTCATTGCATTATATATTCTGCATGCATACCTCTAAGCCTGGACATCTAGGTCAACTTCATCCCTTGCTCTTGTGAACAGGACTGCAATAAACATGTGAGTGCAGAAGTCTCTTCAAAATCCTGACCTCAGTTCTTTGAGCATTACCAAATAGAGTGATTGCTGGATTATATGGTAGTTCCATTTTGGCAGTGGCTTTCCTGTTTATATTTCAGCTAACAGTGCATAAATTCCATTTTTTTGTATCTTTGCCAATATCTCCTATTTACTTTTATTGTTTTCATCCCATTATTTATTATTTTTATTTCTGATCTGGCTGTTCTAATTGTAGTGAGCTGATATATGTTGAGCTGAGTATACTGTGGTTTTGATGTGCATTTTCCTGCTTATTAGTGAAGTTGACATTTATTCATATCTTTTTGGCCATTTGCAGTAACTCAGGTCATTTGCCCATATTAAATATTTGGTTTTTGGTGTTCATTTGTTTGGGTTCCCTATGCAGTCTAAGTTGGTCTCTCTGTATATTATCTCTTTACACTCTTGATTGTTTACATTGCTGGACATAAGCCTTTCTGTTTGGTGGAATCCCATCGCACTTCTTGTTCATTTAACTATATTAGGGTCATATCTAAAACAGTCTGCCATGTCCAATGTTATGAAGCATTTTATTGAATACTGTCATAATGCTAAAGGTGCCTTGTTTCTTTTGTGTATACTGCCTTCAGTATACACGAGGGTGTTTCAGGTTTTATTTGTTTAGCTTAGTTTTTCTGAATCAATCTGTAAATCAAGGGTTTTTTTTTTTTCATGACTAAATGTGTTGGAAAGATTTTTTTTACTATATATTCACAATGCCTTTCTCAAAAATTAGTTGACTGTGAGTATGTGGATCTTCCCCTTGGGTTCTCTGTCTATGCCATTGATCTGTGTGGCTGTCTTATGCCTGCCTCACTGTGTTTCAGCTATGATATAAGCAGGTTAGATAAATGTAACAATTATTGGCTGGAGGCACATTTTCTATAATTTGGTATGGATTTTTCCATTAAAGGATTGAATTTTATCAAATGATTCTTATGCATATGCTGAGATGAGCATAACTTTGATTTGCTGTCACGTATTTGTAGATTTTTATATTTTTGATATAGCCAATATTCTCATGATATAATACTCTGTGTTGGATTCTATTCAGTAGTATGTTATTGAGACACTTTGCATTCAAGTTTAGGAGGGCTATTAGCCTGAGATTTATAATTCATTTTCTCTCTCTCTCTCTCTCTCTCTTCTCTCTCTCTTTCTCTCTCTCTCTCCTTCCTTCCCTCCTTCCCTCCTTCCCTCCCTCCCTCTCTCTCTCTCTCTTCTCTCTGTCTCACGTGCACGCGTGTGTGTGTGCTTGTGCGTGTGCGTGTGCGTGTGTGTGTGTGTTCTTGTCTGTCTTTCTATCAGGGTAATGCTAACCTCATAGTATGATTATCTTTCTTTTGGAATCATTTGAGACAATAGGATTCAGTTCTTTCAAAATTCAGTGCAGTTCAGTAGTGAAGCACCCTGACCTTAGGTTTTTATTTGTTGGACAACTTTACTATGAATACTTGTATGTTATTGGTCTGTTTTGTGGTCCAGTTTTGGTTGCTTACATTTACCCAGAAATTAGTTATTTTTCTCTTTATTCCCCAAGTTATCAGCAGATAGTTATTCATAGCTACTCCAAGGACTCCTTGTATTTGTGTTGCATCAATTGTAATGCTTTCTTTCTCGTTTCTAATTTTATTTATTTGTGTCTACTGTCTTTCCTTTTTGGTCTAGTGAGACCTTTCT
The DNA here is from genome assembly GCA_021653895.1 of Mastomys natalensis. Classification (NCBI taxonomy): domain Eukaryota; kingdom Metazoa; phylum Chordata; class Mammalia; order Rodentia; family Muridae; genus Mastomys; species Mastomys natalensis. The sequence goes on along the minus strand of JAJTUV010000731.1, from coordinate 1,251,727 downwards.
TTGGTTTTGTTTATTGTTATAGTTTAAGGACAAGATGGTGATGTTATTTCGGAAGGTAACAGACAGTAGAGGGTGGGCTGCATTGGGAAAGTATCTCAGTGTGGGTGTGTGTCTGGGGAAGTTATCTTATCACTGACTCCTTGCTCCATGATATTCTGCCTCACTTCAAGCACCAAAGAACTCAGAAGACATTGGATTCAAACGGCTAAAACTGTGGGTATGTCCTATATCATTCTCCTAAATTCTTTCCTCGGACATTTTTCATGGCCCCAAAAAAGTAACTAGCACTTGGCAAAAACACTTCATGTCATTAGTCTCTTGTAATTTTTTCCTATTTTGTTTATTACTGTATGGTCTTTATTACCTTTCCCTCTGGTAATTTTGGGTTTAGTTTGTTCTTCCTTATCTAGGTTATTGATTTACACTATTGGGTTATTTGAAGGTGTTCTATTATTTTGATGTGGATGCTTGTTTATATAAGTATTTACCTTATATTTGGCTATTTCCTATAGACTTGGGTATGCTGTGTTTTTGTTTTCATTTATTTTCAGAAATTATCCAGAACACAGACTAATAATTTCAAATGATCTTTGTCTCTTCTTTCTCCCCTTAAAGTCTTTTATCATGTTCAGCGCAATGTTTTCATTGCATACCACTATATGCCTAGCATCTAGCAAAATCACTAGCAAGAATTAGTCCGAATGATGTTGGTTAAATGAATGCATAACAATTATATATTCTTTAAAACAATAGTATGCTATCTTTAATTATATTTTTTTGTGAATCCTAAAAACAGATACAAGGATGAAACACTTGACTACATAACAAACATTCAAAGGAGTGACCAAGAAAATTAATATGAGATTCATCCTTATTTTTAAGACACAGACAGTGCTACAAAGCATTTAGAAAAATACAGAGAACTAACGTTTGTTTGAGAAAACACCTAAGCTCAAAGTGAGGTAGGATCTAGAAAAACAAGGGGACTTGGATTCTCTTGAGTAAACAATTCTCCAAGGCCTCTGTGGTTTTCAAATTGACTCCCTCTTGGCAGCATCTTTCTTCTCTGGTGTTCTCTAGAGCCCACGAGTGCTCTGCATTTCTCTGCTTTCTTTTTTTCCTCATGGATAGCCCAGGCTTCCCAGTTGTGAGCCTTCCCTGCTTTCCCAAAGATCTGATGTAAGAAACTGGGAGGTTACTTTTTTTAAGGGCTTTCCCTGACCACACAGACTGTGCTTAGTCATTGTCCACTGTGAACTTGTTAGTGATGTTTCATCTGAGGGCTGATTAGCAAGGGGCAAACAAATATTTGTGTAGGATTTCATTGATCTTGAATTCTTTCCATCCAGCTCCAATATGACTCAACACTGGCTTTGGCTGTGCTGAAGGTCTTCCAGATGGGACCAGTTAGCTCTGTGTTGTTGGCCATCAGACTCGGCTCTTCTTGACCGGCACGATAGGCTTTTTGTTTCATTTTGCTTTGTGTTTTTTGTTTTTTGTTTTTTTCTGCTGCCACACTCCTTGCACATTAAATTCTAGATTCTTTGGCCATTGAGCATGGGTTTGCAGCAGCAGGTCTTCCTGCCCATCTCTCTGTGTGTGCTGGGATTTAGTCTAGCTTGAGTTTGCACGGGTCTTTTGCGTGCTGTCACAGCTGCTCTGAGTAAATGTTTATAGCTGCTTCTCAATGTTCAGAAGTCATCACTGCCTCTGGCTCTTACATTCTTTTTCTGCTCTTCCACAACGATCCTTGAGTTTTAGGAGGAAGGGTGTGATACAGATTCCCCATTCATGGCTGATCATTCTACAGTCTCTTGTTCTCTGAAACTTGACCATTTGTGGGTCTCTGTGTTAATTACCACCTATGGAAGTTAGAAGCTTCTCTGAGGATAGATAAAGAGATGCATTAATCCAAGTCATTAGGAGTTGGTTTAATACTATGCCCGTTTAGCAGAATAAGAGAAGTCTACTTCCTCTTTAGGGTCTAGAACCAATGTAATTGTGAGTTCCTGGTCAAATAGTGGTTCCAGATATGGGTTTCTTCTGATGGAGTGGGACTTAAATTCAATCAGAAAGTAATTGTACTCCTCTGATGTTGGTGCCACTGTTGCACAGGTGTCTTGCCTATCTAGTCATTACTGCATCTTACAGAGGTCATGTGTACTTATCATTGATGACTGCTTTTCTTCTCTGGCAGCATGCATGGAACCTTACAGAATTATTAAAGTTAGCTGGTAGGGACTCATCTTCTACGTCAGTATTAGCGTGATTTCTCTATGCCCTAGGACTCAAGTATGGGGAGTCTTTAGCAATAAGGTCTTACCATCGAATTCTGCAGTGTAACCAAGTGCAGAAGCATGATGTGTTTGCTGGTCTATCAGACTTGAACAGCAAACAAGTCCAAAAGAGGTAACTCATTTCTGGCACTGGACTTTTGTTAGTCTGTGGTATCTAGTAGGGGAATTGACATAAAGGCAACTTTTAAGTGATGTAGAGAGTAAAGGTAGCATGAAGAGACATACTAACATTCTATTCATAAGATTCACATAGTGCTGTAGTGACAAAAATCATGTAAATTGATCAAACAGATTGGACCTTGAATTCTGAAGAAAATCAATGGGTATTTAGACACATGACTTATGATGAATTTGACCTTGTTATGCACCAGGCACAGTCACAATTTCAAAGCTTGTTCTAGGTTAATTAAACATTCACATGAGGACCAAATGAGAGTTATATGCAGATTATAAATCTATGTATGACAGGAAGATTATGAAAACTTTAGAAATAAATGTGATGCCAGGCATGATGTCCCAGAACAGGGCAGCCTAGGAAAGCTTGCAGATTTGAATGTAGGCTCGGCTATACAGTTGATACCAGGGCAACCTGGGCTACAAGGTTAGAATGTATCATTAAAAGACAAGAATAGTAATGGCGAGCTGATCTTCTGACTTTCACAAGCAGGTAGTGGCAAGTGTGCAACACACACACCTACACTCATACACACATATATACAATAATTAAGTTAAAAGCTATAACAAATTTGTAAAGACTTTTAAAAAAAATCATCAATTAAAATACAATTGAAGTTTTAAAATTTTATAAATATTTTATTTTCTTACCTGTGGATGTTCGATTTGTGAAAACTAGGCTAAATTTTCCTTATAATAATTTCTCTCTTCGAGGCAAATTCTTGCTACTATATAGCCTATACTGGCCTTGAACTAATGGAAATTCTGCTTTAGCCTCCCAAGTGCTAGAATTGCCAGTTCAAGCCACCACGGGTGGTTGTATTTTCATAAATGAATGTAAAGCTGTTGAAGTGCAAAGTCCAAAATGACACAGATAACTACCCTGTAATCATCCAATGAACATCCATAATGACACAGATAACTACCCTGTAACCATCCAATGAGCATCCATAATGACACAGATAACTACCCTGTAATCATCCAATGAGACAGTGCTACAATGATCAACTTATGATCAACCTTAGGCCAACTAAACTTCTCACTTTCCATATTGTTTTGAAGTGAATTATTTCATCTATAGATATTTTAGCTTGCAGGTCTGTCTTGTGGGAAATTAATTAAATAACTACAATAACAGTATTTTACTGATAATGACAACAATTCTGTCCTTTCAAGTTTCTAAGTAGAGCATGAACACAGATTGGTAGAGCTAGAAAACTCAATCCAACCTTCCATTACTAACCCTCTCCAGTCCTCCTTTACAAATATTCCTAGAATGCCCCAGTTTGGGAGGCTGTTAGCTCATCACTGCCAAGAAACTTGTTAGGTTATATCAATTAGTGAACATTTATCAGAGTGTCTACAGGTTTCAGTCCTGTGCATCTTTGAAAGAGGAGAAAGTAAAGGATACTCATCCTCATTAAAAAAAAATAGGGTCTCAAACTGGAACCAATCAAATACCCACCCCACCCCACCCCGCCAAAATTATGACTGGCATGAGTTCTAGAGAAAGTCTGCTGTATAAATGCAGATGTGACGGCTCTGCTTGCTAGAGGACAAAGGGAAATGTAAGGGTAGTTTCTGGGGACCAGAAAGACAGATGACTTTCATGGAATTCGTGAGCTATCATGTGGTTGTTGGGAAGTGAACTCAGGACCTCTGAAAGAGAAGTCAGTGCTCGTAACTGCTGAGCCATCTCTCCGCCATCCAGGGAATTTGTAATCTGTTTGTTCACTTCCATAAATTCTATACACAAGTAAGTTAAGTAATGATTTCTCTAGTGGGTAAACGACAGGCAATGTACACACATGCACACATTTAGACTTTATTTTAAATTCCATTCCTTTTCTTATGAATTTCTATGATGGGGTTTTCTAGTCTTGCTCAATTCTCTACTTTTGGAATTATGCATACAGCTGAAATTTATTTGATACTATTTCTTTTTGAAAGATCAAGTTTGGGGCTTTTGCTTTGTAAAGAGCCTCAGAGATTTTTGTGAGACACGAGAAGTGGGAATTTAGCATTATAACTTTGTGGATTGGGGATATGTACTAGTCACATCTCAGGTTTGTTGCTGAATACTTTTAGAAAATAAATACAGTGCCTGTTCATCCCAGGATGTTTAAACCAGTGCTAAAATTGTAGAAGCTGTTTGTACTAGAGTGGCCCATATTTACTCAATGCTCCTTGGTCATTAGAAGATGAGACAGCACTGAGGATGTTGGCGTAAGTCTTTGCAATACAACGGAGCTTTTGTATGTCATCTTTCAAACCACAAACTTTATGGTGATAAGAGCAGAGAACGCTGGCCAAGCTTCAGCAGCGACTCTTGTTCAATATTCTTCTTAGCAAGCAGACCAGCAGGATGTGACAGAAATTCAAGATAGCACACTGTCTCCTTGAAAACACAAGGAATTGCTGCAGTCTTTAAGGAAAAATAATCCAGATTAATCTTACCTGAGTTGCTTGCCCAGTTCTCCAGAGACAGCTTATAAATTTGATAATAAAGGGAAATATAATGATAAATTGTGCTTTGATTACTTTAAGTTAGCAATTGTGTGTGTGCTCATTGACATTTTAGGGAGAAATTGAAAGAGATTGTGAATTAGAAGAAATTTTTTTTAATGCAAGGAAATGAAAACATTATAGTTTATTGATAATTTTATGTATTTAAAAGAAGGATATTGAAAGGCAGTGTCAGGGTTGTTTCAATAGCTCAGTGATAACGTTATAGACTCAGCACTTATCCATCCATAGTTCCACTTTGAACATGCCGAGTCTCATTAGCCTATTATCCTGGAGCACGTGTGTGTATGCCGTATGTGTGTGTGTAACAAAATAGCTGCTGCAGATGCAAACATTAAGCCATCATATGGCAATATCCAAAGTTAAGGTGATAGTAAGAAAAAAAGGACCTATGGCACAATTTTCTTTTTAAATCACTTTAATCTCAGTCAAGTCTCTAGTCTTTCAAATGAATTTGTATTTTTACTAAATGAAACTTTATGTGGGTGAAGTCCTACCATTTGGGTATCATTCCTATTGCCCTGGGCTTCTCTATAGTGATGATAATCTCTTTAACAGTTAGTTCAACTTTCCAGGCACTCACCTTGTCTGCATATTTAAACTCAAACTGCCCTTTCCTGTTGATCTTTCTGTTATTTCTGTCACCAACAGAACAGTGGGTAGTCACCATGCTACAGACTAGATGCTGTCCTGTCTTGAGTTCAACTTCAGTCAGATTTTCAGGACATGGGACACTGCAGTCAGGTTCCTTGACAGAATATGATGCCAATAGCTTGTAGCCCGTTGCCAATACCCTGATCATCTCTGAAGCCTCTTGAGACAAGCTTCCACTTCTGCATTTCTCTTGGCTGTCTGGACTTCTGAACTCCTTCCAGATTGGCCCACTCTGCTGTGCTTACATCTTTCTAGGACTCTTTCTATTGTAGCTACAATCTCTTCCATAGAATCCAATAAACTAACTTCAAAGGCCTGAAAGCATATGGTCAGGTTGATCATAGCAACCATCCTACTTCTTGCTATTTTTCTATGTTAGTCATTTTCCTCATTGATATAACAAGATAATTATAAAAATATTGGAAGAAAACATGATTTATTTGGGGCTCATGAGTATGTATGGGCTGTAGTCCATGTTGGCAAGGACAGAGCTTGAGGTAGCTTGTCACACTGTGCCCAGAGTTAGGAAGCAGAGGGAGAGGAATCCTGGATCTCAGCTGACTTTATGTTTTTTCCCATTTTCACTCATCCTGTGATCTCAATACATGGATGAGCTGTCCCACATTCAGAGTGGGTCTGCAGTCCTTTGTTAAACATCTTCACTGACACAGTCCAAAGTGTGCCTCATTCACCATCTACCTGCTGACAATTGAGCTTAGCCATCACATACCAATCTCTAGAGAAATAAAATCGGATTGCTAAGATTTGTCTAAGTCATTATGGTTTATCCCTAAGGCTCATCAAATGGAGTTCTCTGTAATCAAGAAAATAATACAAAGATATTGGGTATAGAATGAATGGTATATATTGAAAGTTGCTTTGAGTCTATCTTTTGCACTATTTTGAAGAAATGTTTACGTGAGTTTGCTAATATTGTATTCCCAGCTTGTGTCATATAGCAGGTGAAAGTGGACAAAAATCAGTGTAAAATCAAGACACAAATATAACACAGATAAAATCTTATTTTTGAATTAATTTTTAGTTGTTTATGCATATGCAAATTATTTAAATATACACAATAATATGATGCAAGGTTTACATTCCTGCATACCTTCTCACATCCATCACCTTAAGCATCTAGATTGTTACTGAAAGGTTCGTAAGTCATACCATATATTATAATGTAAATATGCTGTGAATAAATCAGTAAGCTGAACATGCAATTTCAATCCTCCAGAAGTATGCTGAAGAAAGTGTCATCAGTGGGTAAATATACATTTATTCTCATCATGCAGAACCAAATCAGAGCTCATGCACTTCTGAAATACTTCATCTGTATACACCAAATACCATCGAGTTATCTTTGTGAAATTAAAATGGCAATGTAAAAAATGTTTCAAGGAGGACCAAACACAATTGAGTTTGTCTTTTCTCTAAATATTTATTTAATTTGCTAAGCTGGCTTTCTTGATGTTTAGCATTTCTAAGGTGTTTATCTACTCTAGTGGCTAAATAAAACAGTAGAAAATATGATAAAAACTTTATAGAAAAATCTAACAGTACTTGGTTTTTCTGGACAAATGTTCAGTTTGTTGTTGTCCTGGAAGGATCAAAGTTTAGGAACATTTGTACTGGGAGTGGGGATGGGGGACAGTGTTCTAACACTGGGTACATATGCTGTAGGTGAGTCATTATGTCTTTGGGTAACTTTGGCCAGCCATTTATGGGTGTGAGATGACTACAGGATGTAATATTTTTTAGGTAGAGTCTCTGTTTGCAACCAGGCTTGGCATTGAGCTTTTCATCTTCCCGCCTCTGGCTCATCAGTCTAGCTGGCATGTTCCGGAACAGATGGATGCACTGGATCATCTTACATCATGACAGTGGCCGCAGTCCTTATCAGAGAGAGAAGATCCAAAGAAATAACAGGAATCTGGAACTGCAAAGTGCAGCATAAAAATGGGAGGAAGGCATCACCGGAGAGCAGAGGCAAACGGTCAACTGCTGCTGGACAAGATTCCTGGTTGGTGTTTTCATCCCCTCACTATTCCATTGTCCCTCTGTGCCACACTCTTATGAGTAGCACCACTGAAAATGGAATACCATCAAAACCACGCAGTATGGTTCTTGGACATGATTTATGGATCACCTTAACTATATTGGATATAATCAACAATTAAACATGTGTATATTTATGATACACAACTTGATCACTTTCATGTACATACATATGAAATATTGGCTAAAATCAACCTAATAACTATATATATAGCATATCATAATTACTTTTGTGCCTATAGTGAGAGTATTTAAGATATACTCTATATCGTTTTTGATTTTTCTCAAATTGCCATTTGACTGTAGGCAAATCTGTAGGGAATTTTCTTGATTAATGATTGATGTTTTGCTTAATGATTGAGGTTCAGCTTACTGTAGGCAGTACAACCTTTGGGTAGGTGATCCTGAATTGCATAAGAAAGCAAATTGAGAAAGCCACGGAGAGCAAGCCAGTGGGCAGCATTCCTCCATGGCTCCTGCATGTATTCCTGTTTCCTGTTTCTGCCTTGAGTTCTTGCTGTGATTTTCCTCAGTGAATGAGTCTGACCTTAGAGTTATAAGATGAAATAAACCCTTTCTTTCCCAAGTTGGTTTTGGTCATGGTATTTTATCATAGTAATAGAAAAGCAACTAAGACCATGTTTGCAAATTTCAAATATAAAATGCATTATGATTAATGTAATTACATTGTTGTACTTAGAGCTTTAGAATGGATTCATCTTGTGTAACGGGAAAATTTCCCCATTTACTCATCTCTCATGATCCTGGAAGCCATCATTCGATGCTCTGTTTGTTCAATCATGGAATCTCCCCTCTATAAACAATATAACACATGTTTGTTCTTTTGAAATTTGTTTCTTTCTTGTTCCCTTGTAGATACGAATGGGGATTAGCTAACCGGAATTCAGGGTGGGTGGGTCATTTGCACTTGTCCTCTTCCATAAGTTGTCAGTGGGCTGCTGCTGTAAGAAGCCACTCAATGTACCATATTCAATAAGCTCAGGTAGCTTTTCATCGTAAAGTCCTAACATATCGTGCTTGTTCCATTGCATAGCTCAGCATCTCTGGTCCCCTCAGCCTCCCTTTCTGTCTTAGTCCTAACCAGTTTTGCAAGAATGCTTTCATTTAACTCCCTGAATTTGAATCACCAGGGATAACCTGCTGCCATCTGAGGCTCTTACAACATAATGTTTATGTACTAAAATTGGGAGAGCATTGCTTTTTGAAACAAACAAGCAAACAGACAAAAAAAAAAACAAAAAAACAAAAAAGAAATGAATCAAAACACAGAAGGTTAGGTCTATTATTTCTGCAAGTACATAAAAAGAATGATATTCTCCAGATCAGCGCTTCCCAAATGTTGGCGTTTGTGGAGATTAGTAGAACTCTAGTTAAAGCGAATATTCAGATTCAGTAGCTCAACTTGGGCTTGAGTTTTTTTGTTGTTTTCTTGCTTTTGGGGGTGGGGTTTGAGACAGGGTTTCTCTGTGCAGTCATGGCTGTCCTGGAACTCACTCTGGATACTAGGCTTACCTTGAACTCAAAGATCTGCCTGCCTCTGTCTCCCTAGTGCTGGGATTAAAGGCGTGTGCCACCACCTTTCATTTCTAACAAACTCTTAGGTAAAGTCAAAGTGAGTGATCTGTGGACCACATGTGGGCCCAGCAAGGCTGAAGGAAGAACAGCAACTCAACAGCTTCTTACTCCCCTTATGTTTCTGACCTATTCTGTTAGACTGTACTTACAACAGTCATCTGGCAGGCAGTATTTCCTCCACTGATTCATCTCAATTGACAGCATTTATTCCTCTTTGAGCTCGGACTGCTGTGGATTTTCACATGGAACAAACCACTAGTAACTCAGAAGCACAGTCTCAGGAAGGAGAACCCTCTCACATTTTGATAATGAATCCTTTACCTCTTGTTATGATGCCTTCTGTAGACTTTGGCTACTAGTTCTACTGCTGCCAATCAGGTCCTCAGCATAACCTGTTGTAGGGCCATACTAACCCGTTTCTCAGATTAGTGCTGATGACTTCTAGAAGATGTGTCCTTTTAGGAGATACAGACAACTCACATAATCAACAATGAAATCCTTAAACCACTATTATTTCTATTCTATGCAGCTACTCATGGCTAGGGTTCCTGCTATGGAAGATTAAATGCCATCAGATTTTTTTAGACCTTTAGACTTTATGCAATACATTTTTTCTCTCTTGATGGCCTCTGTCATCGTGTGGCTCTTATAAGCACAGACCTATAAGCAGTTCCTTCTAGAAGATCCTGAGATCAGAAACATGTTCCGGCCTATAACAGAATGGGGTGTTACGGTGTGAATTGAGATGCTCTGAATGAGCATGAGTGTTGAATCCCAGGTGGTGGTCCTGATTTAGATTCGATGGAAGCTTTGGAAGGTAAAGCAGAGCTGCAGGAAGCAGACCGTGGGTCTCCCTTTGCAGGTTATGTCTGCTCCCTCTTCTCTTCCTTTTCTGTTTCCTGTCAGCAAACGGTGAAGAAACTCTGATAATGCTCCCACGGACATGATGCTCTTCCCAAGTACATTGGCCAAACAACCTGAGCTGAAGCCTGTGAAACTATGAGCCCAAAGAACATATTTTCTTTCTTAAATTCTTTTCTGGACATCACAACTATGTAAACACAGCTAATGCAGGTGGTCTTTAGTGGATATTAATTGGATGAACTTACCGTTTTATATAGAAGATTTATGTTGGGCTATGTAATTATTCCAATGTTTTATCTCAAGTCATGTACTTTGAGTTCATGTACATATATTCAGATGTTAGATGTACCAGAATTGTGATATAACCCTGATGGTTTTGATAACAGTGATGTGATGGTTCAAATAATGTAAGCTAATCATGTTCGTTCTGGCTCAATGTGCCCTTCTCTACAGATTAATTCATTATCCCTGAGTTCTGTGCTTGGTATTTCCCAATGAGGACAGTAAATGACTCATTCAATTCATAGCTCTAATTTGGACAAATTTTGACCTTGATGAGTTGTTGAGTGGTAATTTCTTTCCTTTACTTTCATCACAACACAGGAAATTTATGTCTGGAAGGATTTCACCTTGGAAAGGCAATTTGTCAGAAAGTATTTACCGAGCACAGTCAGTATGAATCAGACTATCAAGGGTTAGTGTTTGCAGATGGAATAACTCAATCACATGAGGAAATCAACGGGTAGGAGGGTTCAGATGAGGCAGCAGGTTGATGCAAAATTCCTAACCAAAGATGCCATGTCATCTTTAACAACCCTGAAGACATTACCTCATTCCTATGCTTCCATTTCTCACCTATAAACTAAGGGAAGTAAAGGAGTACTGCCATAAGGTGTAAATATTCAATGTGCATACTTAAATGAAACATGAATATGAGCTGTGGCTTCTGGTGATTCTTCACTTAGCGACTCTGCAAGACGGTTCTGAGGAAACAGGAGGCATCATTTCCCTTTTATCCCAATGACTCAATTAACATTTTACTTTGCACTCGCTTCCCCAATTGTTCATCTGAGTCCTCCAAACCACAATAAAGCATGTTTGTCTTTGGAAGAGCACAGTGAAATATATTTTCTAACTTTAAGTTCCTAAGTGGTCTGTCTTGCTCTGTGTCTTGTCTCGGCATCCTGACAGATGATCATCAACACGAGAAGTGAGTTGTAACAGGACTTGTAAAAGCTGCACAGCTGTCTTCTATGCTATTTTGTTACATAATAGATATTATCCAATGCAGCATCTAGTTTGTTTTTTAATAGGGCCTGACTTAGGTTGGTTTTATTATTTATGTGCTATGCATAAGTGATCAGAAGTTCAGGGAAATTCAATGAACAGCTTGGAGTTATGAAGCTGCCAGGAAACAGATCAAGCTGTTGTTCTCTTGCAAATTCTATGTTATTGCACAACCTCTTGTTCTCTTGACCTGAAATCTCAGGTTCAGCAGAGCATCAGTGGTATCTTTTATGGATAGCAACTGAGCAGGAGTTTGTTAATGTCCTACTGGAAAAATAAGCCAAAATGGTAGGTTTTCTATGTTATCCTTTGGCTTGTCTTACTTTCAAACATAGAAGTAATTGTTTTATTCTTATTGACTCAAGAGAAATAAAATGAAACTAAAGCTACCAAAAATTAGTTACTTATTTGTCTTGGTAATAACCCATTATACTGTAATTTTAGTATAAAATGCTGGTCATTCTCCATTTAAGGTTTTTTGTTTTTTGTAAACTGTAAAGTGATAATAGTTCAAAATACTTTGGTTTTGAAAAAGGAGAATGGTTATATAAAAAAAAGCAGTTAGTGTATCACTTCTGGGTTTTTTTTTTTGGTTTTGTTTGTTGTTTTTTTTGGTGGTATGTTTATTATTCCAAAAAATCAACAATGGGAGTTTGAACTGGAGTTTTTCTTTTTTGTTTTCCTTTATTTGTCTTCTCTTCCCATTTTTAAATTATATTTTCTATTATTTAACACTCCTTTCATATTACTTCTTTGTCTATTGAAGTCCTTCCTACAACCTGGTCCAAGATACCTATAGATTTATTCTGCTCCCCTATAAGTCAGAGGTCTCCAGGTTATGCTACGTTATCCATGTCATACATCTGATCTTCAAACTTTCCTTGGGCTTTAATACTGTGGATGTCTCAGAGATCTAGTGAGCCCTGCCTCCCTCCATGGCTGCTGCCACAGGTCCCTTCTAAGCTCTGCCACTCTGTCATCTTAGTGTTGATACTACAGGGAAGAGTAGGGAGGAAAAGCAATGGAGGGGGATGAAGAAAGTGTTGTTGTAGGGTACAGGGATGCTGTTGGATAGTAGCAGCAACTTCTGAATTCTGCAGCCTGGTGTCTTTGTTGCTGTGACAACAAACAATTTAAGGGAGAAAGGGTATATTTTGGCTTGCAGGTCCTGTGTGGGAAAGGCCTGGTGACAAGAGCATGAGTCTGGCCAACCATATTCTATCAGTATGAGGAAGCTGAGAGAGGAGAGAGGATAGCATGTGCACCAAGGCTATAAAACCCAAAGATCTGTTGACATACTCCTCCCGAAAGTCTCCATCTCTTAAAGATTCTACAACCAGGATAGAGCAAGCTGGATTGTCCTGGGAAGCATGCTATGCCAGGGGGACCTCCATTTCCTGCCTCCACTCAACCTTATCAGATCTGCTGAGCCTAAGTCATACAGACAGAAGTCTAGCATGGCTGTCCTCTGAGAGGCCACACCCACCAACTGACTTTGATAGAGGCACAGTACCTACAGTCAAACAGTGTATGGAGCTTGGAGAGTCTTATGGAAGAATAGGAGTACGGATTGCAGCCCCTAAGTGGATAGAAATTCCAAAGGAAGACCAACAGAATCAACTAGCCTGGCCTTTCGGGGTCTCAGAGACTGATCTACCAAATGAAGAATATACACAGGCTGGAACTAGGTCTTCTTACACATATATAGCAGATGTGCAGCTTGGTCTTCATGTGGGTCTCAGACAACTGGAGTAGGGGCTATCCCAAAAGCTGTTGCTTGTCTGTGGGTTCCATTCCCCTAATTGGGCTGCCTTGTCTGGCCACAGTGGGAAAAGATGAGGCTTCAGAGACTTGATGCACCATGGTCAGAGGATACCCAGGGCTTCCACCCTCTCAGAGGAGAAGGTAAATGAGGATGGTGGAGGGACTGTGTGAGAGGGGAAGTGATTAGGATGTATAGTAAACAAATTAAAACAAAAATAATAACCATCAAAAAAAGGAAAGAAAGAAAGAAGGAAGAAGAAGGAAGGAAGGAAGGAAGGAAGGAAGAAAAAAGAAAGAAAAGTCATTTCTACCTTAAATCCTCAAGGTGCACAGCTGTGCATTAACATGTTTTTTATTAAACCATATCAGGAAACTGAGGGCAACAATTGGTACAAGAGATTAATCATCACCTCCATCAACAGCTATAGCAACAGAGAAACCTTAGCTCGTACCAATCTGGCTGCCACTGTTCTTTCCTGACCTCAGAAACCCCCAGCTTAACTACTAAGTGTACCAGTGAGAGAGGATATGCTTAGTCCTTCAGTGACTTGAGGTGCCAGAATGGGTACCCAGGTGGGCCTCCTCCTAACCAGAGGAGTGACTAGTGAAGGGGCTATGTGAGAGGGGGCTGGGAGGCTGAGGTCAAGATGTAAAATGAATAAAGAAATTAATTAATAGGAAAAACCATTCTTCAACCTTCCCAACACCATTCGCTGATTCGATGTCCTGATCTTCATCCAGCTTTCTGAGAAAGGCAGGAGAGTGATGTCTGCCACAGCTGGGGCAAAAGTTGCTTACCTTTGGTAATTTATCTCTTTCTCTAACTCTTTGCTATTCTGTGGCCAAAAGTCTCTGGCTTCTGACAATTTTACTCCTACTGATAGCCTAGTTGCCTGGGCTATTTTTTCTCTAGCTCAAGGACCCCCTAGGTGGCCAGGCAAGAGGCTCAACATTCCTTAACTCCTTGTGAGTCAGAGAGAAAAGAAAAGGAAAAAAAAAGGAAAGTTGGCCACGCACATGGCACGCGCACATGCACACACACACACACACACACACACACAGAAGAGAGAGAGAGAGAGAGAGAGAGAGAGAGAGAGAGAGAGAGAGAGGTATTTGGTGAAAGGAGCAGAACCCCAAAAGCCACACTTATTTCTTCTCTCTGGCTATTTATACCATCTTAGACAAAAGTTCTTTATAAAATTATGTCATAGATAAAATGTTACACAAGGAGTTACAGAAGGTTATCAATAGTAAGTTCAAAGCAGTGCTTCACTCTATCACTCATTATATGTTCAAAGCAACAATTGCACATGCCCTTGCTTTATCATGGTACACATCTGTGTCTTCGTCTTGGACCTGAACTAAAATGATTTTTCTTGATCACAAAATTGTCCAAGACTATTTTTCTTCTTAGTGTAATTTATAAAACTCATTGTATTCCTTATTATATAGGCTTTACTTAGTATTCAAGGAGGAGGGGGCACATTCTCTTCTTGGTTCTAACTTTATTACATCTCTCTGGCAAAACAACTAAAACCATCTCCTTAAATTTCATTCCTAAAATCATTTGAACCAAAATCAGGAATTTATAGAATTATAAATTATAGAAGTCATTAATTCATCTAAACAGCATTAATTCATGAAAGTTCACCTTCATGTTGATCTGTAGGAAATTTGCTCAATAGGATGGGTTGATGCCTAAGCATTATTTGACTTTGTAATAGTGGCAAGAAAGGCTTATCTGCAGTAAGAAGAAATCCTGGGATGCAGTCTCTAAGGACCTTGTATCTCAGATCATATACATTACAGTCATGCAAAAAGGTGGGTCATCTCCAGAAACTCACTTGCTTGCCATAGCCTTTTCTAGATGGCTTCTGACAACCATCTCATGCTGAGGACATTTTATACTCAAACCATAACACTTGGTATGATAACTACAATTGATAATTGAATATTAAAACAAAGCTAGTAGAAAGGATATTGAATGTTTCCAGGTGTAGGCGGGAAATAGCATATTTGGGAGGGGTGGGTATTACAATTTCAGACAAAAATAAATTGAAATTTCGAAAGTATCACATAAATGTGCACAATTACATCAGTTAAAAGTTTTAAAATGGACATATTCAGAATATCAGTTCTACACTTTACAAAATTGAGTTAACAGTCCTTTCTCCTGTGGTAATATACTTTTTACAGTTAAAAACTTCTCATCAAGCTGAATGTTTCTCATATATTACTTCATATACAGATATGACAAGATCAATATTTATAAATGAATAATTAGGTGAATAAATAAAATGCCTTAGGGACGGAAATAGAGATAAGATAAATTCCTTTCAATTAATTTCCCTTTGACACCAATGGCAGCTTGTTTTAACAAAGCATTTACAGCATTTCTTAGGTAACATATTTACATAATAATAACTTTAAGAAAACAAAGAAAGAAATTGAAGACAACATCGGAAGATGGAAAGATGTCCTATGCTCATGAGTCAGTAGTATTTATAGTGTGACCATGGCCCTCCTAACAAAGCAATACGCTGACCGAATGCCATCCCCACTGAAACTGAAACTTCACAGAAACTGAAAAAAAAAATCTTTAACTTCATGTGGAACCACACAAAGGCCAGGAAAGCTAAAACACTCCTTAATAATAAAAGAACTGTTGGAGGGGAGACTGTTCCAGATTCCAAGATACATGACAGAGCTATAATAAGAGAACAACATGCTATTGACATAAAACAAACATGTAGATCAGTGAAATTGAACTTAAACCAAGACATGATTCCGCACATCTATGGACACCTGATTTGTTTTTTGTTTTTGTTTTTGTTTTGTTTTGTTTTATCAAAAAAGTAAAGAATGCACGCTGGACAAAGGACAGTATCTTCAGTAAACAGTGTTGATCAAACTGTATAGATGCATTTAGAAAAATAAAAATAGATACATAATTTTAATTATCAGTCTGCACAAAAGTCAGTTGCAGGTGAACCAAAGACCAAAGACCTCAAGATAAGACCAGATACCACAAATCTGACAGAAATGAAAGAGACTTGAACTCAATCACTCTCTTTAGAGGTTTATTTTCTGAAATCGTGTTTCTAATAGACAGGAATATTTATGGAATAAGATAAGTGTTATATTTTATTTTATGTGCGTATCCCTTGAACAGTTGAGTTTGTCTTTGAGTTTGTAACTCATACTTGCAATGTTACCCCTTGTTCTCCCTTTCTTTTTTGAGTCAGAGTTTCGCTCTAGCCAAGGCTAGCCTGAAACACACAGCAATCTTCCAGAGTAATCTTCCTAGCAAATGGAATTACAGTTGTGAGTCACCAAATCCATTTAAAAACGTGTTTTAGGACAGGGTCTTGCTATGTTGCCAGGACTGGCTTCAGATTCTGAAAATCCTCCTACCGTAGCCTTTTAATCCTGCTGTTACAAGTTTGCCACACCATATCCAGAATTTGTTTTCCTTCACAATTTGTGTGATGGTTAGATTTGTCAACT